>CM030867.1:9978257-10048257 GCA_018105865.1 Metaphire vulgaris | reverse complement strand
TAATTCGACCGTTCGAGGGACAGCAGCGATGCTGTTAAGGACTGGCGGTCGAACGTCGGTTTCTGTCGTCTCTTTCGAGGGACAGCAGCGATGCTGTTAAGGACTGGCGGTCGAACGTCGGTTTCTGTCGTCTCTTTCGAGGGACAGCAGCGACGCTGTTAAGGACTGGCGGTCGAACGTCGGCCCCTGTCGTCTCTACTAGTCGATCGCTAGAGGGCGTCAATCGAAATTGAAATCGACCTCACCGTGGTCGCGAGAGAAGAGAACGCGACTACAGAATTTATATAGCGCCGCATTGCGCTGCGCTAGACCATCTCTACAACAACTACTCGAATGAAATCGTTCGCATATTTCTACACCACTTGCACTGCGACGGGTTCAATGCGAACGACTGTACAGGGTGGCGCAAAAAAAAAACCGGTGTTCGCTAGGTGGCGCCGCTGCGCCTTGGAATTTGAAAGAAACACCCAAACGGCTGTATTCAGGACATGATACTGCACTAGTACGCCGAATTAATTTCTTGCATTTTGGCCCAGGAACTGCGATCATATTTACGGCGAAACTGGACGGCATCGGTTTTTTGCGCCACCCTGTAGCGTATATATCGATCAGGCTATTCGAACTGCATGGAACGCAAATGTAGGAATGACGTTGATCAGCCAGGTAAATACAACGGAGTCGTTTTACTGTCTACGCTGCGCAGCGTAACAAAGCACTAATGGGTAAGCTCCTATGTAGAGAGGTTGAAACCATTGGAGGGTCGAGTGAACCTATAATAAAGCAATTAGCAACGACAAAATCTATGAGAATGCTATAGCAATAAGTACTTGGACCCATTGAACAATCTACTGTCTGTCTGTCTATCTGCGTGTCCGTCTGTGTATCTGTCTGTCTGCCTGCCTCTCTGTCTATCTGTCTGTCTGTCTGTCTGTCTGTCCATACTGTAGTTATTTGGCCGCAAGTGTTTTGTGTTTTAACTTTATATCTGCTATTTCGGTTGTTCCTGTTATGCGTTGGCGCAAAAAACACAGGCATAGGCGAGTATCTTGTTATGCGTTGGCGCAAAAAACACACGCATAGGCGAGTATCTTGTTATGCGTTGGCGCAAAAAACACACGCATAGGCGAGTATCTTGTTATGCGTTGGCGCAAAAAACGCAGGCGCGCACGAGTAACTGTGCGCGCATTCGCGAACATTCGCGACTAACCGTTAATTGCTGTTCACATGCATCCGTGCCGTGCTAAATAAACTCTGTACTGGACGAACGCCGAAATAATAATTTCAAACTAATTAATGCGATTTCCCGAAGACGTTCTCTTCGATTTCCAATTAAATCGCCGCTCGACGGAAAGAAACGCCATTCACAGCGCGTCTCAGAGACCCTCGCTTTCGAAATATTATATTTCCTTTTCGTTTAACCCTATGAACGACGCCGCCAGCGTTCGCGATCTCTCATTTGCCCAAAAGCGCTGCGATATTTATCTCTCACACCGGCAACCTTCCTCTACCGTCCATCGTCTAAATCTGTCGGCCATCTTCTTTCTTTCGAAGATGCCGGGCGGCAGCACCTAATCTCAATTCGTCCCTTCAAGCGTTGTCCTTAACTGCCGGTAAATTTTCCGTCGTCCTTCCCCCCCCCCCATCCACTCCACCTCACTGAGTCACTGGACCCCCTCCCTCCCATCTTTATCGATTCCTCTTACATCCAGCGCCATCACCGGCCATTTTGAGAAGCTGCTAAGCGCTTGACAACTGCCGTGGTCCCACGCCGTCGCACGCCACTCGGTGCGAAACGCCTCCTCGTCCTCCTCCGTCGACGACGACGCGAACGCTTCGGACAAATCGCACCGGGCTCAGGTTTGCACAGGAACGGAGGAAAACCAACCACAGACGGTCGATTGCAAGACTCAACGGGTTTTTTCCCTGTTTCCATCCGTCGGTACAAGCAATCGCGTCTTCCGTTTAGAACGTAATCGGAGAAGACAAAACAACCAATGACTCAAGCCTATGTGCCCCCTCCTCCCCCCGCCCCCATTGCTAAACGGCGCTATCGAATAGACGGTGGATTCTAAGATGGGCATATTGAAGGAATTCGTGTGGGACAATTGAGCGTCTCGTATTTCGAATAGGGACAGAATAGCTTATTGGAGTTCGAGTTTTTTCCTTTTAAAATATTAGTATATTCACGCAGTACTATTCTTATTGAAACTGTAGCTCACCATTTTTCGTGACATTTCGAACGCTCTAGAATAAAACTGGGGCAGAATATATTGACTGTTCTAGTACGGTTTGATGCAATGAAGATGGGGACACAAGAAAATGTGGATATAATTCGTTTCATCACTCTTCTGAATTTTTCATATTTATAGCCTATTGTAGCAATAGTCCTTCCACAGTCCAATGTCAAACAGAGTATCAATTTTATACCCCCTCCAAATCAAATGCCTGGCTACGCCCCTGGTAAAGGATTTTATAGTAGGGTTTCGAGACACCTATATATACCCAATGATGGCAGGAAGAAGGTAAAATGACGGACAAAGGAGGACACGGGACTAAGAAACTGCAAAACTAGAAGATAATCTCTGGGAAAACTGTCAGAAAAATCGCTAATCAGACTTGTGTTCTGAAAATGAACGTTCAAGGCGGTACTAATCGCTCGCATAATCCTCTCGATCGATGGAAATGGACTCAGATATCTCTATGGTTTGGCTTTTGAAATCAAATAGTTATCATCATCATCACCATCATCATCACCATCATCATCGTCATCAACAGCAACAACAACAACAACAACAACATCGTCGTCGTCGTCGCCATCATCATCATCATCATCAAATTAACAATTATGCCATGCTAAAGACAAAACTTGCAAAATTGCTGCTTTCTCTGTTTTCACGGTCCATTTACTTGAATTACGTAATTACGTAATTACGTAATTACGTAATTCAAGTAAATGGACCGCGAAAACAGAGAAAGCGGCAATTTTTGTAATAATCAGACCGATGCTGGTCGGAGGAAAGACAAGATGTAGAAAATAGGTCTTGCGCCATTCAGTTCACCGCAGCCGAATACAAGTTTTATGTGTCGAATGCTTTATGTCCTTGCAACAAACCTGCTAATTCCACGAGTGCGACTGGATATAAGTTATAGGCTTTAATATCGCACTATAAATCACACTTTTTTGAAGCATGTGACTCACTCGAATAATGTGTCAAGAGCTGTTGGAGTGTTGGTGTTTGGGAATTTTATTTAAAGCGGGGTGGGGGTGGGGGTGGGGGTGGGAAGTCTCAAACCCGAGATCGCAATAATGACAATAAAAGCACGTTTCTTTTCCTTCGAGCTTCCGCGTCTAATTTTCATGCCACCCTCAGCGGTTTTTGTCACCCTTTTACGATCCTTATTGTGGAATTTAGGACTATTTCTGAAGGTCAATGACCCCTTCCCCCCCACCAACCCCACTCCCAAACGCGCTTGGCTCTGATACAGGAACCCCGGAGGGGGGCGCACTTCAAAAATAAAGACCGCGTTGTTAATCTCTCGAACCGGAATCGCAAAAAGAAATCCAAGACTTGAATCCGAATTCAAGTCGCGCATGAATTGCATCGCTTGGAATAATTGCATGCAGGGCGACGGTCGAACTGCTTTACGTCGGGATCAGTGTCAAGCGGCGACGGCGACGGCGACGCAATACGCCGAGAAGTAAGTAAGTAAAATCTCGCGAATTTATATGGCGCTCTTAATAAGCCATAGCAAGGCCTGTACCTAGAGAAAGATCGAGTTCAAATCCATGGCTAGCCATAAAACATACGCTTCTAAAGTAGTACACATTGTCCGCTGTAACTAATGACGCTAAAAATATCTTCCCGATTACTCTGGTTGAAGGATGAAAGCTGAAAAGTGAACGCCAATAAAATACAGCAATGCTATAGAAATTTCTAGGCAGTATGCTATAGCATTCTAAGCAAAATGCCATAGCACTTTCTCTAGATAAAAATCGAAGACACTGAACTAAAGAATGCTATATAGCATACTGCATATTGCTTAGAAATTGCTATGGCAGCAATGCCAGGGGCGTAACAACGGCGGCTATATCGGTATACTATAAATATATATATGTATATATATACATATACATATATATACATATATATACATATATATACATATATATACATATATATACATATATATACATATATATACATATATATACATATATATACATATATATATGTATACCCCAAATCCGACTACCTTAAAAATTAAAATTTTATTGTGTTTTTAAGATTTTCAAAGTTTTTCTTCAGTTTTATACCCCCTCCCTCCAATCACCTTATACCCCCAGATCAAATTCTTGGCTCCGCCCTTGAGCAATGCTATAGCAATTTCTAGGCTAAAAACTGCTATTAAAACACAAGAAGTCAACGAAACCAGAAGTTTAGATACACTATACGACAGTGACGTATCTTTTTGCATCTATCATTCTTTCGCAAGTCTTCTTTCTCAGCGATTCTTCGCTTTTTGTGGGTCGGTTGCGGGAGGTAGGGGGGGGAGGAGGAGGGAAGGAGATGGCGGGGTTGTGGCCCAGCCATCCAGAACGATCTGTTCTGCCTCTCTTGGGGCGAATAACAACCGGAAGCAGACGGGGATTCTTGTAGACGGCCGATCGGCGAAGCGTTGAGGCGAATTCGCCGCCGTTACGCTCCGGCGAACAGGCTCTAGCGACCGGACAATCCGCGAATTGTTGTTTGGGGGCGGTGTGTGTGTGTGTGTGTGGTGTGTGGTCTTGGGCGGGTATGCGGAGCTGTTGACGGGGGGGGGGAGGCACCACCTAGTCCCAGATTCCCAGATTCCCAGAAAGGAAGAAGTGAATTTTCCGACTTTTACGACCAAACCTTTAGAGGCGCGTTTAGAAAGACTCGCAATCGCATTCGACTGGTCGCAAATCAGACTTCACCATATTTCTAAATAAATAAATAGATAAATAAATAAATAAATAATAAAACTTGTTATTATTATTATAACTGATGGTTAAGTGGTTTAGTAGGCTTTCTCCTGTATTGAAACCATTGTCGTTCATACAGTCCTCTTTTCCAACTTTCGTTTGTCCGCTACAACTGTTACATGACTCTATAAAAACCAAGCACAATTCGCAGTAGGCCTAGACAATGATAAAATATCACACATATTAAACTCCAGGTCATAAGTTTTGTGCTATAAACAATATGTAATTATTTTTTAATCGAGCTGACGCTAGAATGCCTAATCTAATATCCTAGGGGTGAGGAAGTTTGAACATTTGCCGGTTGAAAAGGCGATTTTTTTTGCTTTTTGCTCAGCGTAGGAAGATGTAAGCATTATTTTTCTTACAGAGATTTAGTTTTAGATTTAGAAAATGCAATCATGTCTCTATAGTGAAATTTACTCTCTTTAAGCCTGAAGGAAAAATCCGAAGGCTAATTTCGATGCCTCAAACACGTAATCAATTCTTTTATAATTGTATCATTTTTTAAAAAATTCATACAAATGTAGTCTATCCGCCTGCTATAGGCTCGCAGTTTTAGCGACGCTAACAGTGCATATACTGTAGATGCAATGACAATATTTATTGACGCATTATCTAAGAGCGCCCCTATAATGCGGGCTCGGCAATACAAGACTTTTAACCAAAAGCTGGCTTAAAAGCTGTACGGCAAATTCCATTTTTATCCCGTACAAGGCCCGTGTCACGGTTGAGAAATGTAATTTTCGAGTCATTAATTATATTATTGGATTTACGTCGCATTTACTTAACCGCCCCCTCTAAGCCGCGTTACAATTTTACGCCTGGGCGGTCATAACAATCGACTTTCAATTGAACGTTTTCGCGTATTATGGGGCGACTCGCTTTCCATAGAAACATCGCCATCAACGAGAACTGTATCTCTGGATATACACCGTGGTCGAAAAGAAATCTCGCGCCTTTTTTTTGGTTTTGGCTATAATTTTGTCAAATTGTGGCCAATCTGGATAAAACACGGTAGAAATGTAGCGGAAAGAACCCATGCAATATATCCAGGTTTAGATTGTTCGCAAATTGTTTTATTTGTAACAACTGTACGTCACACAAAACAAAGCACAGCGTGATATATTCGTTTATACGCGACACTTCTTCTGTCATGTCAACTGCAGATCGTCGTGAACAGCAGGTCCGTCATTCCCGGGGGCAAGACTTTCGACTGCAAGGCATGCTAGTATTTTTTAAAAATACCTATGCAGTATGCCAATTGGTTGCTGTCTATAGTACATGCTACATACGATACTAGGCCTACATAGTACACACCAGTGAGTGTAATAAAATTATAAAAACAGTTGAGAACACAATGAATTTAAAAACAGAAAAATTCGCGAAAATTTTCCCCTTAAAACCGGGGGCAACGGCCCCCTGCACCCCCTCCTAAAATGACGTTCCTGGTAAATAGTGGACAGAATTCTTCACAGTAACCTCACAAGTTAACCTACAGTCTAGAAACGCAACAGTACAGACGAGCGAGAGACGATCAAAAGTCACTACTGCCAAATGCATACCAAGTAAACAGCCTGAACATGGGTACATTTGTACAGAGTTTTATCGAGATTGGTTAACATTTGACAAAGTCGCAGCCAGAATAAAAAGGGTGCGAGATTTTTCGGAGCACCGTGTACATCGCGTTATGAAACATCATCGTGCGTCTTTTATTGACACTAAGTCCGAATGATGTACAGTAGTTCCACGAGTATGTTATTTACAGGAATCGTGCATGTAAAAGAGACTTCAATCTAGATTTTGAGAATTCCTACTATAGGATTAACACGGCTCAGTCGATGAATGGATGGACGAGCTATAAAAATATCGATCGTTTGCGAATCTTTTGATGCTGGCAGCGAGAGGTTTTATGGCGGAAATGTCTGATTGTCTAGCTTTTCAAGGTCTCACGCCATAGACGGAATCCGGTTGAATAATGGCGCGTTGGTAATGTCGCTTAATATGACTTTTCACGATTTGAAAATTGAGAGAGAGAGAGACAGAGAGACAGAGAGAGAGACAGACAGAGAGACAGAGACAGAGAGACAGAGACAGAGACAGAGAGACAGAGAGAGACAGAGAGAGAGAGACAGACAGACAGACAGAGACAGACAGAGACAGAGAAGAGAGACACAGAGAGAGAGACAGAGAGAGACAGAGAGAGAGAGAGAGAGAGAGAGAGAGAGAGAGAGAGAGAGAGAGAGTAGAATGAGGACACGAAAAATGCTTCCAAAAAGCAGCTCAAAGCATTTTAAATAACAATTTCGTTCGAAATGGGTTTTTTTTAAATTTTTACTTGTCATGAAATTACACTACAGTGTATTCGAAGCTGAAACTCTTTCCTACGTTTAACAGCAAGCAACAGTAATCTAATACTTAACTTTTATTTCCATTTCAGGTGCTAGTGACGTAACCATGCTTTCCACAAGTGGGGCTTTGGTCGTGACCAACTTTAGAAATATATTGACAAGCAACAGGAAAAGGTCTTCAACGTACCAGCCAACGGGGGGTGGGTTTCAACTCCAAAACAGCGTCCAAAATTTTTTTAAAAATGCATGAAAACAGGTTAAAACAATTTTCCGCCGACGCCCAAGGGGGTTTTAACCCCCCAACCCCCTTGGCTACGCCACTGTCAGGTATTCTAACACTTTGCGGAGATGCCTTAACAAGAACCGCATTCGAGAACTGACATGACGTCACGCGACGTCACGTGACGTCACACAGTGACGACATAGGTCTGGCGCAAACTGCCGCAGCTACAATTTGGTCAAATATTTGATTTCGAAAATTCAATCTAAAAATCGATTCATCACTACAGATGACGTTAGAATGGCAGCCTATCAGATAAATACGCTCCATGTGTCAGCGCTCAGCAGAATTATTATACTCTGCCAGTTATGAGTATTTGTGTTTGACAGTAGACTATTAAAATGGTAGAATCTAGTAGATCCCCCTAAATTGCCTCATTTATTTAGGAGGTCGGTTCCAAGTCAAACTTATGCAACGTGGTTAATTAATTTGATTCTCCCCTTTACCCTGAACTTTTGGAACATGTATCTCGATATTTCCTTCTGTAAGTACAGGTCTAGATTGCTGTCATCATAGGAATAATGCTCTGTTAATATATTTACAGAATCTAAAGCAAGCATAAGACTTAACAACAATATCAGCAATTGTTTACCTGTAAGATCAGTGGCGGTTCCACGTGGTTGGCTGAGTGGGGATGCACCCCACCGGACTTTTTTTCGTTTGTGAAAGTTATTTTTTGAGTAAAAGTCTAGTAAAACCACGGGGAAAAACTGCGGATGACCTTTGTTGCCCTTGTCAACCTGTGTTTTGGGTAAAAGTGTAGTAAAATTAAAGAAAAATCACTTTTGTCAGTTTTTCGGCAAAGTTTATTGATTTTTTCCTTCTCTTTCCCCCCACCAACTTCCTATGAATTCATTTCATCCACCCACCCACCAAGAAATCCTGGAACCGCCACTGTGTAAGACAGCAAATCTGTACATGCTATCCACTTGACTTTTGCATAATGCAAGAATAAAATTAATATCTTTAATGAAAGTTAAGTATTTACAAACAGGATCGCAGTCCGAAACGCCTATAGTCAGAAGAACAGAGGTTCACTGGGGCACGTGGCGCCCACGGTAGAGGGGGGGGTCAGAAAGGTAAATCAGCAGGTTAACAACTCTTTAAATATAACAGATCATGTCACTCTAATGACACAACATTGAAAGAAACTACAAATGCACTTAATTCTTGCATTTACCCACTCGAACTGATTTATGATGTGCTCAAAGTCAGTTTTCTCAGTTTCCCTTCTCTCTCTCTCTCTCTCTCTCTCTCTCTCTCTCTCTCTCTCTCTCTGTCTCTTTCTACGCCGAGTAGAGCGCAAGATCGCACAGTTTTTCTCCCTACAACTCGCTCCGAGGGGCACCCAGGGGCACCTGCCTGCCCCACCTGCCATATATACCTGGGTACGCCACTGCGCGAGGAGAGGGAGCACACCAAGATATGTATCATAGCCTACATGGATCGGGTTAGTTCTCGTTGGTCGAACCGTCGAGAAAATCGTTTTCCAGATGAAACGCTTTCGTTCGACGAGAAAACGTGAAGCCGAGATATCGTCAAGACAGTAAAACCCTCATAAATGATAGGAGAGATTGTCCACTCCCTCCCCCGCCGTCCCCGTAGAATCTCTGCCCATATTGTGGTCATCATCGTTCGGGAGCCTGCGTATGTCGCGCATTCGTTGGCATCTGTAGACGCGTTTTTCGGAGGCTGGGGCTGCTGCTGCTGCTGCTGTTTCGGCCGTCATTTTTCTCTTCGCCGATGAAGTCCGAAGGAACGACGAATACCTCGGGCTTCTCTCCTTCTCTTTCTTTCTCTTCGTCTTCGAGTTCTATCGTTACCATGCAGACAAACGCAAGAGGCTTATATACAGGGTGGCGCAAAAAACAAACCGGACCGTATTAAATGCAAACCTAAATGTGACTAGTCCGGGTTCGTTTTGCGCCACCCTGTACTGTACAGAAACATCCGAACGACCAGTGTTTTATCCAGACTCCAGGCCTTTGGGGGGAAATTGAGGCTTTCGGGGAAAAATCGACTTGGTTGGAGGGGAAAAGACACAATTCAATGCAAAATTTGTGTAAGTGCTGAGATTTTTGGGGGGAATTTTGAGGGGCTTTTTTTTGGGGGGGGGGATTTCCCCTCCTAGCAGGCCTGGATAAAACACTGCGAACGACCGTTGTTACCAATAGCATATCCTGCTTAGCCCTGCCTCGCTGTCTCTCACTGACTGACCTCTGGAATGACCTGGTCATTTGAAGGCGGATCTGATGCACCATCGATTGATACCGTTAGCGTATTAGACCTGGTGCTATAGAAGTGCATAATTTATTATATTATTATTATTTCATATTATTATTATTATTATTATTACTATTATTAATATTATTGTTATTATTATTATTGTCATTATACATGCTTACTTAGCCTCCTATTATTATTATTATTATTATTATTATTATTATTATTATTATTATTTATAATGATAATAATTTATCATAATTATTGCTACTATTATATGTTACTATTATTGCTATTATTGTTACCACTAAGATTCTGATTGCTTTTTTAGATGCTTTTTAAAAGATATTTCATATAATAATCAAATTATTATGCATGGATTAATTATTCAGGAGTCCGAAGGATGAGTGACTCTAAGTTTGAACGTGAAAACGCCTCAAGCGAAGTGTCTAAATGAAACTCAAAGGAATCCTTTATTTACCGCAAGAAGAAAGTTACAGTATAATGGTTTACGCGTTTACACACTTACTTTTGATGATCTGAATAGCCTCGTCGACGTCCGTAGCACACGTGTAACCCTTTAGTCCAGATTTCCTTAGGACCCTTTGGACCGGATGCTAGAAAGACAAAAGGGAATTAGAGTTAGTCACACGAATATTAAATCGGAAAAATCGCTTAAATATCAAATTACACGTGAAAGAAATATGAAAGAAAATCGTTCCTATTCAATTTAATTAATTTTTGAAGTTAATATTTTTCGCTATGGGAGAATCGTGCCAGTGGCGTAGCCAAGGGCGGTTTGGGGGTTTAAACACCCCTTGGTTGTCGACGAAAATTTTTTTAAAATGTGTTTCCATACATTTTTATTTTCGGATGCGGTTTTGGGAGGTCAACCTCCCACCCCTTGACTGCCGACCCAAAATAATTTGTAATCGCTATAGAATGTAAAGATGTAAGGTAAGACCTTTTTCGCTTGTCAGCACATCTGCAAAAGAAATACGCATAAAAGAGTATAAAAGTATGGCGAAAGATGAGTATGGCCTTTGTTTTGCTTGTCAGGATTTTTCTAAGCTGGTTATGATCAAAACCAACCCCCTTCTGGAAATCCTGGCTACGCCACTGCATCGTGCACAGTAAATTCTAAACAAGGGGTTTGCCCGACCCCATAGCCGGGTCACTGATAGGCATACATAGCCCTCAACACTATATATATATATATATACAGTATATATTTGAAATTGAGACTTTAGGGCAGGCCACCTAGAAAAAGATTCGTCTACTCACCCGAACTCTGACCAGAAACATTTTAATTTTCATGACGGCAAAATCCTCGGAAAGTTGCTCCAGTCCCTGCATTGAAAAGAAAAATCAGAGGAATTCCAGTTTAGAAATGAACTCCGTATTAGAATAAACAGATAATTAATTAGCGATAGTTTGCAGTATTTTCACGTTGAAAGACGGAATAGAAAAAGGTCGTTCCGTGCGTTTTAGTTGCTTTACTTTCCGGGGCCAATGACCGATTGTAAAAGGTAAGCAATCGATAAGATCAAATAACAACTCCTCTCTCTTTCTCTCTCTCTCTCTCTTCTCTCTCTCTCTTCTTTCTCTCTTCTCTCTCTCTCTCTTTTCTCTCTCTCTCTCTTCTCTCTCTTCTTTCTCTCTTCTCTCTTCTCTCTCTCTCTCTCTCTCTCTCTCTCTCTCTCTCTCTCTCTCTTTTCTCTCTTCTTTCTCTCTCCTCTCTCACTCACTCACTCTCTATCTCTGTCTCTCTGACTCTCTGACTCTCTCTTTTTCTCTATATCTCTCTATTTCACTCTTTCCGTCTCTGTCTGTCTGACTCCCTCCCAAAATGGTCGTCAATTTCAGCGTCTTTTACAGACAGATATGTTTCTGGGCAATTCGAAACTTCTATACGATCGATTTGACGAATACAACAGAACCAGTATGCGACGTCTTTGTTGTACGCAAAATCGACGTATATACTTTGCGGAATCTTCTATGTTCGCTGCGTTACTAATCCACTTCGGTCCGACATCTCTTCCTTTCTATACAGGAATCCACCTTTGTTGCAGCAGTGTATAGGCTATAACCGTCTTCTTTCTGCATGTCGGTCTTTTTTCCGATCAGTTTTTTCTTTCTTCGTTCGATTATATCTTTTGCGGGATTTTTCTCCCGAGTTTTCTCGCACGGCGAATCTACTACTGCTTATTTACTCCGGACATGTATTTCAAATATTTTTTCATTTTCTTTACGTCTGCGATCTTTCTTTCTCCCACTCCCCTTCCCTCCCTCGCCTCGTACTCTTGTTTACAATTCTGCGTCTGGTTGTTTTTTTCTTTCGTATGTCCTTATGTCAGATCATTCTATAAGCGGGAACAACGACGGAACAGATTGGGTTCACGGGGTCACACGTCCTGCCAATCAAAGTAAGACAGGGAAAATGATTTCTCGGACAGGAATACGATAACGTATAAATAGAATTTAATCTTGATTGACTGGTGTCGCAACACGCCGACTGACAGAAGCAATTCAAAATGATCCGCGTCCGCTACGCCAGATAAAAAAATATATGCAAACTTGTTTATAGAGTACAAAGTTTTTTTTTAATCTATACCGGCCTCACGAGGGAAACTCAGATATCCTGATAGATGATACACAGTCGGACAGACAGACAGACAGACAGGCAGGCAGGCAGGCAGACAAACAGACAGAGGTGGCAGAGTAATAAGATCCAGATTTGATGCATTGGGTTTCTCAATCATGGATTGATATGCTGGGTGGCGCAAAAAAACGGACTATATTAAATGCAAACCTATATGTGACTAGTCCGGTTTTTTCGCGCCGCCCTGTAATCCGCTGCTACTGACCTGAACTAGACTGAAATCGACGGAAGAAATGTGAACGAAATCCAAAATGATGGACTTAAAAGCAGAACTCCCTCCTACAAAACACATTTACATTACATGTAGTGTGACATCCACAATTATTTTACCGTAAACTCTGCTTTAAATAATTAGATATAATTTCCAAGTAAGTAAGTAAGTAAAATCTCGCCGATTTCTATTGCTCTTTCAAAAGTTCGCGTTATCCGGTAGGTTTTGGGCCTCCGTCCCCCCTCCACAGATCGAGGTAGAAAATTTTGGCTTCATCTGTTCAATGTCCAATCCATGCACTACGGAAGGTCGAAATTTTGGGGAGGGAGAGGGAGTGGCGCAACCCTCGTGGCCTTTCTGAAAAATACAGCATAGGTTCATTCATTCATTCATTCATTCATTCATTCATTCATTCATTCATTCATAAGGTATAAGTTATATTGTTCATTGTTAAGCGCTTTTCACTTTAGTCTTCACTATGCTTACTGCGCTCTATAAATTGTCTTGATAATAATAATAATAATAATAATAATAATAATAATAATAATAATAATAATAATAATAATAATAATAATAATAATAATAATAATAATAAGTAACCTTGCATGACTGCATCCAAGACGTGATCAACGAAATACTCGACGCTTGGAAACATAAGGCCTTGTTCTATCACCAGAATGCCGTAGTCTGCCGTCTGAGAACCCTGCTGCAAGATAACAAATCAACTGCGGGTTATCTAAGCGGAATCTCTCTTATCTATACTGGATTATACAGGTAGCGGTCTAATCTAATCATAGTCTTCTATAGCGCCGCTTCATTATGCACAGAAGAACACCAAATAATAATAATAATAATAATAATAATAATAATAATAAATAATAATAATAATAATAATAATAATAATAATAACAATGATGATGATGATGTGGTTTTAAGTGGTTTAGGAGGCCAAGTAAGCCTGTATGAAAACCACTGTTGTAACTCTCCACGTTACTACAAGCAACAATTGATTCAATTATCAGAATAATAATGGAGACAGTTGACTATATATACTTACAGAGCTTAAAGAGAACCTGCTGCCCTTGTATTCCGTCTGAAATAAGACAGGAAGGCATTAAAGTAAGACGCACAGTAAATGCATGCGATTATCTTTTGGTATAATAAAGATTATGCAATTCTAGTGCCGTCCAAACGCAAACGGACCTAATTGATTTTAATGCTTTAACTCAAAGCTACTGAGAATCATTGAATTGGGGTGTTGGACCCTTTCCTAATTCGCCAGTTAAACAGACCAACGCTATGCAAACAAAGGTAGGTCATCCAGCTCTCAGATTGGGGAGGAGCGTTGGGGGGTGTCGATCTCACATTGGGGAGTGGTGTGGGGGTGTTAGAGGGGTGTAACAATGTCCCCGACAACAGGTTTAGATGAAATTGCTTGCAAGAAAGCTGCCCTTTCCTTTCCTAAGCCGTAATATAGTCCAGTTCGTGTTCAAATGTCTTACGACAGACTTTATTAAGTTAATCGCAAAGTAAAGAGAGCTATTTTTACCCGGACTTTCGGTCGTGAAGCTGGGAAGATCAGGATACACAAAGAAACGATAATTCCGAATATGATGCCATTCTAAAAACGCAGAACGTTCGCCACGAATAGAGTTAAGACGCTACAACGCTTTTTAAATGCCTTTTCCCCAATTTGTTTGCTTCATAATAATAATAATAATAATAATAATAATAATAATAATAATAATAATAATAATAATAATAATAATAATAATAGTTTCAACGCCAGCAATAATGAAATTGTGTCTCTTTTAGCGTATACGGCGAATATGAGTCATTTGTGCAGATCTATATCGATTAGGTGTTTCCAATTGGGACATCAAGAATTCTTCGGGTCAGTCACTGACTGAGCCGCTCAAGATAAACACAGAGTGTCATTAGCTAATCGGAAAAAGGTAGTAGCACTTTTGGAAGTTCTACTAGCTCTTTTCAGATTAGCTAGTAGCACTTTTGGAAGTGCTAATCGTAGTGATCGTCTTAAGCAACGTTTACCTCGATGCCAAGCCAAAGTCCCAGAACGAAAGTCACAAGCCACGGCACGATATCGATCTCTGGAAACAGTAGCAGATATCGGGCTGAGATAAGAGATAGTTAAACAAGAAATGCAAAGAATTCCAGACAAAAATAATTTTCCACTCTGAGAATTTTGGGTGCCTTCTTTTCGCAGAAGAAACTAAAGGGATTCTTATCCCTTAGGTTATCCCTCACTCATTGTAATATACTATGATCAATCTCTGATCAGCTTTTTGGCTATCTCTTTCTTTGTTAAATTATAAACTTGATTAGTTAGTTACTTAATTAATTTGTTATTTGATTTTAATTGTGATCTTTTGCTAGTATAAGTTCAGTTAAGTATTCTTTTTCTTTTTGCATCATTATGTATCTCAAATTATGATGCTGGTTTTGAGAGATAAATAAATTGATTGATTCTCACTTATAATTAATTTGCATGCATGGATCCGTACGAAATGTAGAATCGTATTTTTTTAAATTGACGCTGAAGAGTGGTTTTTAAAATATCCACTTGGCAACCATTTCAATACCACCTTCACCAGGATGCGAATAGTGGCAAAAATAGGAAACAGTTAGACCTTCTCTGGTATTATTAAGCTATTATTATTATTATTATTATTATTATTATTATTATTATTGAATGATATTGTTTTAATTTCATATAATACCGTAATATTAATAGCAAAATTAAGCTGATAAGATTACACGGATGGATGGAAGGAAGGAAGGAAGGAAAGACGGACGATGGAATGATGCACTGAGTCACTAATGATGCTCTTATTTTGACTAAAGTGTCTCTATAATTGATGGATAATATGATATGACTGCGGGTTTTGCAATCCACGTGACACGGACTGCAATAAACAAGTCGAAACCGAAGTGACACTCACTCTTGACGTTCCACATGTGGATGACGATGGCAAAGTCCACGAGGTCGAGGACTGCAACGATGATGACAGCCGCCAGAGTGGCACTCGGGATGTAGTAGAAGACGGGGGTCAGGAACAGAAGTGCCAGCATCACCAGAGCACCTGAAATGGACCCCCACAGATCTTAAAAACAACTCTCTCTCTCTCTAAACGTTTTATAAAGAAATATACGCCTTATAATTTGCAGTCAAACTCAGTTATTGTCACATTCAATGGTGGAGGTGATGTAATAGTAGTAGTAGTAGTAGTAGTAGTAGTAGTAATAATACTAATACTATTAATAAATATTGTTAGTAGCAGTAGCAGTAGTAGTAGTAGTAGTAGTAGTAGTAGTCAGTAGCAGCAGCAGCAGCAGTAGTAGTAGTAGCAGTAGTAGTAGTAGTAGTAGTAGTAGTAGTAGTAGTAGTAGTAGTAGTAGTAGTAGTAGTAGTAGTAGTAGTAGTAGTAGTAGTAGTAGTAGTAGTAGTAGTAGTAGTAGTAGTAGTAGTAGTAGTAATAGTAATAGTAGTGTATTGTGGCAATATGCAGGATTGACATTATGAAAGATGAAAAGGACGTAACCGTGCAGCTGGCGGCAAGAGTGGTGAATCCTGGATACGTGATATTAGAAGGAATGATCGTCAATTTGGTTTTAATTATTCTCGTAGTTTTTCTAACATTTGAAACTATTGCGCAAGCAGCTTAACGAGAACAATCAGTTGCCAATGTCATTTTGAATTTTCAGCAAAAGTTGCTATCAGCATTGTAAAGCGTTAATATGATCTTCTGACAGTGATGCAAACATCAGTTAACTCTGACCTCCGGCAGTGGTGGTTCCACCATGTCGATGACTGGGGATGCATACCCCACTCCACCGGGGTTCCGAATGACTTTTTCTGACTTGTCAACCTATTTTCCGGTGAGTTTTTAGAAAATTTAGTGAAAAATACTGCGAATAACCTTATTTTTGCTTGTCGACGTTTTTTCGGCAAGGTTTATTAACATTTAATGAGCAAAACGCTAACAATGACCTTTTATACTCTTTTTTTCTTCTTCACTTTGCATCACCCCACCAACTTCCTATAAATTTTTCATCCCCTCCACAAAGAATTCCTGGAACCGCCACTGATCTCCGGTATTTATATATTTAGTCGCGTGTTACCTGCGTAAAGACCGGCTCCAGTTGTCTTGACTCCACTCTGGAAGTTAACTGCGCTCCTGGGCACACAAAATCGTTTACATTCAGATTGCAATGCAATGTAACAGAAGCAGGGCTTTTTTGTGACGGTACGCGCCGGTACGGCGTACCGGAACCTTTTTCAAGGTGTGAAAAAATAATTTTCTTGTGACTTTGCAGTTGTGATTTAGCTAAAAACTGTAAATACTTAATAAATGATATGCATCATTATGCTTCCAAAATCGCTTCTATGTTAAATTCTAGCCACAGACCACACAATCGTAATGGAAAAGTTAGGCAATCCACCGTGAGTACCGGCACCTATTTTTTTTACAAAAAAGCACTGAACAGAAGAATGTAAAGCAGGAGAATAGCGGTTCTTTTGAAGAATCACTCACTATCATAAGATTCGAATAGAGATTTTGACAAAATAGAAACAAACGAAATGAAAGAAAACGAAGGAACGCTATCGGTAATAATAGGGGTGTCCAGTGTTTACCAACAAAGTCCGGTTGCTCCGCCCACTTGTGGGCAGAAACCATAGAAACCATTGTCGTCTATTAATAGACGCCAATGGCAGAAACAGATTTCTTGCTGGTTGGCATAGATCAGTGACCATAGAGATTGTTCTGGATAATTAAAGTTAATTTCTTAGCGAAACTTAAGACGCATCTGTTCAACATTTCCTACTAAAGACTATTGTAAAGTGTTCTTGACTATGGCCTTTGCTACGCATATAGCGCTATATAAATTAACGTTTATAATAATAATAATAATAATAATAATAATAATAATAATAATAATAATAATAATAATAATAATTTCTACTAGAAAACTTAAACAATTGAGAAATTAATAAATTGAAGAAATGTATAAGCTACAATCACGAACGCGCAAGTTTTGATGCTTTCTTGACAACTTAATTCTAAACGACAATTCTTGTCCCTTGTTTGCCTCTGGTTGGTTGGGATGCAAAACAGACAATACTGAAACGTGTGACAGGTTTTTACAAGCAAACAGAGATTCCATACGGTGTGTAGATTCAAGAAAACAGCAGAGCTTCAGAAATATCACCCGAGAATAACCTTACAGGTTACAACATAACATTGATGCTATTCGTTGCCGTCTTAACCCCTTCACTGGCTGCCCAGAGTAACACTCGTCCATTTTACATTGAGTTACAAATAGTTGCCCAGTTAAGGGGTTAAGAAGTTTGGGGGCCCTGGACATTTTTCAGAAAATCGAAAATCAAGCAACACCAAACAATTTTTTACCGCCTGCCGGCCGCCCCCCATCATATATCGCGGGGCCCCGCGATATACAAGGGGCCCTAGGCATGGGGCCCCCGCCGTGCCTATGTCTTAAAACGGCTCTGGCTGGTTCTATTACTTTGACAAACTCCTATCAGGATTTTTGGGGTCTGTTGTATACAAGGAACACTATGAAAACCGACACAATGCAATTCTCAGCTTACCCTGAAAATGTTGCCGTAACAGGATAAGCCGATGTAAACGAACCAAGCAGATTAGCCAAACCTATCAAAGAACAAAAATTAAAACCATTTGCACAAGTTAATTCACAATTAAAGTATCTAATCGCTGCAATAGCGGCGGTAGTAGTAGTAGTAGTAGTAGTAGTAGTAGTAGTAGTAGTAGTAGTAGCAGCAGCAGCAGCAGCAGCAGTAGTAGTAGTAGTAGTAGTAGTAGTAGTAGTAGTAGTAGTAATACTAATACTAATACTAATACTACTACTACTAATAATAATAATAATAGTAGTAGTGGTAGTAGTAGTAGTAGTAGTAGTAGTAGTAGTAGTAGTAGTAGTAGTAGTAGTAGTAGTAGTAGTAGTAGTAGTAGTAGTACATTACTAATGGACTTCTAATAGTCCTCAATGTCAGAGAAGTGAGCCAGAGATTGTGAAACGATGTCAATTCGCACAAATCAACAGACCGCTTCCCTTCGCAGTATTCCATTTGCGCATCGATGGATATAGCAGATATGGGGATTTGTTCAATGTGATTTCTCGGTTGAGGCTATAATTTTTTTAGATTGGAGCATAAGAAGGACTTATTAATTCATCGAAAGGCCTAGAGCGAGGCAAGGATATTTTTACACGCCCGAACATCCCTCAACACCCCCTAATCTGAGGCCGACACCCCTCAACACCCACCCCCACCGCCAAATTTGAACCACGGATGACTTTTTTTGCTTGTCAGACTTTTTCGGCATATGACCCCCCAGAAAATACCGACACCCCTCCCCAAACTGAAAATCCTAGAAATAAGCCTGGAGAGAGGTATAGCATACCGCTGGCTATCAGCTCCTGATTTTTGTCCACTTTATAATTGTTTTTCCGACCTAGAAAATAAAAATATAACACGGCGTCTTCAACATATCTGGCTCTAATCCGAATTGGATTTGGTGCAATGTAACAGAATAATATTGTAAAGCATGAGAACAGTTGTATAGCGGGTCTTTTGAAGAATCACTCACAATCATAAGATTGGAATAGAGATTTTGACAAAGTAGAAACAAACGAAAGCTTTGTGACAGATGTCTTATCAACATCTGCGCCATTAGCCTATTCCTATGAAGTATCAACACGCAGACAGCGAAAAGGGTAATCTATTCGAGAACTGGGTTAATAATCCCAGTTATTAATACATTCATATTTCTAAAATCTTTCTATCAAACCATCGACTAATCAGGATTATCACTTGGCTGCCGACGTAAGCACGCAAGTAAGTAAGTAAAATCTCGTAAATTTATATGGCGCTTTGGAAAGTATAGTACAGAAGTAATGATAAGATTTCGACTGAGTTTATTATTATTACCGAAGTTTTTTGCAACGGCCATCGTCTCAATGAAGCTGATGAGAGGAACGAGGATCACCCCCATGCCAAGTTTCTATACAAGAAACAGACAAGAAAACAGTAAGTAAGTGAAAACTAATACTCCTCATCCAGGTATAATGCGAACAGTACTAGTGTTTCGGGGGCGTAGCCAGGATTTCAGAGTTCTCGGGCGAACAAGAAAGTTTCTGACGAGCAAGAAGCAGGAAAAGTTTGTCGCGTAAAGCACTTTTTGAACTTTCACGCATTCTACCTCCCTCCTTCCCACCCCCACCCCCGCCAAATTCTCGATGGTTTTGCGTAAATCTTACAACCGGTCACATCTCGAATTTCTGGCTGTCATGAACCGACTATCAATTAGACTTGGTTACAATTTGTCGATTGATCGATTGATTGACTGACTGACTGATTGATTGACTAACTGACTGACTGACTGACTGACTGACTGACTCAATGACTGACTCAATGACTGATCAACTGACTTTGATTGATTGACTTACTAATTGATTGATTGACACTGATTGAGCGAGTGATATATTGTCTAATAGTTTTCATGTCGCTTATACCGAACCAGACCAGCACCGAAATCCCACACAACAACGAACATACATAGGTCTACAACAATTATGCCATCACCAGAGCTTAATGATGGCGGGCAAACGCCCGGTGTGACCGCATCAGCAGCAGCAGCTTACCTGGAAAATGTCGCCTGCGTCGTAGGTGGTGCTGTTACCGTCAGAGACGGAAAAGGAGGGAGGTTTGAACGGCGGTAGTCCGCTGGGAATCGGACCCGTCAGCGAGAACGGCTCCGAACCGTTCATTTGGAAGAGATAGGCGGTTACGATGGCCAGCATCACCACGAACGCGTTCTTGGCTGCAGAAAGGACAAGAGCTGCTTCTAACACTAAACAAAACTATAGCGTGATTTAGAGTGACTTACCGTTCAGACGTCGAGAAAAAGGTCACAAATTTCTTCGAAAAAAAGTCTGATACGCAAAAAAGGTTATCGCCATTATTTTTCAGTTTTTAAACTGTTGGGGGCGAAAAATCTGCACCTTGCCCCGGGCGCCAAATACTCTAGCTGTTGCTCTGGGTGGTGGCCCTATTCTGGAACATTGGCTACGTCACTGCAAGAGACAGAATACAGTTCTTACACAATACTAATAGTATACAACAGGAGGCTTACGTAGCTGTTTAAAGGCATACCTGTGCTGATAAGCCATATAAGGTATTTAGCCACTCTCGCAGGAATAGCAGTGCTCTTCCTTTTCATACAACTGGTCGTCTTCATTTTCTGAAATTAATCGTTCGTCAACAAACCAACCTCTAAAATCTAGCAACAGAAGTTATCGAAGCAGACAGGAGCCTATAATATAGGACTAGGATATGTTCCCTTCCCTTACTAACTAACACGACACTATGCAATAGTGTCGTGTTAGTAGGCCCTAAGGGAAGGGGACATGTCACTGATAACGGAATCTCCCGCTGGCCCACTCATGGCATAGCTACTTAGCAAACGGGGAAAAGTTTCATACTAGCATTTACTTACTTATTTGACTAACTTATTTAATATAATGAAACGGCTAAAAATAATTTTACCCAATGGTCTAATTCTCAAATACCAATATAGGCATACATGATCTAGAGACAGTATTATACTAGAATGCAGATTTGGTGTGTGCTGCCCTCTGTCTATTATTATTATTATTATTATTATTATTATTAGTAGTAGTAGTAGTAGTAGTAGTAGTAGTAGTAGTAGTAGTAGTAGTAGTAGTAGTGAGTAGTAGTAGTAAGAAGTAGTATAGCGCCATTTAGCAGCAGTGGCATCAGTCGAGGCAGTGTTTTATCCAGACTCCAGGTAGAAGTGGAGGTTAGTAGGAGAAGTAGTAGTTAGTAGAAAACACAGCAGTAGCAGTAGTAGTAGTAAGTAGTAGTAGTAGTAGTAGTAGGAATTTTGGTAGTTTTTTAATGAACTTCTATAGCGCCATTTTGTAATGCACTTGGCATCGGTCGATGGTCTAATGCCAACGAGTCTACTGTACGCATAAGTTGCTTACTTTTAGTAGAATCAGGACTATCATGCAGATGAGACCGAGGAGGAAATCCCAAATGCTGAAAAAGGATTGCATAGCAGATTACTACACAAACAAATTAAAATATAAACACAAATAGACAATAGTTAATACTAAAAATTTGATATTGCCTGCAAGGTTATGTCCCGATTCTCGACGCTACAAAGCAGGGAAACGGTTTGGAAAAAACATATTAAGCAATAAAATGTTTAATATTATATTTATCTAACAATAATAATGATTATGATAATGAGAATAATAATAATAGTAATAATAATAATAATGACAATAATAATAATAATGATAATAATAATAATTTATTATTATTATTATTATTATTATTATTATTATTACAACAAGGTTCAGAGTTATTCAGTAGGATGCCCTCTGTGAGAACCACTATGTTCCACCCATCCATTCATTCGCATTATGGTCTTGCTGTGTAATCTCATTCTTTGTCCTCTTGTCCTCTCGTAGGTTTGTTCCTGCATTCTTCTTCTTTGTCTTCTTGTCTCTGCATCTACTAGTAAAAACCTGTACAGCATACAGTGTATCTGCATAGATTTTTCGCTAATTTCAAGACCAAATGAACTCAAAATGAATGCTACTTACTTCGTTTCTGGTATTTTCTTAAACGTCCAGTAAACCTGGTCCAAGAATTCGTTCGGAACTCCCTCGAGACCGAGCCAGTTCTAGAAGAAGCAACATAACAGTAGTACTATTTTTACCGATAGAGGCGCCATAGAAGTTGATCAACTGATTGATCGATTGATTGATTGATTTCTAAATTTCTGTCGGAACTTCTATCTTTAGGATCAATTAATGTTACTCTGTGCGGTCGCTATTTTAACAGTGTCACCATTTTTGATCACGAATGTGACTAATCCATACCTTCACCCATATCTCTTATTATTAGAATAATTAATTGCCTTATTGTTTGTTAACTATCTAGACCTGATTGACTGCATGTCTGGTCCGTCTAATCCGTCTAATCCGATCGATGACAGTCGTCAACAAAATGTAGGCCTAAATGCGACCAACTGGTCTCAATTAACGTTATCGCCAGACATAATTAATAGCCGTGTTGTTAACCTGCAGGTCTGAATAATAAATTATCTAGAATTCTAGGACGTGACACTTTCATGTGCACGGACAACTAGCATCGAGTGCGTGCGTTAATAATATAATTAATTCTATACGAAGGTGCCAACAATGGTCACGGATACGGCTTTGGCCAATATAGATAGCACAGTTTTTTGCTCCTGTCTGGTGGAGTTTTTTTTATTAAGTGCTAGAAAACAAAAACGTCAAACTAGTACAGGAGAAAAAGATTAAGTATTAATCTCTAAAGCCCCAAAAGCTAGGACGCAGGCATAGACGCTAACTTCTATTAGGTTTTTAGGCTCGAACCCCACTTCTGATAGGCAGGGTTATTTCTAGAATTATCAATTTGGGGGTGCCGGTAAATTCTGGGGTCCCCTGCCAAAAAAGTCTGGCAAGCAAAAAAAGTCATCCCATGGCTACGATTAGGGGTGTGTTGGGGTGTCGGTCTCAAATAGGGGTTCTGGAGTGTTAGGGGGTGTAAAAATATCCCTGGGTATAGGGCAGCAGTGTCCAATTAAATTTTATGAAGGGACGCATTTTTCTGGACCGGTACCAGAAAGCCAGATGCTTTTGAAATTTGCAATTGTCATTTACCAAGTATTAGATAATTAGAAGAATGCTATCGTTTCGACTTCTTCGCGGGCCATTTCACACCCCTTGGCGGGTCGGATCTGGCCCGCGGGCCGCCATTTGAATATCTCCGATATAAGTGTTTTATCTAGGCCGTTTCCGGGGAAAAATTGCCCTTTTCCCCCCGGAAATTTCAAATTCCCCCCGAAAATTTTGGCATACTACATGGACTAACAGCAGCCCCTAGCAGAATTCCCCCACCCGGAAATTTCAAATTCCCCCGGCTTTTTCAGTTCCCCCCGGAGCCCAGGAGTCTAGATTAAACACTGAGGGCCGGTATAGGGATCGGGCCCCACTTTTTCATCCAAGTTTACGCCAATGGGCGCAAATGGGGCGCTTGCTTTATGTCCCCTTATCCTCCCATGGGTTTTTTCCGGTCTTTATTTATTCACGTAACGTCTTTTAAGTGAGAACTTTTACTCTTTGCCACTTTCATTATTATAAAAAAAACTTGAAATTGAATAGACAATTATTAAACGGATTAATCGCTCTGCACTCTGTCACTCACCCGTACTTGACCGAATGCGATTGTGATGACAGCGGCTGTTGTAAAGCTTTCCAGCACCGGGTGTGATACGTAATTGACAATGAAACCTGTTTGAAAAATTTACTTTATTAACAATTTTGTACCTATTTCTTAGCTTTTCCACCGCGGTTATTTGACTGAGCTAAGGAAGTCGTCATGAAATTTACTAATAAACACTGACAACGTTAACCCCTTAACCGTGTATTTAACTGTAACTCATTGTAAAATGGACGGATATATCCGGGATCCCCAGTTAAGGGGTTAAATTGAATCTACAACGCTTCAATGCATTCATTTTCTCACGTTAAGTCTCTGAAACTTAAATGGCAGTCTAGAATTACAGTGTTCTAGTCCCATTGTTATGGAAGTTGTGGACATAACTTCAAAGGAAGATTTATTGGCACTATAATATTTCAAATAAAATGTGTCTGATCGGGGGCGCCCACAGATGGGGGAAAGGAAGCAAATGCTTCCTAAAAAACTAGGGGGGAGGAAATTTCCCACCCCTGAGTTTCTGGATCACGCTAGAGTAGTACAGGAAAGGGGAGCTGCTTCCAGCAGTCAGGGGGGTGGGCGACCTCTGTGTCTGATAGTATTTTATCCCAGGACGCCTCGATTCAAATACTGTGTCAGATTTAGAAATACAGTATACGAGGCGGTTACAGTGGCGGCTCTAGGATTTGGCAAGTGGGGGCCGTTGGGGTGGCAACTTCTAATCATGGGGGCCAACCATTTGTTGTTTAATGTATGTAGCATTAAGTACAGGGTCCCAACTGGGGGGACCACTGGGGGCCAGGCACTCAATAGGAGGGCACGGGCCCTCTCCCCACCGGTGGAGCCGCCACTGGGCGGTTAAGACGTCTTTCTGGATTTTAGAACGGAATTTTAAGATCGCCAAAAATTCTGAATAGAATTTCATAATAAGAAATTGATACTGCACACGAATAGCCTATAACTGCGCAACGATTATCTAATATTACTACTTGGCTGTTTAAGCACGTTAAGGAGCGAGCAAGTCATTGGTTTGCGACATTTCCCAGGTCGCTACCGCAGTAACCATGGTCAGATTCGAACCCGCTACCCTTCGGTTCCCTTTCAAGAACCCTACCACTACTCCACCGACCGAGCCCCTCTTCTGTGCACGACGGAACAAGGCGCCGATCTACAGTGAAAACCGAATAAGCTGAGAACGATCGTCTTTACCGAGGTGGAACGCTCCGAGGAGGAACTGAACGATACCGCACATCATAGACAGAACTATGGCGTACGTGGGGTCGCCCTCTATCGGCGACTGTGCGAACTTGCTGACGAGGAGCGACAGAACGGCGGCCGGGCCGAGGTTGACGTCTTTCGCCGTCCCGAAGACGATGTAGACAAACACACAGACCATGGCAGTGTACATGCCATACTATACAGACACACACACACACACCCAAAGATATTCCGTCACATAAGATTATACTTACAATTGGTTTATACTACTACTACTACTACTACTACTACTACTACTACTACTACTACTACTACTACTACTACTACTACTACTACTACTACTACTACTACTACTACTACTACTGCTGCTGCTGCTGCTGCTACTATAATATAATACTATAATACTGCTACTACTACAACAACAACTACTACTACTACTACTGCTGCTGCTGCTACTACTACTGCTGCTGCTGCTGCTACTACTACTACTACTGCTACTACGAGGCTGAGTCGACCTTAGGGCTCCTGTGGGTCTCGAACCCGAGCCCTTCTGCTCCACTGTCCAATGTTGTTACCACTCTGCTAACTTCCCGCCCCTATATATACGGTGTTATTGCTATTGTTATTGTTATTATTATTATTATTATTATTATTTTTATTATTATTATTATTATTATTATTGTTGTTGTTGTTGTTACTCTAATTGTTACCGTAATCCTAAAAATTCATGGCTCAATCTTACACCAGACAGAAACTACGGTACTGAGCATTCGACGCATGTTTTGCTAATGAGATTTTGGACAGACTTCGTAACGATGAATTCCCTCTTTGAGTTCAAGGCTTTCGGATAATTTGACCCGCGGGGTGCGTCCAGACCCCAAGGGCAATGGAGGCACTGGTCAAAGTTTCTCTGAACCAAACCCACCGTCAGGTTTATTTCTAGGATTGGAGGGGGTGTCGGTAAATTCTGGGGGTCCCCTACCAAAAAAGTCTGACAATAAAAAAAGGTCATCCCATAGCTGAGATTGTGGGATGTTGGGGTGCCGGTCTCAAATTGGGGGTGGGGGATTAGGGGTGTAAAAATATCCCTGCCTGCCCATCGTTTGTCGATTCGGCCCAGAGATCTTACATCCGGGAATAGGCTTACATATTAAGTTCATTGAGAACATTCCGGTCTTGCTGAAAGCTGTCAAAATATTTAGCTGAAACGTTATCTCTCCATGCCCCTCTCCCCCACACTACCCTCTGAAAGCTCTTCTTCGAAGGTTGTCTCTCTTCAAGTGCCTGTGTCTTATCATCCATCCAAGGCCGGATTAAGGTCCGAGTGGGCCGGGGGGGCTGAGGAAAAAACGGCCGTCGCCTATGCTGGAAATCTCTGACAAGCAAAAAAGGTTATGTCCCTTCCAAATATCCTTCTGACAAGCCAAGAAAGGTTATCTCCCTTCCAACTATCCTTCTGACAAGCAAAAAAAGGTTATCTGAAAAATCGGTGGGCCTATTTTCATCATGGGCCGTGGGGGCTGTAGCCCCCTCAGCCCCCGCCTTAATATGGCCCTGCATCCATCCCGTGTTATCCATCCCACCGATGATAAAATAGTCCAAGGTAAGGTACTGAACGTCAAGTGGGGGGATTTCTAAAATCTTAAACCTTCTTCTTCCTAAATCAGAACCTGATTTGGATAAGAACACACACATTTGTTTTAAAAAATTAACTTGGAAAGATAAATTTCGTAGAATTTCTTAAGAGAAAAGACGATAAAACTGACACTCAACCTGGCCACCAGTGTTCTCGATAAGTATCGCTTATTGAGCTATCTTTAGTATACTCACTTCTCCACTGCAACTCAAGCGGACTTATTCTCTATCACGATAAAATCCTCGAAATTTTAAACAGGTCTACGATATATCTGTCAAGTGTCTGTCGGCGCCAGAAGAGATACATCGCTCAAATAAATGGTTAACTGTTTCTATATTTGGGACTGCTGTGAATTCTTTCCCGAAACTCGTCTATCTATCCGCTGTGGGGACCCGACACTTCTACAAGTGGCTCGTAAGATTTAGGATACTTAGTATCAGTTATATCAGATGCGACGAACGTTCAAACAAGCCGGCGATTGTCCGAAGCCATGAACGACAGGAAAACCGTGCGCGTTTTTTTGTTTTTGTATCGAAAACCATGCGTGTCTTTTGTTGAAACCGTACGATCAATGCTGCCTATAGCTGACTTATATCTGCTTCAAGATTTACCGATCTGGGTGCTCAACTTGATGAAGCAAGTAGTGAACCATGAAGTGAGTGCAGAGAGTGGTTGGTGTACGCCCGAGGCCGAGTCGATACAAAAATGTTTGACGAGAAAAAAAAGTTCGCCAAGTCAATTTTGCCGCTCCCCATCTGGTCGGCACCCGGGGCCTCCGCCCCACCGACCCCTCTTCCGCCCTCCACACACCCAACTTATGCACGCTACTGCAGTGAGCGAGTGTTCAAGCTTCGAAAGGTTGTCAATTCAATACAGAAACTGTCTTTGTAGCATATACTAGGCACCACCTTCACAGTTTATTTGGGTCAACAGACTCAACAACATGCGTATTATGTTAAGACCGTGTCAGATTTTGTTGGCAGAAAAATGCCATATTTTCGAGAAATTTTAGACAACAGAACAGATTTAAAGCCAGGATTAGCTCGGTTGGAATTACTTTCGAAGATTGATTTCTTACAGAAAAAATAATAGAAATATTTTAAAATGACTGTTAATGAATTGTGGAATGTGTATGAAATCGGCAAAGCGAAAATGATAATATTTTGAAATGCGTTCGCAAATCCCAATGAACTTAAGCCTTATAAACTACAGCGATTGAAAAGTGAAAAGTAAAATGTAAGAGTGACAATAGTGGAATAGAGGTCTCTGTATAAATGACAGTGGTTTTCAACACAGGAAAAGTCCTACTAAGCCATTTTATAATCGAGTTTTTATTATTATTATTAGTATTATTATTATTATTATTATTATTATTATTAGTAGTAGTAGTAGTAGTAGTAGTAGTAGTAGTAGTAGTAGCGGTAGTAGTAGTAGTAGTAGTAGTAGTAGTAGTAGTAGTAGTAGTAGTAAATTAGTAGTAGTAGTAGTAGTAGTAGTAGTAGTAGTAGTAGTAGCAGTAGTAGTAGTAGCAGTAGTAGGTTAGTAGTAGTAGTAGCAGCAGCAGCAGTAGTAGTAAAAGCAGCAGCAGTAGTAGCAGTAGTAGTAGCAGTAGTAGTAGCAGTAGTAGTAGTAGTAGTAGTAGTAGTAGTAGTAGTAGTAGTAGTAGTAGTAAAAAACTTATTACAAAAGGTTTAGTAAGGTTGAAATTCAAAGAGACACTTCATGGATATCATGATGTTCAGATCTACTGTACATTCTATAGCAACATGCTCATGTCCGTAACCACTTCAACTGCAAATGAAACAAAAGAGAGTTTCTAAAGTAGAAACCGATTTCATTTAATCGTATTTTGCTGCCTAACAAACAGTTTTAAAATATACGTATAGGCCTATGGAGTATAAAAAAAGGTTAAAATACCTCTGGCGGTAGAAGAGCGATTTTGGCAAACGCGAGGCTCTGTGGGATTACCGTCAGACCGACCGTAAAACCGGCGATTATGTCTCCGAGAAAGTGATTCAACCTGTGATGTTCGCAAACCATGAAATTTCAAATTTCAGTCAGTTAGTAACAGTGATAAGCATCGGCCTAGCCACGGAGAGGGCCCCCGCCCGTCCCCTCCCCCATTTTCGGACTGGGACCGGTCGTGGAATTGCACGAAACCGTTAAGTAGTTGGGGAGTCGGACAAGCAAAAAAAGGTAATCCCCAGGTTCAGATTTAAGGGTTTCGGTCTCAGATTGGGGTGGGGGTTATTAGGGGGTGTAAAATATCCCTGGTAGGTAGTGTTGTAAGATTGAGAAGTAAAGATCAAAGAGTTTGAGATGACGAGATGTTTTTTTTGCTTGCCAAGAATGTTAAGACTTTCTTGCCCCAAAATGTCGATGTCCGTAATAGGGTTACTTTACCCAAACCAGCCCAATCCACCGATATTACATTGCAATTTCTTATAATTTCTTAAACCATGGCTTATTTTTTGACCCAATCCAACCCACCATAAATATGGTAAAGTCTCGCCCAAACCATGGGTTAACCCAACCCAGTGTTTAATCTAGACTCCTGGACTCCGGGGGAAACTGACAAGGCCGGTATAAAGTCAGTTAGGGGGTCTGGGGGAGCGCTGTAAGTTGATATAGTATGCCAAAATTTCCGGGTGGGGAATTTGAAATTTCCGGGGGAGAAAAAGGGCAATTTCCCCACCCGGGAGGAAACGGCCTAGATTAAACCCCTGACTCAACCATGAACCATTCCGACACCGACTTCATCCGCAACTCTACCTGTACTTTGGAAGCCACTTGAGAATGGGGAATTTATTCTTGACGCTGTCCTTGTTGAACGTGTTCTTCGCCAATCGCTTGTAGTCGATGTGTCGGCAGCCTTTGTACACCTCGCACGTCCCCTGCTTCAGACAGCAGGCACAGTCGCGCACGCCTCGAACGTTCTCTCCGCAGCAGTTGTCCAGGTTTTCCCTCAGACAATCGTCCTCCTCTTCGCCGTCGGACTCCCCGACCTTACCCTCCTCCCCATCGTCACCGTCGTCGACGACGACGCTGAAGTCGTCATCGTTGACGTCATCGTAGACGTCATTGGAGCCCACCTTCGTGACGTTTCCGTTGCCCGCTGCCCTCTGCTTTGATTCCATTCTTGACGCCGTAACTGAGTAGGAAAACCTTGCAATGTTTTCGACGACGTATTAATACGCGTGACTTGGAGAAAAACGGTGCTCTTGCAATGCTTCCACGACGTGGTAATTCGCGTAATTAGAGAAAGACCGTCTCCTTGCAATGCGATGCGCCTCTACGATTATACAAGTGCTAATAAGTCTCTCTCTCTCTCTCTCTCTCTTGTTCTCTCTTTTCACTCGTCGAAATCTTGCACTTAATAGATCTACAGATTATTAGAGATTGCGCTTACTTGAAAGGCGCTTATATAGGCCTATATGATATATGATATATATACATATATATATATACATACATATAAATAGATGTTTTCAAACTTCTAGGTTACAAAGTTCATTATCAGATTCTAATATTGACCGAAATAGAAATTTCTTGGGTGTTCAATGTGCCGAGTAGAAGGCTGATGACAACTCAAGTTGTTTTGCTTGCTGTCTTGTTGTTCTTACTGTTTAGTCAGTCTTTCTTGCTACTGATTGTTGAAGAATGTGTTGTTGTTATTCCTTGAATAGCATGTTTGTTATTGAATATGTTTATTATTTTTATTCTATTTATATTATTATGTTATTGATTATGTTTATTATTATCATATATTGGACGTGTTTGTTGAGATGCATTTTTTTCAATACGTTTGCGCATTACATTGTTGCAAAGACCTTCGTTTTGGTTAAGAGATTAACACAATATTTTTCAGGATAAAAATTTGTGCGGGGTCAAGAGAATCTCTCTCTCTCTCTCTCTTAATTGAAATTGATATTGATTATTGGCTGTTGTTTGAAACCTTTTGTCCCAGCTGGTTTTTTATCTGGGGATTTTCCTGTGTCTTTTCCCCGGAGTTTTTCCTATTTTGGTTCTATTTCCTCGTGTATTTTTGTCCAGCGTTACAACACAAGCCTATGCACGACATAACTTTAATGTCTGTATAATGAACTAACTAGCATGTACAGGGTGGACCAATAAAACCGGTACCACCGTGTTTCATTGTAAATATATGTCCACAAAGCCGCGGGCAAAATGCATGAAATTTGGTATACTTCTGCTGTATTATATCTTTGAATAGAAAATTGCCCGTAAAAAATTAAATTTCGGACACATTTTAGCGGTTTATTTATTCTTGAACAATTTTATTTCTATGCACTATATATATATATATATATATATATATATATTGTGTCTAGTTTCGCGCTCGTCTCGTGCGCAGACAACTACTATGCCACGTCAGTTCTATGCTGTGACTAATGCGTGTATACCGGGTTTCAAAATAGACACTGTGTGACCATTCTAGTTCATTGATCATTGAAGTCGTCCTGTTCTGCAAAGGAATTTAATGCGCTATCTGTAGGCCAATACACAACGCAGCCTTTTTTTCAATCAATCAAAGATAGCGACCGACAGATAACATCAGCCCGCGTGCGGCTGCCAAACATAGCCTTAGATAAGACAATTATAGCAGCACATGGTGCCCGTACCGTAGCCTATACCTGGGTCCGAAATTTGCGGATTCAATGTCATCGGATAAGTGTCATCAACACCATTGATGAAAATACTTCACTGTGGTCCGTCGAATTGTCATGAATGTCCGGTCAAAAACACGTCTCAGACAAAGACAGAAATAGAAATAACATCTTTGATTAATAACGATCCGTTCATTGATTCACGAAATCAATCAAGTGAATGGCTCAACAGGACTTAACTTGACGAGCATATAAAACAATTGGAACATTCCAAGAACGGGTCTAAAATATCCGCTATAGTGGTGGAAGGCAAGATTGGACCGTACGTATAAATACGCGTATAATATTTTTTGACATATATATATATAATATATATATATATATATATATATAAATGACGCGTATAATGTTTTTTGACATATATATATATATATATTATATATATATATATTTTTTTATATATCGGTATATATATATTAGGGCTGAGGGACTATTAATCTGATTAATAAAAATTTTTAATGATTAAATTTTCTTTAATCGATTAAATTTTCGATTAAAATTTAATATTTTTATATTTTCTATTTTTTAAAATTGTTAATATTTTGATTAATTATTAATAGCGTGGCTTTGAAACAGTATTATTATTCTATCGGAAAACGTTAATAGGATTTTAATTTAAATCTTGGTTTAAACAAAAATAATAAGTAGTTTCGGAAAATTGAAAAAATATTTTATTTTAACTAACCTAACCCTCCAGATTGTTGGGATTAATCAATTAATCGATTAAAAAGTCGATTAATCGAACAAAAAAAAAATCATTTGATATATATTTATATTTATATTTATATATTATGCGCATGATACGCGTATCATGTTTTTGGACATATTATACGCAGGCCTGAGGAGAGGGGGTGCAGCCGGTACATTGTACCGGGGCCCATGGAGTTTTCAGGGGCCCAGATCCGGTGACAATAGTGGGTTTTTTGCGCTTGTCAGGCTGTTTTTGGAGAGTTGATAACGTTTTTTTTGACTTGTCAGGTTTTTCGGAGACTTGATATATTTTTCTTAAGGACCCGCAAATTTTTTTTTGTTCCGGGGCCCGGAATTTCTCTCGGCGGCCCCGATTATACGTATGATACGCGTATAATATTGTTGGACATATTATGCGTATAAATACGCGGGTAATTCCAGTAGACTAACGTATGGTCGAACCTTGGTAGAAGGGCAACATATTGTCTATATTGGCGTAGTACATTGTGAATTTATTACTAAGTATAAAAGCTTTCGAAGTTTCTTTTATTGTAGGTAAGTGATGTCAAACTTTTATAGTGTCTTCTAAAAGCTCTCCATTATTGTTTGTCATGATTTAAGCTATTTAAAAACTTAAATATTGTCGATTTAAAACATTAGCAATGAGAGAGAGAGAGAGAGAGAGAGAGAGAGAGAGAGAGAGGGGATTTGATATAAACGTACAAAGTAATGACTGGGAACGTGAATATGCAATGCCAGTGGTTCTCTACACTGGCACACTGTATCGGCACCAGAGGTCGCCAATGTAAATCCTACAAGAAAATGGTGAGACCAAGAAAATCCATTCAGTGCTAGGTTAGTGGATCTACGAAACAACTTGGACGAAAAGAGAAAAGCAGCAGCAGTTGAAACAACAAAACAGATTCAAAAGTTAATCTGGAAATTGGAAAAACTGGGTTATTAAATGATTTGGAGTGATTACAGTATATAATGGTTTTCACACAGGCTAACTTAGCCCCCCAAACCACTTGAAAACGCGCTGTTATTATTGCGTCGTCAAAGACAATTTCTATTCGATAGCTTCAATCTTTGTGTTAGAAATTTTGAAATTATGTTGCTAACTTTATTTTCTCTGTATAGCCAAGGCGTTCGCTTATGCTTGCGATGGTTGGATGATGCACCACGTTGGTAGGCCTGACACAAAACGAGTTTACAAAATGCCTTTTTCCATTAACGCTACGGGACTGGAGGTTTCAATATCGTGGTATTTTTGCCTCATATTTCTGTTGACTATGAACATCGTGAAGAACTAAAACAGACATCGAAATTTCAGAAAATACATTTCGAGAAGCAAGAAACTTGATTGTTGTCCTTTAATTTAACTTAGAACTTTTCGTAGACGTTGACATGTTTTTAACTTTTGAAGAGAAGAAAACATAATTTCTTCAAAAATACTGTATTTTTATGTGATGGCTTTAAGATTATCTATTAAAATAAACAATTTTTTCACAGTCATTAAATCTAATCTCATTTTCTACAAAACCTACTTTGTGGCTAAATTTACGAGAATTTGAAGTTACAAACGCAGTCTCCTGCGACTGAAATTAGATAATGATAAAATCCAGCCGTGACCGACTGTTCTAAAGTGTACTAATCGTAAAGGAAAACAGCTGTTTCCAGAAGGAAAACAGACTTTCTCTTAAGGTTTCGAAGCTTTAAAAATATTGTCAAAAAGCCAGAACTCGGCTAAAGGTAGCACAGTCGAAGCGTTTTGGCTTCCGGTGAACGGTGACTTCCATCTCGGTGAAGATTTTGTCCTATCCACTCTTTGATCGTCCTGGAGGTTGTGGAGGAGGTGGAGGTGGAGGGGCTCCTTCGGGTGGTGCAAGTCTTGTTCCATTTCTTCCACCGGATGGAGGAGGAGGAGGAGGGGCTTCGGCGGATGATACAGGTTTTGTTCCATTTCTTCCACCGGATGGAGGAGGAGGTGGAGGGGCTTCGGCGGATGATACAGGTTTTGTTCCATTTCTTCCACCGGGTGGAGGAGGAGGTGGAGGGGCTCCTTCGGGTGGTGCAAGTCTTGTTCCATTTCTTCCACCGGGTGGAGGAGGAGGAGGTGGAGGGGAGGTGGAGGGTTTTGTTCCATTTCTTCCACCGGGTGGAGAAGGAGGTGGAGGGGCTTCGGCGGATGATACGGGTCTTGTTCCATTTCTTCCACCGGATGGAGGAGGAGGTGGAGGGGCTCCTGCAGATCTTGTTCCATTTCCACCGGGTGGAGGAGCAGGAGGAGGGGCTCCTGCAGATCTTGTTTCATTTCGACGAGGCGGTGGGGGCGCTCCCGAGGGTGGAGGTGGTGCTGGAGGTGGAGGCCCCTTCGGGGATCTTCCTTCGACGACCATCGCCAGACCGACGACCAATAACCACACTCCGAGTCTCATCTGAAACGTTTAATTAGTTAACAATTCTTACATTAAAACGGGAGTATTAATAATAATAATAATAATAATAATAATAATAATAATTGATTAATTAATTAATTAATTAAAGCGTTTGATTTTAGTTAAGCGTTGTTGTCATTTTGAGACCATTATTGAGGAAAGAACGGTTGCGAAAAGCTATCAGTCGATCATTGTAAAGAGAACGTAAAGGCAAAGCATTTTTAGTAAATTGAATTTATCAATTGGTATTAACAGAATTGGCAAGATTAATGGAACAGTTTGAACGAAAGGGCGTTATCAGTCGAAACGATAAATGGATTGAAAGGTTATCTAGGAAAACTGAGTTATTAAATGCAGAGAGAAATTAGGCCTACCTCTAAAATCACTTTAAATCACTTATTATTATTATTATTATTATTATTATTATATCTATTGACTCTTAGTCAATAATAAATACAATAATAAAAATAGTTATTATTATTATTATGTGAAGGCTCTGTGATAGTTCCATTGTTATTATTATTATATTTTATTATTATTATTAATACTCTTATTATTATTATTATTATTATTATTATTATTACTCTTATTATTATTAACTTACTAAAGAGCAGGGAATTATTGATAAGATCTGCATTTTATTCTATGAGACCGTGTTTCGACAATGAACTCGGTTGTGCCGAGGTTGTATAGCTTATCCATTGTCACTCAGTTATAGATACCACAATAACAAGCGACAATTACTTTAAGACGATATTTTCCAACGTCAAACAAAGAAAATTTTAAAATTATAATAATTAATTAATCAATCAGAGAAGCTCTTATAAGACAAACAAGGACAACGCCTCGTCGTCTGTATACTGAGTGTAATACCTTGTCGAATGAGTTTTTTCTGATGCGTTAGAAACTTGTCGGCCGCACAGTACTTTCTGGAGCGATTTGAAGATAGAAACTTCTCTCAGACGAGCTTCTTTCTTCTCTCTCACTCAGTAGACTTTGCTACTTGCCAGGTCTCTGGTACGCTATTTAAAGGACTTTTCTGAGTCGTCTCTTGAACCCTATCTTTGGTGCCTTCGATTCCTTCTCGTTGTTATTCGTCATGCGATTCGTGCGTGACTCGATTATTTTCGTGCTGTTTTAAACCTTCCTTTTAAAAAATGATTCGTTCTTTTCTTCATCGTTGCCCACCTGTTTCAAGGTCGTGAGAGTTACAGTCTGTTTACCTGGATTTGTATTTAAACAAGGTCTTAAGCGGCGAAGTCCTTGAAAGTTGAGATGTTGTAGAATCGAGCCCTATAGAAAACGCCCAGATCGTAAAGACGACATTCGGGGGTAAAATTGTAAGACCTATCATTTGAGTCGAGGCTTACGGGAACGTTTGCCATGGGATTTAGTGAAGTTTGTCAGATTTCTTCTCGACAGTAAAACCCTATTGCCCGCTTCTTATTATAAGTGCCGCGGTGCAACAATATAAGTGCAACAATTAATTGATGCACTAACTGACCTTATCCATCGCCGTCTTGTTCGAGTTACAGAAGACTGCAGGCAAAATAACGTCGTTAACGAGTTCTTGACTCGTCGATCGTGTTCCAATCATCATACCTACTCCCCCCGCCGAAAAAATTCTAAACGGATTTTTGCGCAAATCCCACAAATGATTCCATCCAGAATAAGGATCCCAATCATCCCGTGACTATGTCAATGTAATGAGTAGAGATACCATATTTGTTTGGGGGCGAGTTCGATACTGATAGATCAAAGTTAAGCCTAGCTCAAGGGATCTCATTTTAATACCTATTCCAGTCATTTTGCGCGAGCATATATTTGTTAACGTTAGCACCCTGTAGCATGCAGCACCATAGGTCACAAATGTAAATTCTACCAGAAAATATGGCGCGAACAATGGAAAAGAACATGTCTTGGTGCTAGACTAGTGGATTAACGGAACAGTTTGTACGACTATGCAGTAAACTAACGGTTGAAACTATATAGATGGATTCAAAAGATATCTAGGAGGACGAATTATTAAAAATTAAAAGTACTTTGTAATTAAAATGATTTTTGAAAAAACTAACAAACCATCTTCGACATTGTCGGAGACCAACGGTTGAAGCTGTATGATTCTTACAAAAGATATCCAGAAGATCGCAGGTTTAAATCTCAAAGAAGCCATTATAATGATTTTCGCGACTTTAGCTGTTCTCTTCGTCATTGTCAGAGGCACCGTGGTGCATTAACATCATCATCATCATCATCATCATCACCATCATCATCATTAACAACACTGTAATAATAATAATAATAATAATAATAATAATAATAATAATAATAATAATAATAATAATAATGTTATTTGTATGCTATTCATGAGTGATGTACAATTAACATCATATCATCATCATCATCATCACAATGATCATTCATCATCATCATCATCATGATCATCATCATCATCATCATTAACAACACTAGTAGTAGTAATAATAATAATAATAATAATAATAATAATAATGTTTTTATGCTATTCAAGAATGATGTACAATTAACGTAATATACATCACCATCATCATCACAATGATGATGACATTAACAACATTATAATGATACTAACAATAGTAATAGTAATAGTAGTAGTAGTAGTAATATTAATAGTAATAGTAATAGTAATAATAATAATAATAATAATAATAATAATAATAATAATAATAATAATAATAATAATAATAATAATAATAATGTTGCTGTTATTTTTTATGCCATTCAAGAGTTCGCCCAAGATTTATGAGAAACTCGATCACGTGACGGCACTTTCCGGACACCATAGGCTGTATGAGTCGGACTTTCGTTCAAAGAGTGACCTTGGGCAGGGCGTTCATCCCCGAATGCTAGGCACACGCAGAGGCTTTCACACACAGGCAGTAATGCCTCCTAAGCCACGTTGAATCACGCTAAGTTTGTCACGCTTCGAGCAGAATTTCACACGACCCGGCTTCGCTTTCTTAGAGCGCATTAAGCCAAGGACGGTTAAAAACGATCTCGGATCACAAAGCAAGACGCAAAACAAACGATTGCACGTCTGGTCTGAACTAGTTGTTCGTTCTTAAACTATAGTCTCAAGTGGATTCATTGGGCCATATTCTGTTGGAAATTTTGTCACAAAAAAATGGCCAACTATTTCAATCGACATTGTAAATTCTTTGTAAAGTCTTTCAGAAATCTATTCTCTGTCAAATGGCTAGAAAGTCGATCGACAGATAAGAGGGGTCTTCAGATAGCTGGTTTCTTGTGTCACAGGTTTTATACAACACAAAAATATTATAAAATTGATACCCTGTTTGACATTGGCCTGCAGAAGGACTATTCATACAGTACTATTCCTATTGAATCTGTAGCTCACCATTTTTCGTGACATTTCGAACGCTCTAGAATAAAATTGAGACAGAATATACTGATTATTCTAGTATGGTTTGATGCAATGAAAATGGGGACACAAGAAAATGTGGATATAATTCGTTTCATCACTCTTCTGAATTGTTGCATATCTATAGCCTTCTGTACATCAATCGTAGAATAGTGTCATTAATGAAAAAATACAGCATTGGTGTTCTTTGTTGTGATTGCAATGTTTTAACAAACCTTAAACTTCGTCTTGCTTCGAAATCCACGTGTGTTCACAATTTTTTAGCAGTACTTTAAATGCCAAATACCTATTCCAATATTTGAATATCGCCAAAATTGTCAAATACTTTTTACCGCTTGTGTTCAAATATTGCAACATAGCAGTGTTTATTCTAGCCACCTTGACATTGGGGGGATTTTGAAATGTTTGGGGGAGGGGACACGGTCTGAGTCTCCACACTTTGGGTGGGGAGAATTTCCATCCCTCCATCGAACATATAAAAATTTTGGGTAGGAATTTTAAAACTTGGGGGTGGGGGAATTCCCCCTTCCCAGAGAAGACCTAGAATAAATACTGGTTGCAACATAGCATTCCGAAATCGTCTACAGTATAATAGTAGAAAAGTTGCTTGGGAACGAGATAGACAGTTTCCTAAAACAAAAACACTTGCAGGTCGGCATTCGAAGACACCGTCGATGGTTGCATCATGGAACTCCCGACCATCTAGGCTGAGATCATCATGCGAGCGCTGCGCAGGTGGCCATAGTACTCGACGTGGTCCAGGCTGTACCACGAGAAATCTTTCGTATTGTAGGCGCAAGTGAGACACGACCAGTAGCAGTAGTTAAACCACCAGCCCCCTTGAAACGAAGCAGCACATTTGTCGGGACTGTTGTCGCGGTCTTTGTCTGGGCTGGAGAACTGATTGCCGCTGTGAAAATAATGATAACTTATGGTGGAGTTGATGAGAGAGTCGCCAGCAGCGCCCCCAGGAATCTTTCGAGTTTGAGAGCGTAAAAGGCGGCTTCGTTACTGATTGAAAACAGTCCGTAATCGGCACTGAACCATTTTCCTCCGACTCGCAACTGAACCTAAGAAAACCAGCATTATTATTTAATCCCTTAGGGGCTGTCCATTAATTATATCCAGTGTTTATTCTAGGCCTCCTCTTACAACTGTAACTTTCCCCCTCCCAAAAGTTTGAAACCCCCCCCAAGAAAAAGGTTGTGTTTTTATTTTGGCTGGGAATGACCATTTTTTCCTCCAGTGTCAAAACGTGTGGTGAAACTTTTTCAGACCTTGTTCCCCTCAAACATTTCAAAATCCCCCCTCCCCAATAGCAAGGGGGCTTGAATAAACAATGATTTAATCCCTTAGGTCAACCCTTTTTCTCAACGACTGATTTCTGTACTCTTTATGTCTGCAAATTATAGCGTTGACTATATAAACATATATAATATTTTTTCTATAAGACCTATAGATCTATTTTATATTTTCATTAATTAATATTATTACTAGATTATTTAGATTTTTGTCATATGTACAAATTTTATGTTGGAATAATAATAATTCAACATATTTCTGTTCAAGTATACAGTATATTCATGGTTTATACTATAGTTAAGCTGTCTATTCTTGAAATGTTGAGGAAATAAATTTGATTGATTGATTGATTGATTGATATTTTTTGTTGTACAAAAAAGTGAATAACACCATCTGTTGATTGCCAGCATTCAACCAATCAGTGGCGTAGCCAGGATTTCCGGAAGGGGGGATTTGACTTTGACCGTAACCAACTTTCGAAAAATTTTAACACAAGCAAAAAAGTTCATCTTCATCTTTGATTCTTATATTTTCTTCTTTGCAGTGAACCTTGCAGCGCAAGGAGGTTTTACACCGCCACTTTTTTCAACATAAACTTTCTTTTAAAAACGTAACCTTAAAAATGTCGGAGGGGGGGTCCGTCGAAGATTTATTTAATTGCATGGCCCTAGGACAGAAAATTATTCGTTTCAGGCAACTGCATAGAAATTTTCTCCATCTTGAATTTTGGGGCATGGGCAAACCCCCAACGGACAGGAAGAAATAATGTATAATGTATTTAATAAATGTGAAATGTGCAAAAATTGCAAAAATTGCCAAAACTTTGCCAAAAATAATTTGCAAATTTGCCAAAATTGGCCCCAAAATTGCCAAAGATTTGCCAAAAACTATCTCCCCCCCCCAAAAAAAAAAGTGTGGGTACTTTTCCGTTATCCGGACCCCAATCCAACGCTGCCACCCTAACCTAAAGCATTTCTTAGTATCTCTTCACTGGGGTCCGGATAACGGGAAAGTATACCAAAGGGTGAAATAACGCTACTGCCTTAGATTGTCCTTACTTCGATTCTCAGCTTATATGTGAACCCTTGTCTGCTGGTTATGCGGTGAATCCTCTCGTTTCCAATCCAGAATTCCCCATCTTCAAAGGCGCCAAATCCGTTTCTGTAGTCAATCCAGTTCCTGTTGAAGTCCAAAGCTCCGGCACAGCGTTGCATCAAGATGATCCAGTTGTTGATTGACGGATAAGGATAAACGACAGCTCCAATGGTGATATTTTCGATTACTTGCCATCTTGAATACGCTGAAAATTAGTTGTTCAATTTTCCGAAAATCGTTCAATTTTCAAATAATAAAATACAATATTTGAATTAATAATTAATTTGCTCGTTCATTATTCTGTCTAAATACTAACCGAGTGCCTATTGTAGTTTCTGGTTCGTTGAATGATTCAACAGTCTATTTAAAATCAATGCGTTCGATTGCTGTTATATTGATTTATTAATTGATTATAATATATTTTTGGCAATTTTAGAGTTGTCAACAACTGTCAATTCTTTACGCAATCGATCGTTTTCAATGACAGCAATAACAAGGTTAATATTTTCACTGTGATGACCATTTTTCCCTTTTTTTGCTCGCCGAGTGTCAAAATTGATGGTTATGACCTTTTTTGATTTCTAGTGAAAAGTTTTTGATTATTTGTAAAAAAAATTTCGTCAACTTCTCTTGACCTCCCCCTGTCAACAACTGTCAAACTTTTTCAAACCCCCTTCCCCTAAATTTTATGTTTAATTATTAGATCGTTTTCTAGCTGCGTAAATTAGGAGTTGATTTCTGTAAACACTGAAAAAATTTCAAAGATTCCTACGCTATAAATAAATTTCTGTTTATTATTAGGTGCAGTGCAGTTCATCATCATCATCATCATCATCATCATCATCATCATCGTCATCATAGGCAACATGCATGGGCGCCCGCACATTATGGCAAGAGGATTTCCATTTCCTCCCATGGAAAATGCAAATACCAATATTTTACATTGAAATTTGAAAACCTTGCTAAAATATTAACCGTGACCATTTTGTTAAAATGTGTTTTGCCCCTCCTGGAAAAATTTCTGTGGCGTAATCGTGACCATCGTGTTTTACCCCCCCCCCCTCTTGGAAAAATTTCTGTGGGCGCCCATGGCAACATAATTTGGTGAAATATTTACCTTGTGGCGCCAGACAAACGGCCCGATCGACTTCGCCGTTTTGGTCTAGAATTGTCGTCAGCGACAGACATCCGTAGTAATTCTTACGTTGATTCATCGTTATAGGATTTGTGCAGGATGTCGGTTCCAGCTTCATCAGAGCTGCAAAAGTAGTCAAAAGATTTTGAAAGAAAAGACCTTTCTTGTCGCAGCCAGCGACATCTTCTGGTCTAAACGCGTTCAGATCCTGTATAATCAGTAAAACAAACTGTAAGTTAACTAAAAATTAGTTAACTTTTAGTTAAACTAATTTTTTTAGTTGCATCAAAAGTAAAAAAGTTAAACTGATTTTTTTTTTTTATTAATTGCAAATAGTTAAATGGTCAGATTATATTAATGTGTAATTTGAAAGATTATTATTATTAAATTGTTTCAAGATATGATTTTCTACTATATGAAATTATAGTTGTAAATCGTGTTTTCTTGTAGCCTAGTTTTACTAGCCAGTAGCGAGTTAAAGTAATCTTCTGCTTTTAATTAGTTATCAGTTAAAGTTAAAAACTGTGAAAAGCGTTAAAAAGTTAAACTGCTTGATTGCAAATAAAGTTTAGTTGTTTAACTTTAAAAAATCAGTAAAACAAATCATCGTTAATAAATAACATATATGCCTACTGAGCAGCAAATAACATGCTTATTTCTACATATTAATATAGCGCCATGACGGAATTCGCCAACAAACTGAGGACTCTCAATAGCAAAGTGTAAAGGCTAATTTGGTAAAAGTGCAACAGTTAAATATTATTTTCTTAATGTCAGTCAGAGCTGGATAAACAAAGCTACTCATTTCTTCAACGAGCAAGAAGATATATCTACAGTATAATATTCACAAGCAAACTAAAATACGACAGACGCGTCATAATACCACAAAAGTTATGCCCCAAGCACAGTGTTTAACCTAGACTCCTGGACTCCGGGGGAAACTGACAAAACCGGGGGAAACTGACAAAGCCGGGGAGGAATTCTGCTATAGATGGCTGCTGTTAGTCCATGTAGTATGAATTTGAAATTTCCGGAGGGGAATGGCGATTCCCCCTTCCCCCCCCCCCCCGGGAAAGGCCTAGATTAAACACTGCCCAAGCATTCTTGCAGAAGTAATTTAAACCTACAGTACAGAGTTCTTTATTTCTGAATTTCAGTCGGCGGCGACAAAAAAAAACTGCGTTTTACTGTACCATCATGTACGCGCAGTCGTCGTAGTATCGAAATTGCGTTGGAGTGAAGTTGTACAGGAAACAGTGTCCGTTTGACGAATTGAAAGCGAACTGGACGCAGTTGCGTGCTTTCTGGCATCGCTCAGCACATTTGAATCCGCTCCTCACGGCACCCGCGTAGTTATCTTTACTGTATGTAGTATTCCAGGGACAGTAGTGGCTGTAGTCGGAACTCCCGTAGAACTTCTTGTAGGTCATCTGCTGACCGATTGCGGGCGAGGTTAAAACACTCACGAAAAATATAAATTTTGCCAGAGGCGTTTTCCATCGGAAAGTGCGACGCATTTTCGTGTATTTTCTGTGAAAATTATGAATTAAATCCTGCTTGGAAATAACTCGATTAACACAGCAAGCAATGTTATCTTTTGTCCTTTTCCTAATCCTTTAACGTCAATTTTAATATATCAAATATCTAATATAACCTAATATCGTTACATGAAATACTTTTACATTTGTCTGTACAACTATTTTCCGATATTGAATTGTAATACTATAACGTTATTTAATTCTGATTTTTATACTAATAATAATAATACGGTCATTCTAAGGTTAACCAGAATCGCTTTCTCTTTCGCCTTACATTAAGATGGAAGAGCACAATTTTCAGGCGATGTCTCTGAAACTTTCAACGAAAACTCTCGTCCATGTACAGTGGTGGTTCCAGTATTTTGGTGGGGATGAAATTAATTCATAGAAAGTTGGTGAGGGGGTGAAAATATAATTAAAAAATCAATAAACTTTACCCAAAAATACTGCCAAAAGAGAAATGTATCCCTAATGTTACTACACTTACCGAGAAAAATAGGTTGACAAGCAAAAAAGGTCATCCGCAGTTTTCCCCCACAGTTTCACTGGATTTTTACCGAAACTAGGTTTCACAAGCAAAAAAAGTAAGTCTGGAAGTCCGGTGGGGGATGCATCCCCACTCATCCCCACGTGAAACCGCCACTGTCAATATATAATCATAAACGCGTTTTTGTAACATTGGGAGACAACCTATTGCTATAATATTTTATATTAACAACTACGAAACTCTCTGTGTAGGCAATGATTTAGAATTTTTAGAGAAAAGTAGTCATCAGAAACACGAAGAAAAACGTAGATTTTGCAAGACTCATTCTGAATTGAAAATTGTCGCGCATACCAATCTCCACTCTGGCGTAAACTTAGCAAATGATCAACCAGTTACTGCGACGTTTCGCTTTGTACTTAAAACCGGACCAACTACAGTAGAAGTCCGTTATGACGTACCTAGCGTGTATGTAGAATTCAGTACGTTATATAACTTATTTCCGAGGTACGTTTTATCCAATACCTTCCTTCCGTTTTCTAAAATCATTTTTAAACGACAATTTATATAGCGCTATCTGCCTGGCGAAGGCCATAGTCAAGAGCGCTTTACAAAGACATCTGATATGAGATTTTAAATAGGTGCGTCTTATGTTTCTGTGCAAACCTATCTTGTGTCGTCTCCCTGGTAATTTCCTCGGGGAGGGCGTTCCAAAGTATGGGATTCCCCCTCGAATTTTCTCTCGAACCATTTCCTCTGTAGCTCTAACAGCCTATAGCGTCACTGCCCTACGGATATATTGACCATTGCCTGGCTGATCATACACTCTTCCCATAGGAAATTTTAAGATAGGCTAAGCGCCTAAGAATAAGCAGCTACTGTTGGGTTGCTTTTCAAAGCGCCACATAAATTCCCGAATTTTACTTACTTACTTACTTACTTACTTATTTTTAAGATAGGCTAAGCGCCTAAGAATAAGCAGCTACTGTTGGGTTGTTTTTCAAAGCGCCATATAAATCCCCGAATTTTACTTACTTACTTACTTACTTACTTACTTACCATCCAATAGGGTAACGCACCACACGGGACCAATACATTGCGGTACGTTGCAGCCGAGCATAGCCTAGGCCTACGTTATAACCGAGTTCGTTATATCGAAGTTCTACTGTACGTTGAAGAAAAGAAGCGACGAAATTATAACAGGCTAAAGGATCGGTCGTTTTGAAGATGAACGCAACGTTTCGCAAATCCATTCGTCTCCTGTTTCCTCTATTATATGGGTGTCCGAATCCCAAAACTCCTCTGTTCTTCAGACTTTTGAATTATGCTCAATAGTTCATCGGTCATTGTCATCTTCGGCGATCATTTGGTCTCTGAAATGCATTCAGAACTAGACACACACACACGTGCATCAATGCACAAAAAGCGCAAACACGGTACATGTAGAGGCACTGCGTTTGAAACAGAAGGCCCTAAACACGTCACTGCGTCCAAGTCGACCCTGAAGCAACAGTGTAATGTCATCCATTGCTATTTCCTTGCAAATAAACAACTCACCGTATGCAAATATTCGATGATAATAATAGCGCTACATAAATGCTACGACGGCGACGCGCAGTAGATGACTTTGTTGGCGCAGTGGTGTCGTTGGGGTTTCACACAGACAGTGTTGACGAAGAATGATTCCATTTTTGATGAAATTCTACAGAACGAATTGTGACCGATGACAATACAAAATCGAAACTACCACTGTATGCCTGCCGATGCAACTTCTAAGCATGCGACTGAACAATGCATGTACTAAAATCTAGGACTGACGTTGTTTCGTTGTAAAGAGCAGTGTTTTATACAGACCTGTTAGGGGGAGATTCCCTCCCCCTTCAAGCTTTAACATTCCCCCCCCCAAAAAAAAACAACACAGCAATTACACAAATTTTGCATTGAACTGTGTGTCTTCCCCTCCAGCCAAGTCAATTTTCCCCCAAAGGCCTCAATTCCCTCCTCCAAAGGCCTGGATTCTGGATAAAACACTGGTAAAGAGAGAGTTACAAGGTAACGATTCGCGCGGATTTCCCGCGGTAATGGAGACAATTTTGCTAAAACGTGCGGTTTTACCGCGGTAACGGGGTCTCGCTATGGCGGTAATACCGCAGAGACGGGGACTTCTACTACAGTGATACGTACGGCGGTAACGGTAGAAGTATTATCGATTTGATACTATATATTAATATTGATTAAGCTGTTTTGATGTTCTTGTTTTTCAGTATGTATAGAGTATTTAGTAACCCGGTGGATTATTCGTTAAGTAGACATGAGTGTAATTAACACACGGCGCTATAGCAGCCGACTGACTTGGTAATGTGCCGGAAGTAGGCCTACTGTCTAGTATTTCCTTTTCCTGTGTCTCTTTTAACTTGTATTGATTTGCGCACATGGCTTGTTATCTGTACGTTCTATGTGTTTTGCCCAGACGGCTATAGGCAAAAAAACAGCCATTGACATAGAGCTAACGTTTCTAATACGTATCAATTTCTGCCTATTTCAATAGAGGGTGCTAGCCCTCTGGACCACCCAACTCAAAAAATAAATTTCTATAAGACTTTGTATAGTGTCGTTTGACATAGCTCACTATTTTTCGTGGCATTTCGAACGCTCTAGAATAAAATTGGGACAGAATATATTGACTGTTCTAGTACCGTTTGATACAATGAAGATGGGGACACAAGAAAATGTGAATAAAATTCGTTTTGACACTCTTCTGAATTTTTCATTATCTATAGCCTTCTGTACTGTACATCAATCGTAGAATAGTATCATTAATGAAAAATACAGCATTGGTGTTCTTGGTTGTGATTGCAATGTTTTAAGAAGCCTTAAACTTCGTTTTGCTTCGAAATCCACGTGTGTTCGCAATTTTTTGAGCAGTATTGTAGAGTACGAAGAGTGGCGGACCCAGGGCTGATCCTTGAGGCACCCCCCCCCGCTCTGTTCAATGCGAAAGCTGAAGTCCCACTACTTTATCATGCGACTCCAGTGCCAGTATAGCGACTCTGAGTAGAAATATAAGAGGCGCTATACAAATGCTACATTACATTACATGTCTAAACTATCGCTTTGAATAGGCCCTACATATATATTCCGCGGATTGATCTGTCGATTACAGTTTATAATTGCGCAGTCTCGTTCCACAGCTGTTCAATCTAACGCCTGTGTTTGTACGGCCCGAGAAGACGTGGCAATACAGTATAATTTTTCGTCTTTCATTAATTTAATTAATTCTTTGCACGTTGTCTGCTCTCTCCACTATTTGCCAAGTCGTCCTAACAGATTTACGAAGCCAACGTATTGGTGTCGATATCTTCGATAAACATAATTGATTAATTGATTGGACGAAATCGGGGAGTCAGAAGTCAGATCCTATAGCGCAATTATGTCTATATATACATGGAGAGAGACCAGTTCTGGCGATAGATTTCCACGCTGTGCGCAGCTTAGAAGCCATGGAGTCGAAAACTGCTTTGTTAGTGCTTGGTAAGTTGTAGAAATCCGTTGGGAAAATTTAGTCTTTATTGAAATTAAAATATGTAATAAGCAGATTTTGTCAGCAAAGCTTGTTAGTTTGTTACACGGTGCCTATAATATAAGGTTTCACTCTAAACTAGACTAATTCAATGCGATTGTATCACAACAAGAATTTTTATCATGTCCTAAAAAGTATTATCATTATCATCATCATCATCATCATCATCATCACTACCAGTTATCATCGTCAACATTATTCGAGTAGTGCATGGTCTTTAGGAGAAATTTCTTAACTGGGCTTACAGTTACAGTATGTGCTAGTTGAGAGACAGACCAATGGAGGAAAGAATAGGCCTATTCAATTGTTTCATTGTGCTAGATAGGTAAAAATAACACAAATGTACAAATATACAAATATTCAAATACATGTATGCAAATATACAAATATACAAATATTTCAATATAAAAATATACAAATGTGCAAATATACAGATATACAAATAAACACGTATTTCAATATACAAATATACAAATATACAAATATACAAATACCATGCTGTTGTGTCCTATTAATTATCAAAGAATTTTATAGACAGCGGCGTAGCCAGAGTTAGGGAATTAGGGGGGCACATTGACATTTTCGGATCAAAAAATTCCATGCCAATGTATAGATATCATTAACCCCTTAACCGTGTATTTAACTGTAACTCAATGTAAAATGGATGGATATATCCGGGATCCCCAGTTAAGGGGTTAACAGAAAAATTGCTGTGTGAATGCGATGCTTTTTTCGAATATATTTCATAATCAGTTTTATTCTAGCCACCTTGACATTGGGAGGGGGAGTTTGAAATGTTTTTGGGACAAGATTTGTCTCTCCACGCTTTGGAGAGGATTTCCATCCCCCAAGCCAACATATACAAATTTTGGGGAATTTTAAAACTTGGGAGGAATTTCCCAAAAAAAAAACACAGGCCTAGAATAAACACTGTTTCGTAATATTTCATTTCCTTTGTGTTGTTTTTAAAATAGTTGTGTCATCATTTGCTGTAAGTAACGTCGTCTTTGCTGTTTCGACGCCAAAAGTCCGCAATCTATCGATTACAGTCGACAACATCATGGAACTCTTTATAGACGGAACACAGATCAGAAACCTCACCAACTACAACAACCGATACAAGGCAGACCAGGTGATGAGGCAAATGGAACGGTCTATAGACGAAGAAAGGACCGTAACAGTTGAAGAAATAAATGCATTCGAAAGTTATCTATAGGAAAACTGCGTTATTAAATGTAATTACAGTGGATTTCACGTAGGTTAATGCCTCTTAAACCACTTGAAAATAACGTTATTATTATTATTATTATTATTATTATTATTATTATTATTATTATTATTATTATTATTATCTTATTATTTTATTATTATAATTATTATTATTATTATTATTATTACTTTTATAAATTAGCGTTATTATTATTATCATCATTATTATTATCATCATCATTATCATTATCATCATCATTATCATTATGTTTGTTATTATTATTATTACTATTATTATTATTATTTATTATTATTATTATTATTATTAGTAGTATTATTATTAGTAGTAGTTATTAGTATTATTATTATTATTATTATTATTATTATTATTATTATTATTATTATTATTATTATTATAAGGTTGCTCTTAGCGCCAGCGCGAAGGTAATCGCAGTCAAGGGAACCGACCAGGGCCTAGTTGCTGGGATCCTGGGATCGACTGACGACGGTTACATTAGGACCGATTCATCGTGGAAGTGCACGGCCAAGTATCACGTCGGATGGGCGACCGTTGATTTCGACGACTCCGCCTGGCCCGCTGCCCATCAAGCGGCAATCCACCTGGAGAAGCCCTGGACGCCCGTATCCGGAATCAGGAAGGACGCCTTCTGGATATGGACGTCCAGAAACCGTGGCGGAGACCGAGTGGTGTACTGCCGAAAGGACCTGGTTCCAAAAGGTAAAGGTAGTCGAGTGAAAGGTAAAAGGTAGTCCCGTTTTCGAACGAGCGTAGGGTTTCCGGCGCTGATCGCCGTTTACTAGGCAAGCAGCCAGCGACGCAGGCGACTGACTTACGCCATTAATCTAGAGTGGGTTGCCATTACTTTTTCTAGACGCCACGACTAGGTCTCGGGATTGTCACCCATTCAGGTACTAACCGCGCTCGACGCTGCTTAACTTTGGTCTTCTGACATCAATGAAACAGGGTGGAGTTTATGTGATTGTAAACCCTTATGCAACGAGTAATAAACCTTAAGAAACCCTAATAATAATCAATAATAATAATAATAATAATAATAATAATAATAATAATAATAATAATAATAATAATAATAATAATAATAATAATAATAATAATAATAATAATATAGGGTTTAATAAGTAGGACTGCCCTTATTTCAAGTACTATGTTCCCTCATCCATTCATTAATTATGGTCAAATCTCATTCTTTGTCTTCTTGTCCTCGTGTAAGTTTGTTCCTGTATTCTCTGTCTTGTTGTAACATAATAATAATAATAATAATAATAATAATAATAATAATAATAATAATAATAATAATAATAATAATAATAATAATAATAATAATAATAATAATAATAATAATAATAATAATAATAATCGTCCCCATGTATATTTTATTCGTTAATTTCTACGTTTTGTGATTCTTTCTTCAGTTCGTGAAACTTGTCCTGGAAGAACCTTGGACATTACTGTCGACAACGTCATGGATCTGTACATCGACGGAACGAAGGTTCAAAACCTTCCGAACTACTACAACTGGCGAATAGCGGACAGCATCTGCCTTGCCAGCCGCCCCACGATCATCGCCGTGAGGGGCATAGACCAGGATCAACTGGGCGGTATATTGGCGTCCACCGAGGACGGCTTTATACAGACGAATTCGACGTGGAAATGCACAAACAGGTACGTACCCGGTTGGGAAAAGGACACCTTTGACGATTACGCCTGGCCTGCTGCATACCAGGTCGGACTTCACCAATCGTATCCGCGGACGTTTGTGTCCGGAATCAGAACGGACGTCTACTGGATTTGGACGTCCCGGACCAATGGAACGGACAAGGTTGCCTACTGCAGGAAACTCCTGGTCGATCCAAGCGGTAAAAATTTTGATTTTATCCTGGGATGTTCTTTATTATTATTATTATTATTATTATTATTATTATTATTATTATTATTATTATTATTATAGACTAATTTATAGTTATTATTATTATTCTAGTTATTATTATTATTCTAGTTATTATTATTCTAGTTATTATTATTATTATTATTATTATTCTAGTTATTATTATTATTCTAGTTATTATTATTATTATTCTCTGTTGTTATTATTATTATTATTAGTTAGTAGTAGTAGTAGTTATTACTACTAGTAGTAGTTATTATTCTAGTTTTATTATTATTACTATTATTATTTATTATTATAGTTATTATTTTTATTATTCTAGTTTTCTTTAGACGTAACAGATTTATTCAAGCAATAATTATGTAGGTATGTGTATCAATAATAGCAGATGTCTTTGTTCTTTTATGTGTACGTGCTTCTGACTGTCTTTGGGGGTTTTCAGGGTTTTTATAAAGGAGAATGGTTTGTCGCTGGTGTAGATTTTAGGCATGTCGAGAAAATTAGTGTGAATTTTGCTACTTCATAATAATAATAATAATAATAATAATAATAATAATAATAATAATAATAATAATAATAATAATAATAATAATATAGTAGTAGTAGTAGTAGTAGTAGTAGTAGCAGTCGTAGTCGTAGTAGTAGTAGTAGTAGTAGTAGTAGTTAGTAGTAGTAGTAGTAGTAGTAGTAGTAGTAGTAGTAGTAGCAGTAGCAGTAGTAGTAGTAGTAGTAGTAGTAGTAGTAGTAGTAGTAGTAGTAGTAATAATAATAATAATAATAATAATAATAATAATAATAATAATAATAATAATAATAATAATAATAATAATTACAGGGTTTAGAGTTCAGTAGGATCTGACCTGTGTGAGAACCACTATGTTCCACCCATCCATCATAGGCGTATTTAGAGTTTAATATTTGGGTAGGCTAGCATAGAGGTCTGGGGGTGCCATTCAGCATGCGACAGACCTGGTGTTGATGGAAAACTTTTGTTTTGTTTTGGTGGGATTAGTTGGGTATAGGCTTAAGCCCACCCTAGCCTTTAATAAAATCCGTCTATGCCATCCATTCGTTCACATTGTAATGGTCTTGCTGTGTAATCGCATTCTTTGCCATGAAATCGTTTCAGAAAGATGATTTCTCGGAAGTCTTTTTCTTACGAAGTAGCGAGCAAACCAGTTTGCAGTGTCTCAGTAACCCTTCCATTGATTGACCTTGTCCTCTTTTTTTCACAGAAAGTGGCGTATACGAAGAGGAGGCAGCGGCCAACAAGCTCCCTGTTATCAGATTATTAGCAGTTAACCCTCGAGATGCGGACGACAGCGTAGAAGATGCATGAATTCCGACAACCGTCGAAGTAGATTGGGAAATAATGGGTTAACTTTACAGATTAGTATACCCTATTTGTTAGAAATCGTAGCGAAGAGAAAAACACAAAGAGTTAATTAATTATTATACAGGACCTGTTAACAGTTTATCTTTGCGCACAAAACTGTCATCGTTGAATATCTTAGCAATAAAGTTAAGCTTAGTTGATGCACGAGAAAATGTTGTGGGTGTAACTAAATATTTTCCCTATTTCTTTCAATTCGAAAGTGGCCATTTTGTCCAAAGCCAAAGTAGGAATGATTAGTTATTGAACAATCCTCTCTCTCTCTCTCTCTCTCTCTCTCTCTCTCTCTCTCTCTCTCTCTCTCTTTCTTTCTCTGTCTCTGTCTCTGTCTCTATCTCTCTGTCTCTCTCTTTCTCTCTGGTCTCTGTCTCTGTCTGTCTCTCTCTCACTCTCTCATTCTCTCTCCATCCATCCGCTCGAATTTAATCTGTTTTTAATCCGAGAATGGAGACCGATTAGTCTTGCAAAGATTAAGAACTCGAAACAAGATCGACCCCCGATGCCCGAGGGACATCAGAGGCGGAACGCAGCTGAGACGCGGATGGAACTCGAGCGCCTGCATTATGAATGTGCCACCGAAACGCCTCCTATAATGGCCTCAACCTGTCGACACCTTTCGAGAGCACGACAATAAAATCCTATTGGCCGCATGTTGGCAGCGACGACGAAAGCGATGGCGCTATAAAAGTCTGTGCCTCGCCAACTGCGACGCTACATGATGTCGCAACTATGACGGTGTCATAAAGTTGAATGCGTTCATCTCGATGCTGCACTCATCAATCGCTAAGTATAGTGCAAAGTCCTAGGATGGACGTTTACTGTTGCGTCGTCGTTGGAGTGAAATCTCTTTCAATTCGTCTTCTTTGTAATTTTTAAAATTCTTTTATCTTCTTTAAGCATTTATTTATTTAGTTGGTTAGCAGGGCGACGGCAGCGATATTGTATATATACCCCCCACCCCCACAAAAAATTAGATTACCTTAAAATTTTTAATGTGTTTTTTAGATCTTCAAAGTTTTTAAAGATTTGTACCCCAAAATCAAATTCCTGGCTACGCCCTGTTGGTTAATTAGTAAGTTAGCTAGCTAGTTAGTTGGTCAGTCAGTCAGTCAGTCAGTTGGTTGGCTAGTCGGTCAGTTAGTTGAACACTTTTTACAGAATTACTTTGATTATTGGTCTACTTTTCACCCCAACATTTATGTCCCAGTGGGAAGAAAGGGTTCAATCCCACCCTCTCTCCCTCCCCAGAAAGATAACCAATAACTATGACTACGCCCATGCAAAATTTTGCTTCTTTTTTTTACTTCGGAGAACAAGTTGACAATTGACAATTGGTGAGTGACGATTTAAAAATCGTCACTTAACAATTGTCAGTTTAGGGAAACTTGTCCACTGACTTTTCCTAACGGATCCCTAAAGAACACTGATTAGAACCAGGGCGTAGCCAGGAATTTGATTTGGGGGTATAATGTGATTTAGAGGTAAAAATCTTTTTCAACACTTTGAAAATCTTAAAAAACACAAAAGGTAGTCTGATTTTGGAGGTAGGTATATATATATATATATATATATATACCCTATATATATATATATGCCATTACAACACCAGCAATCGATAGCACTGTCAGCAGAGAAGCCAGAGATACTCAACACTTCGCTGAATGGAGAATACCTCTATGTGTTCTGTTTCAGTCTTTTCTGTTAAAAACGTCGCTGCCATCTACCGAACAAAACCGTTCAGAAATTATTTCTTTCCTCCTGGAATAGTTCCGCGGATTTTATTTCTTCCCCGCGGATACTTTTTCTTAGAAGCTTGCAAACTTAAAAGCAGTTCGCTTAACCGATACCGACTCTCATCGTCTTTGAAACGTACGTGTCTAAAAACATACTCAACACTCACTTCTTTCTTTCCACTTCCTTCCTTCCTTCCTTCCTTCCTTCCTTCCTTCTTCCTTCCTTCCTTCCTTCCCCTACCCCTACCGAAAATCGGTCCTTCCCTCCCCAACCACCCCCACCCTTCCTCTCGTCGGCAAACCTAATAATATCTCCATTGGTTTAAAGTCAATTACCTCCGATCTCCCAAAGGTCGACAGCCGTTTTCTGAGCAGGGCCACTATAGGCCCCGTCGACTGCGACGGACGTCCCGTTCGGGGCCGGGGCTGGGGGAAGGGGGGGACCAGTTCCCGGGTAGGGTCGACGGCGTTCCTGACCCCCGGTTATTCGACGACGACGCGTAGTCGATTAATAGGATACGCCGTTGGAATAAGAGATGAAGAGCATGGAAGCGGGAAGAGGCGACGTATATATAGGATAAGCTTATTATATAGACTCCGGCCGAAGCAATCTATTTCATCTCGCATTATCTGAAATGAGCGCTGCTGCACCTCGCCCCCGCCCCCACCCCACCGCACCCCACCCTCGAGCCCCACCCCACCCGTCTCCGATTTTCACGCGTTTTACCCCTCTACTCTCCACGCCCCCCGACCAATTCCGTCACGGGCTTTTTCTGCTGCTGCTGCTTCTGCTTCTCGCAGCCGCCGAGGTGGCATTATTTTTTTATAAGTTGAAAGGTCAGTTTTGAGATCGCCGGGGGTTGCGCCCTCATTAGATGAGAATATAACGATGCGACTATTAATAATGGTGATGATGATGATGATGATGATGATGATGACGACGACGATGATGATGATGATTGATGATGATTTTGATGACGTGGTTTGATGATGATGATGATGTGTGATTTTAAGTGGTTTAGAAAGTATTGGTCTCTGTGAAAAGCAACTAAAATTATTTATAATATTTAATAACTCGGGTTTCCTGGGTAAATTTTGCTTTTCCATTATTATTATTATTATTATTATTATTACTATTATTATTATTATTAAACTGACAAATTATTGTGCGCCATATTACTAATGTCAGGAGCAAGGGCGCATAACAGAGTCCAGATATAGACCTGCAAATAAAATTACATAACAGTAATCATATAAAAAGAAAGAAAGAAATGAACAAAAAATGAATGGAAAACAATCTAAGACAGAAGAGAACAAGATTTCTGGAAAAGATCAGTTTCTAGATTTTTCTTGAAGGAAGACAGAGAACAGGAAGACTTAACAGGCATCGGTAGATCGTTCCATGTCTTTGGCCCCGACACTCAGTGGCGGCTCTAGGATTTGGCAAGTGGGGGGGGCGTTAGGGTGGCAACTTCTAATCATGGGAGGCCAACTATTTGTTGTTTAATGTATTTAGCATTAAGTATAGGGTCCCAACTGGGGGGCCACTGGGGGGCCAGGCACTCAATAGGGGGCACGGGCCCCCCTCTGCCCGCCCGGTGGAGCCGCCACTGCTGACACTACAAATGACCTGGAACCAAGCGATGTTTTGCAATGGGGTATCTTCATAAGACTTTGAGCAGCGGACCGCAGAGAGAGTTGCAACCAGAAATGCGATGGCGTTGAAACGCTGTGTCGTGACGGATATTCTTTGAAACAAAAAGCTTCCTTCTCTGTTGTCCACGGATTGTAGGGCAATGAGTCGACCCTGATCGCTGATAATATATATATATATATATATATATATATATATGCGTCCTAAATTCTATATTCCAGGGTTTCCTAAGTTTTTCAGCCGCGGGCCACATTGCTGTCTGGTGACGGCCTGGAGATTATAAATGTTTTTAAACCAGTGTTTATTCTAGGCCTGTTTTTGGGGGGAATTCCCCAGTTTTAAAATCCCCCAATTTGTATATGTTGGCTTGGGGACGGAAATCCCCCCGCCCCAAAAGCGTGGAGAGACAAATCTTGTCCCCAAACATTTCAACCCCTCCCCCCCCCAATGTCAAGGTGGCTAGAATAGGCCTAAACACTGTTTTTAAACAAATTTAAAAAAATTTAAAGTACTATTTTAATACTAATAACAATATTATACAATAACCTATAGAAGGTTAACGCTTTAATTTCCTGAACATGCTGAACATAACTAACACGATCTCGTGACTCAATAAAATCAACGCATTTTCTTATAGTTTAAATTTGAAAACCAATTAGCTTTGCTTTCAGGTAAGTTATATATAAAATGCTGCGCAACTGGGAAAAAATTCTTCTGACGCACGAGACTGCTATTGTTAATTGCTATTAAAGAAAAATTCTTTTAAGTTCTCTCCCTCTCACTCACTGACCTCTTCCTCTCCCTCTCTCTTTCTCTCTGTCTTAGCTGTCTGTCTCTCTCTCTGTCTCTTTCTCTTTCTTTTTCTCTCTCTCTCTCTTCTTTCTCTCTCTCTCTCTTTCTCTCTCTTTCTCTCCCTCTCCCTCTCTCTTTTTCTCTGTCTTAGCTGTCTGTCTGTCTGTCTCTCCCTCTCTCCTTCTTTCTTTCTTTCTTTCTCTCTCTCTCTCTCTCTCTTCTTTCTTTCTTTCTTTCTTTCTCTGTCTGTCTTTCTGTCTGTCTGGCTGGCTGTCCGTCTGTTTCTTTCTCTCTCCCCCCTCTCTCTCTCTCTTTCTGTTTGTCTGTCTTTCTGTCTCTCTCTCTCTCTCTCTACTCTCTGTCTGTCTGTCTGTCTGTCTGTCTGTCTGTCTGTCTGTCTGTCTGTCTGTCTGTCTGTCACACGGTCGCAAGATTCTCTCTCTCTCTCTCTCTCTCTCTCTCTCTCTCTCTCTCTCTCTCTCTCTCTCTCACACACACACACATTAATTTATCAGAGCGAAGACGTTGTTCCCGCTGGCTCCACCTACCGAGCCGCCGCCGGGGTTGCTAGTCAATCATTGCCTTCGAGGCCGGACGCGACTCTGCCCTGCGATTGGCCTACCCCGCCGCCGCCGCCGCCGCCGCCGCCGCCGCCGCCGCCGCGCGTCGCTGCCCGGACCGACCGCTGCAGCCCGCGATGCTGGCGGCGACCGTCGAAGATGCCACGCCAAGAGCGATGCCGCGAGAGAGAGAGAGAGAGAGAGAGAGAGAGAGAGAGAGAGAGAGAGAGAGAGAGAGAGAGGGAGAGGTATTTATGCGTAGTTAGGCGTGTGTGTGTGTGTGTGGTTTAGTGTCTCGATGATCGTTCGATGACGATAATAGGATGTCGCCGATCTAGGATCGTCGCAGACGGCGTCTTCTTCGAAGCGACGAAGACGCCTTCGCTTTTCTCGAACTCGGTCTTCTCTAAGCTTAGACCCTCCCGCCCCCCGCTCCCCGCCGCCTCCGGTTGCCTCTCTTGCGGTCCGGCGACGGTCAGAGAGCGGCTACCTCCGGACTGTCCCCTGTCCACTCCGACGGAAGACAGCTGCGAAAACAGCTAGGCCTGCCACTGCTGCTGCTGCTGCTGCTGCTGTTGTTGTTGTTGTTGTTGCTGCTGCTGCTGCTGTCCTGTCGACATACTTACTTGTCTACCCGGTCGCAAGATGGCCAGCATGGCCAGGAATATGGTGGGATCTTACCACAATGGACTATATCACACTCCAATACAAAGCCTTCACCAGGTACATTTATGCCATTAGACATCATTACGAGGTTATGTATAACTATATACAGTTGGCATTGTCACCATCGACTCAAAACCATCATAATCATCATCATCATCATCGTCATCATCATCATCATCATCATTACCACCACCATTTATTCGTATCTAATTGCCATAGGTATCAGCATAATATACATACATATATGTATATATATATATATATGTGTGTGTGTATTTTATATATACTATATAGTATATAGGCTTATAGGCCAGCCCAGGTATGGTGAGACTGCTACACTTGTCATATATATATATATATATATATATATATATATATATATATATCAAATGACTAAACGACTGACTGTAAATAAAAGACATATCAGTAATTGTAAATTAAGTGAATATAGAAATAAAACTTGATGTATATGTGTGTGTGCGTGCGTGTGTGTGTATGTCAGGGGTGAAAAGCGACGGGGGTATATCGGTATACATGCAGCCAGTATTTTCCCCAAAAAAAAACCAATCTGACTACCTTAAAATTTAAATATTTGATGTATTTTTAATATTTTCTAAGTTTTCTATGATTTATTTTGTCCAATCACATTATATCCAAAAAAAAAAATCAAATTCCTGGCTATAGTTTAACTCTGGTATGTGTGTGTGTGTGTGTGTATGTTTAATATCTATGATACATAAGATCTTGCCTATATGTACAAATAACAAATATACATGGATTTATGTAGAGAATGTTTTAAAATATAATAATAAAATTTGTTGCTTATGCTCAAACAGCTTACAAATAAGATTTCATTATTAGTGTTACTTATAGGCCCTCCTATAGAGGCAGTAGCATAAATAAATTCGCTGATATGTACTTATGTTACAGCCTATTTTTATTCCCCAGTCATCGATTGCATGTGATGCAAGGTTTAATATGGGCTTCCCTTAACTGCTGTTTCCCTGGGAAAATTTCATATAAAAATTGCCAAAAAATACAATCGATTTGTGCACGATTTGGACAGCAATTTGGAAAAAATCGGTTTCAACTCTTACCAGCACTGACCAATATCTAAAAAACCATTCAGTAGTAAATCTACAAGTCACACTTACTGCAGTTATGGGGGGCGTTTATTCTGCTCCAATTGTCTTCCTACCCCCACCCCCGAAAAGTATTTCTGCATACACGCACAGTGGCGGTTCCAGGATTTCTTGGTGGGGGTGAAATGAATTCACAGGAAGTTTGGTGGGAGGGGGGATGAAAAGAGAAGAAAACAAATCAATAAACTTTGCCGAAAAAGGCTGACAAAAGGGAGTTTTTCCCTAATTTTACGACACTTTTATCCAAAAATTAGGTTAACTATAGCAAAAAAGGTCATTCGCAGTTTTCCCCCGTAATTTTACAAGGCTATTGCCCAAAAAACAGGTTTCACCAGCGAAAAAAGTCCGGAAGTCCGTTGGGGGGATGCATCCCCGCTCATCCCCCCACGTGAAACCGCCACTGTGCACGCATATATATATATATATATATATATATATATATATATATATATATATATATTGATTATTCTTCGCGGATAGCCCTGCTATTTTCACTGCAAATGCGAGCGATGTATGTATCCAATGCATTGTCTTCAAATCTGACATCCTATATTTGGATCGCCTTCATTCTTTATTCGCTCAGTCGTTCATCGATTTCGGAACTCAATCAATCTCTCATTCATTTACTCACTCACTCATTCGTTCGGTCTTTCGAATGCATGTCTGAATTGACCGGCAACAAATGGGCATCATGACAGATCATTGTCGTCTACATGCGTCACGTGACGCTCATGCTGCAATTTATGTAGCGCCAGTTTTGAATGAAGTCGCCCTCTGCATTGATTCGTAGGTAGGCGTATAGATATTCGCGTTAATTTTTCGCGCCATGCCGATCAGAACGGCGCTATATAATCGCTGACACTTTTTCGTCACGCGTCAACAAAGAGTGAATTAACGCATGTGGCAAAGGCGGCACCACTTGTTTTTCACAATATGGCGACTTCCGGTCTGTCGCCGGAAGTTCCGGAACAGTCTGCTATTGTCCGGATTTGGAATTTCAAGAACTGTTGGACTTCAATCAGAACCTTTATATATATATACATGTATATATATATAATTATATATATATATATATATATATATATATATATGAAGATGCATAATATGAAATCTTAGCAATGGTGTTTCGCTTCCGAGGAGTTTGTATTTATATTCAGAGGCGTATCCAGGATTTTATTTGGGGAGGGGTAAAATGTGATTGGGGTATAAACCTCAAAAAACTTTGAAAATCTTAAAAACACAAAAACACATTAAAATTTTTAAGGAAGTCTGATTTTCGGATATATATATATATATATATTTATATAGTACACATTTATGGAAATGGCAATATGCTTTACTTATTCTATTGTTATATACGAGTATAAGTTGATTTTCTGAAGCATCATTTCTTGCATCCACAGGATAGTGGCGGAGGAGGAGGAGGAGGAGGGGGCGGTGGTATTCGTGGTTGTCGCTCGGATATGTTCCGCTCCATTGACTCGGATCTTCACTGCGTCGGAATGCCATCTCTGCCATCACCACGGACTGACATCTATGTACGTATAATACTAAGCAGATAGGAAGCCTATATATATATATATATATATATATATATATATATATATATAAAATTAAATGCATGTGGCAGTGTAGTGTTTATATACATGTGCATCAAAAGCTGCTTAACGGTCCACAAGCCAGTATACGTTCCAAGCAGGGTTATTTCCAGGATTATCAATTGGGGGGGGGGGGTTGTCGGTAAATTCTGGGGTCCCCTGCCAAAAAAGTCTGAAAAGCAAAAAAGGTCATCACATATTTGAGATTGGAGGGTGTTGCGGGGGGGGGTGACGGTCTCAAATTGAGGGTATTGGGAGTCCTAGGGGGTGTAAAGATATCCCTGGTTCCAAGTGCTTCCAACCAGCCATTGCATCGCTAGTCTAGACAGTGTGGGATTAGAATTCAAATCAGGCGGCAACCATCTAAAACGGCGCTATAAAAGTTTGATGATGATGATGACGACGACGACGATGATGATGATGATGATGATGGTGATGGTGATGATGATGATGATGACGATAATATTACATATATAAATATCATTTTCGAGAACCTTTTATCCTTTGCCAACCTCGATGATAGTTGATACTTATAGGCCTATATATATTTCTGTCTCCTGGCATTTTTTCTTTATAAACCTGTTGAAATTAATAGAACTGTTGACTTCAATATATATATATATATATATATATATATATATATATATATATATATATATATATGCCATTTACATCACGTTTGTGAAATTTATGTAGCGCCTTATAAGTGCATAGTTTTATATTTCAATCGGAGGTCCTATATATAACGGAAAAGCGCATATTAAAAACAGCAAAAACAGCGAGGGGAGATTTGAATTGAGCGAAATCGATTTTTAAACAGCGTCGTGTTGCCATTGGACGAGAACCACGAAGCGCCTCTAGCGACAGATTAAGAAATCACCCGACGACCACCGCCACCGATGCATTCATTCGTCTGCCAACCTGCAGACCAATGCAGTTTCGCCATCATGGGATCGTACTTCTATGGCGCCCGATTTTCGTACGGCGGAATGACAGTTGACGACGTCGGGGGTTGGGGTGTGGTAGTGACGATTATGAGGAGGGAGGAGGAGGAGGGGGAGAGGGATGGAGCTGAGAGAGGGGTGGTGATGATCATGCAGATGTTCTTGACTTCTGAAGATGAAATATATACGACGGAGTCCAGATGGTCACGTATATGATAATCAGTGCCCATCCGCACGCACCGACGGACGAACTTTCCTAGCAGTTACCCAAGGACTACTAGATTGCCTGGACGCGTAACTGACGCGTAACTGAAAAAGGAGCTATACTTCAGGGGGCTGGATAAATGCAGCCTCCTGTGCATTTGCATGTAATTTTGGACTTTTTCAACTTCCAATTGCTCGGATTCTGTGAAAGCTAAAATTATGAGGTATACACCAATGTTTTGCATTTTTATCCCTCTTTCAAACCATCCGTGCAAAATTTAATAACAATTGGGATAAGGGTCCACAATCTGGCCTGAAACAGAACCCCTCAAAAGAAATTTTTTTAATGTTCCAAGCTGTGTTGATAAAATTTTTGAGTGGCATGGCTAACTTTGTGAACAGCAAAGTTGTAGGGGAATGTAATTGGAACAAAATAAATCAAACATTTTGAAAATTGGACAATATTTGGTCGAGATATAGCAAATTATAAAAGAAATACAAGCATCGTTCTAAACTGATCGAAACGACAATTTATCGGAAGGAGAGTGATTTTTCGGGGTAGGAAGAACATATCTCGACAAATATTGTCCAATTTTCAAAATTTTTGATTTATTTTGTTCCAATTACATTCCCCTATAACTTTGCTGTTCATCAAAAGTTAGATGCCACTCAAAAATGTTAGCAACGACAGCTTGGAACATCTGAAAACGTTTTGGGAGGGGATGGATCTGTTTCAGGCCAGATTGTAGGAGAGGGATTATCTCAATTGTTATTAAATTTTGCACGGATGGTTTGAAAGAGGGATAAAAATGCAAAACATTCCAGATATACCTCATAATTTTAGCTTTCACAGAATCGTGAGCAATTGAAGTTGAAAAAGTCCAAAATTACATGCAAATGCACAGGAGGCTGCATTTATCCAGCCCCGGAAGTATAGCTCCTTCTTCAGTTACGCGTCCAGGCAATCTAGTAGTTGTTGAGTTACCCCCTCTCCCCACTCACCCTGTTGCTGCTGCTGCTGCTGCTGCTTCAGTCAGACGATGGTTGTGTCTATAAGTATGCGGTATCTAGATGACGAATTTGCTCATCCATCCATCCATCTTATATCAATCTATCCAATACCAATCAATCTAATATCAATTTATCCATCTATCCATCTATCAATCCAGCCAATATCCATCTTTCTATAGCTATCCGGACAATCATCCGTCTACAGTGTATCTCTCCATTAGTCCATCCATCCATCCAACCATCCATCCATCCATCCATCCATTCATTCATCATCCATCCGTCTATATCCATCGTGAGAAGCATGCCAGCGTCGACTCTGGACCGACGGACGCTTTCCTCGACCGGTGGTTCCGAACGTCCGTCGCTGCTGCCCTCGCCGGGTCGAAGGCGCGGCCGGAGCCTCATCTCCTCCTCCTCCTCCTCCTCCTCCTCCTCCTCCTCCTCCTACTCCTACTCCTACTCCTATTCCTCGTCCCAGTCGGACGAGGCGAATATTGTCTTTAGTGTTGCGAACGACCGGTTGGCTTGTTTTTCTTGCATTCCGACCGATTGAAATGAAACGCCGTAAACGCCTGTTTCCGAAAACAACGCTCGTTCGCTATTAAGAAAATTAAAATCGAAACGGCGCTGGGGGGCGGGGGGGCAGAGGAAGGGTGTGCACGGGGAGGGCAGGAAAGGGAGGGGCAGACGACGGGAGGTATGGTGGGAGAAGAACCAGGGACCGAGGGGGCGGAATTGGGGTGGGGGGATGAGGGGTGAGAGACAGCGTTTTTATGAGCATACGAGGGCAGTGAATGGATGGAGTGAAAATAATTCACCTGCTGTTGAATGAGAGATGATTTACCCTATCACAAACATGTATGTAAAACAATATATATATATATATATAGTCTATCGATATGTATATATATATATATATATATATATATATATATATAAATATATATATATATAACGATGGATGATATATACGAGGGGCAGGTCCGCGGGCCAGACCTGCCCACCAAGGAGTGTGAATTGGACCGCGAGAATACTGAAACGATTAATAACTTTTAATGTAATATTTTCGAAATATCATAATTTAAAATATCATAATTTAATAATAATAATAATAATAATAATAATAAAATTTTCCTGTATTCTATTATTCATCATCTATATTTTTTAAAACATGTATACCTGGTCCTCGGGCACGAGTCACAGAAAATTTGTCAATCGTTAGATTCAGTTGAATACTCCTAGCTGTTGTATACCGTTATTTAGCGCCTATAGGAATAAGTAACCCTACGGCACCTGCTTAGGAAGGCGCTATAGAAATTCACGAGATCTCACTTACTTACTTACCAGAGGTGCGTTTGTCGTTTGCGACTGGCCAAATGGTCGCCAGTCTCTTGGACCAAGAAAGACAAAGACAAAGAAAAGGACAAAGACAAAGGCAAGGACAAGGACAATGGGTCAACAAAAACAGATCTCAAACATTTTTAAAATTAAACTGTTTTAATTCAATAGTTTTTCAAATATAAGCAGCATGGCCTAGTAGATATTCTAATGAGACAGAGAGACAGACAGACACAGACAGAGACAGAGACAGAAAGACAGAGACAGAAAGACAGAGATAGAGACAGAAAGACAGAGACAGAAAGACAGAGACAGAAAGACAGAGACAGAAAGACAGAGACAGAAAGACAGAGACAGAAAGACAGAGACAGAAAGACAGAGACAGAAAGACAGAGACAGAAAGACAGAGACAGAAAGACAGAGACAGAAAGACAGAGACAGAAAGACAGAGACAGAAAGACAGAGACAGAAAGACAGAGACAGAAAGACAGAGACAGAAACAGAAGAGACAGAAACAGAAGAGACAGAAACAGAAGAGACAGAAAGACAGACAGATAAACAGACGACAGAGCGAAAGAGAGAACGACAGACAGACAGACAGACTGGGTTTATAGACTTCTTCTTCCTCTTCAGGGGCCGGGCATTGCTGTGTTGGCGACTATGGACTTCTTTCCATGGCATCTGCTTCTGTTTTTGGTCGGATGTATTTCAGATACATGTATAGCATTCTGTTTGTACAAGTTAACTAACCTCTGTCTTATGCTTTCGCTTTGAGTCCATTTAATGACTTTTCCCACTGTTATCATGCATGCACTGTAAGTTTTCCGATCCATCATTTTCCTCCCTCATTATAATTATGTATCCCAATTTCCCAAAAGAATTAATTGTCTTTCTTTAGTTGTTTTTTACTTTTTGTTACTTTTCTATAATATTACATACTGGTGTTTACCAATGCCTATATACTATTTTACGTGTATTAGAGACCTATATAGTGGTGAGAGAAAATCTGAGATGAGCCATGCATGCAAGTCTTGGGCGCATATGCGTTTGTATACGACGGGGTACCCCAGTGGGAGCTAAGTGCCTGCTACCGCTATCAGTGGACATCACGGCGAGTGCAAATGGCTATTAGTATTAGCACTTGCTAGAAGTGCTATTCGGGGCAGCACTTGGTCGTAGAGTCATTACGGGAAATCTAGCAGTTTGCGTTACCTGCGATGAGATACGATTTACACACGGCCAGAGTTGAAACCTGTAAAGACGTTAACGCGTCTGTCTGTCTGTCTGTCTTGTCTGTCTGTCTGTCTGTCTTGTCTGTCTGTCTGTCTGTCTTGTCTGTCTGTCTGTCTGTCTGTCTGTCTGTCTGTCTGTCTGTCTGTCTGTCTGTCTGTCTGTCTGTCTGTCTGTCTGTCTGTCTGTCTGTCTGTCTGTCTGTCTGTCATAGATGTGTATTCTATAGGCAGAAGGTTTACACGTCTTGTCAGTAACTAGAACTCTCAAGTACTCGAAATACCGAGTATTAAAACATTCGAATATAACCGGATATCAAATAATTATCTATTCAAAATCAACCGAGCACTAACAAAAAATATTCGAGAGTAATCGAGTATCCGAGTACTCGATTATTCCGAGTACCGCGCCCGCCCTTCCGGTGGCCGGCGCATCATCTTCCATTCCGGACGAGGCACAACTTTACCCTCCGACTTATATAGCAGCACCCGATTATCCCAGGATACAACGCTTTCAAGTCGAGCATCAACTTCCTGTCGTCGTCGGCGGCGGCGGCGGCGGCACGTGACTTCCCTCTGCGATGCGGCGACCTGTGGGACCCCGGGGGGAGGGGAGGGGGGCTCCCGTCGCCCGGGGCGGTGCGAAAAGAAGACGACCGAAGACCGAATGCTCCCATCGTGAAAGGCTGACGCGCGACCTGTTCCGTTCGCGGGCGGCAAAGACCGCGGTGACAATGACGCGGCGACGGCGGGCACAATACGTCAGCGGGACATTCGGGCGTCGCCAGTGCCGCTGTCGACGAAACGAGGCGTTGGGAGGAGGGTGGTTCAAAAAATACGCGTGTGTACACAGCAGTTCATCTATTCCCACGAATTATTTTCCGCCCGCCCCCCGCCCCCCGTCTCGAAAAAGAAGCGATCAAATTCTTCTCAAAAAAGAAAGGCAACAAGAGAGTTATATAGGCAACCCGGTTTTACAGAAGTCTATAGTTGTCCTACGCTGTAAACGTGTTGTAGAAGGAGTGGGTGGGGCGGTGGGGGTGGGGTGGAAAGGGGAAGGCACGTTCTGAATTAATATTCGAAGAGGGGTGGGGTGGGGGTGTTTTCGCTATCGTATTAAGTGAATGATGAGGAAAAGGAGCTAGATTAATTTTCGCTGAAAACAATAACAAGGCAGACAATGTGTGTGTGTTGTGTTTGTTTATAGACGCGTCCATACCAAAGACGATGAGCGCCTCTGTGTGTGTGAGTGTGTGTGTGTTGCATTTCTAAAAGCGCTTGGTTTTAGCGCCCTGTTGCGTAAAAGCTCTGCGGTATATGAATTCAGTCCATGCATATAGACGGAAAATTATTGCGTAAACTTCTCAGAAAATATTTCTCTCCTGATGTATTTTTCCGACAGTCATGGTTCGCCTTTTCTAGTCGTTTTATCAAATTTAACCATCAAATAAATAATTGTCTATAACTCAAACTTCTTCCAGCCGTGGCACACTTTCCAAGAAACATACAGTCAACGGCACACCACAGCCGAAATGCGCACATTTTATTTTTAATGATGCATTTGTATAGGCCTATACTAGTACCATTATATTATACTATAGTCTAATATACAGTATAGTATTATATTGACTATCGTTCTTCGTAAGTACATGTTTTCTTTGCATTCTGTGTCACTATTTCATGCTTAACTTCACTGAAGAGATATAATTCAACTTATAATTAAGAATTAATACAGCACCATTATTATTTTGCTTTTCTCCAACATTTTGCCACGGCCCACTTCTACCGCTGCTGCGGCACAGCGGTGTGCCGCGACACGTAGGTTGGGAAGCACTGCTTTATAGGATAATAATAATAATAATAATAATAATAATAATAATAATAATAATAATAATAATAATAATAATAATAATAATAATAATAATAATAATAATAATAATAATAATAATGTCTCATCATTAAAAACAAAGCTGTCTCGATCTCTAAATTGACGTTCTCAGTCTGTCTCTGTCTCTGTCTGTCTGTCTGTCTGTCTGTCTCTCTCTCTCTCTATCTCTCTCTCTCTGTCTCTGTCTCTGTCTCTCTTCTATAATTACACTTAGACTGCGGTCGAGCAGGTGAAATTCCCGATGACTAGAAGCAGGTTTTGACACCAGAGGACGCTAGCCTCCTCATATTTTTTATATACGGCGTCTGTGGGTGGAGGGGCGGAGGAGGAAAGGGCAGGGCGAATTTTGTCGATTCTCTGAGTTTTGCGGCTGCGATAATGCTGGGTCTCGACCTCGATAAGATCATAGATAACAGGTTAATTAAGTGACATAATGAAAACAGCTTTGGCATTTACAGTCAAAGAAATAGAAGAAGAAGAAGAAGAAGAAGATGATGATGATGACGACGATGACGATGACGATGATGATGATGATGATAATAATGATAATAATAATAATATTGATAATGATGATGATGATGATGATGATGATGATGATGATGATGATGACGACGACGACGATGCTGATGATGACGACGATGATGACGATGACGATAATAATAATAATAATAATAATAATAATAATATTGATAATAATGATGATGATGATGATGATGATGATGATGATGATGATGATGATGATGATGTTGATGATGATGATCATGATGCTGATGATGATGATCATGATGATGATGATGATGATGATGATGATGCTGATGATGATGATGATGATGACGATGATTTTTGTTCTTCTAGGGTCGCATCCAGGACACGACCGTACATTGTACGGATCGATTTCAGATGCAAGTCCACGGGGTGAGAAGAATTGTTGCTGTCAACCGTCACGATTCAGATGAAGACACGAATAGCAAACAGAGAAGATACTGTATTAGATTCAAAGTCGAATTGAATATCGAAACACAGCGGATAGCTGCATGGGCGGATCCAGGAATTGAGTCTGGTGGGGGGGCACTTTTCCATTCCGTTCCCCATTTTTGCCCAGTCCCGCCCCTTCCATATATGGTTCTATCATCTACGCGCGTTGTCAAATCGGAACTCGCTTAATTATTCGTGTCTTTATAAAAAAATTGGGGAGGGCGTGGGAGGGACACATACCCCGTTGCCCATTGTAGATGCACCCGTTAGCAGCTGGTCTGTTATTTGAACACACAGAATGGATTTTTAAAATCTTGAAACGACTGACTTCAAAAAAGGAATTCGCGTACAAACACAGGATGACAAAGTGTTAACCCCTTAACCGTGTATTTAACTGTAACTCAATGTAAAATAGACGGATATGTGTGTTATAGAAGAGTTAACATGGTTACAGTCTACAGTGCGGTTATAGAAAAGCTGGTTATTGTCTTAATCCGGTCACGTGGTCTGCGCCACTTTTTTTAACGGCAGATGGCGCCAACATCAGCAGCAGCAGCAGAAGTGTCGTCCATTACAATCCACTAAGGCATTAGGTCTGTATTTGATTGGTCGTAGTACACTGGTATTACCACGCCGCGACACAGTGCATGGTAGCGCCGGGTCACGCCAGGCGGATTAATCTCCTAATGACCTCAAATCGTACGCCGCCGAACAACAAGGTACGGCGCGTCTGCCGGTGCGGTGAGGCGGGCAGGCAGCAGCAGCAGCAGGGAGGCAGTCGTTCCCACTTCCGTGCGCGGCCATTTCCCCGGATCAACTGGTTCCGATTACGCCCAGGGAACCAGCGCAGCCGCCCACCGCCGCGCAATTTGGCCGCAATCGAGAAGACGGAACGGATTCCCAGAGGGCCGGCCTTGCGACAGAAGGAAGGAGGAAAGGAGGAGGACGGAGCGGGCGGAGCGGAGGAGAAAGGTCTTTCGCCCCGGGGCCGAAGATGAAACGGGCAGGGAAAGGGCCAGTGGGCGGATGAGGGCGGGCACCGACAAGCCAGATCAACAGGAACAATGTGAATGGCAAGGCACCACCAGAAAGCAGGCTGATAGTGGCGCCATAGAAGCCGACAGAGTGAGTGACTGATTGACTGACTGACTGACCGACCGACCGACTGACTGACTGACTGACTGACTGACTGACTGACTGACTGACTGACTGACTGACTGACTGACTGACTGACTGACTGACTGACTGACTGACTGACTGACTGACTGACTGACTGACTGACTGACTGACTGACTGACTGACTGACTGACTGACTGACTGGTCGAACAAGAAAAGGGAACAACTGTTTTTTTTCATTTTTTGCAAGCAATAAACTTATATTAGGCTCAGATGAGACTTATATCAATCGGCTGTATGCTCGACCCCCTCATCTCATTTGTTGAGATGCAATTTTTGAGATGTTGATTATGCGATTAATTTATTTGTAATAGCGCACTGTCAACGCGAGAACTGTTTCTATACAACTTCATTATCAGCATCATCAGCATCATCATCATCATCATCATCATCATCATCATCATCATCATCATCATCATCTTCTTCTTCTTCTTTTTCTTCTTCAGCATTACCGTCATCATCATCATCATCATCTTATTTTTCATCATCATCATTTCATCATCATCATCATCATCATCATCACAATCATCATCATTATCATCGCCGTCGTCGACATCATCATCATCATAATCATCAATATAGTATTTGGCGTTGAGCTATAGTCAAATAGTTGTAACTGATATTCGTAGTCGTATAATCATATTTTGAATAAGTATTTTCGACAAGATGATAATGCCATCGTCATCATCATCATCATCATCATCGTCGTCGTCGTCGTCGTCGTTATCACACTTGTTGTCGCTTTCGGCGACTCATTCTACTCAAGTGTTTCGTCGCTTTTATCATTTTCCAGAGCTTTCCAGTTCCACCTTCTGCCGTGAAATTGCAATTGCAATTTGAACTCACGGCAGATTCCTCGGGGCTGGTCCATTACTCCTCCCTCTCCTCCCTTCTCTCCCTTCCATTCCCTTCCCTTCCCTCTTCCTTCTCCCCTCCGTCCGCTTTCCATCTCTCCTCCCTTCTCTTTTCCACAACACCCTCGCCTAGCACCAACCTCAATCCGCCCCGCTGTGGCGCAATTTCTGCCACCCACCCCACCTCCCGCCCCCCCCCAAACCCCGCCACAACGCAATATTTCAATTAGCACATTCTGCTATTAGAAGTGTTACAAACAGTCAGACAGAGAAATCAAACGTAAGACTAAAGCGAATCTGGATTTTTATATAATATATATGAGACTGTATAGGATGGGATATCCTCCGATGGATAAACATTAAACAAATCTAAAGATAATAATTATGACGCTTTGTCTCTGCAGATCAGACATT
>CM030867.1:9973257-9975757 GCA_018105865.1 Metaphire vulgaris | reverse complement strand
TATATATATATATATATATATATATATATGCCTACAAATACGCGACGTTAGATTCAATTTCAAGAGGAGGATTGAAATTGCAATTTACTAAGACATCCAAAATTATTATTTAATTTTTTTACGATGCCGTTTATAAAGCCACTATCCCTTTAAGTCTTGCAAAGGCTGGTGCATGGGCGTCCGGATGGGGTTGCAAGAGGGTGCAAGTGCACCCCCCCCTCGTGGAAAACTTGTGTAGTCATGATAAAAGTAAAATTGATTGTTTCTTTCGCCACAAGACCTTGTTCTGGAAAAATTTCTGCAGACGCCCATTTGTTGATGTCAAAGATTCTCCTACCCTGTCGCTCATATTAAGCTTACGTGAATAATAAATAGCCATGAAATCCCATGTGTCCCATTTCGAACGGTGTAGCGCACAATCAAGACGGACTATCAGTGGCGCAGCCAGCTTTTGTAAAGTGGGGTTGTTAACTGAAGGCACTATGCAACTGAACACTGAAGCCGCGGCCGACCCCTCCACCCGACTACCCCACCCCCTTCAACAAAAGTCAACGGATTTACATAAATTGTGTTGGTCAACCCCAAACAACCCCGTGGCGACGCTGCTGCGGACTATATTGACTATTCTGATAGGATTTGAAGCGATGAAGATGGGGACAAAAGGAAATGTGTTCATCGTCAGAGAATTTCTTCAGTACGCTTAAATGTCTGCATATCTATACTACACCTACTGTAACAATAGTCATGCCATTTGCTTGTGTCACACAGCGAATCAATTTTATAATTTTTGCTGTCTATAAAGATTATGATGCATGAAAGACGCGCTCATCCTTCGATCAACTTACTTACTTACTAATCATTTCACAGGACACTCAGCGGAACTTTCGTTCGTTGATGTCCCTTGTTATCGTGAAGTCATTTGGCGCAAGTTGTTTCTCAGGGTCATTCCCCAGGCATTTAAATCATGATTCTTACTGGTTTGTTTGGCGTCATCATCATCCTCGCCATCATCATCGTCATCATCGCCATCATCATCACCACCATCATCATAAGCAGCAGCAGCATAATCATCATCATTATCATCATCATCATCGTCACCATCATCATCATCACCATCATAATCATAATCATCACCACCACCATCATCATCATAATCATCATAATCATCATCGTCATCATCATCGAAGCTTGTTTTTCTTCTATCCAGACGAATCTCTTCGGCGCATTGGAAGACGGATTCCTGTCGCGACCGGAAGTTCTTTCGGCGAATGACGTCACGAAACCCTCTCCCCCGGCGCTGCTCGTCAAACATGACGGTCTGTACGGTTCCCCACCACCACCAACACCACCAGCACCACCACCATCAGCACCATCTCCACGGGGGAGACATGACAGCCCAGGTATCGACCAGCACCGCCCACCATCACCCCCACCCCCACCACCAGCAACTCCTCTCGTCGCGGTCTCACCTTCACGACTTCGCCCCCGGCGGTGGAGGAGGAGGCGGAGGAGGGGCAGGGGGAGGAGGAAGGGGAGAAGGAGATGCGATGCTGAACCCCGCTCTGATGCCCGACCATCCCCAACAACAACCCTCGTCCGGGTACCTACCGGCGGTACACGGACCTCCGCCTCCTCCTCCTCCTCCTCCTTCAACCCCGATGTACCCGCCGCCGTCGTCGGGCTACAAGAACCTCGGCGAAACGACCACGATGGGCGGAAGAGGAGGAGGAGGAGGAGGGGGTGGCGGTAGTGGTCTTACTGGAACGACGCCAATCCACGGAATGCTCAACCACGTCACGGCAATACAGAACAATCTGCAGCGCCAACATCATCATCACCACCACCACCATCACCACCACCAGGGTGTGATCGCCGGGACGCTGTCCATCGGGGCCCAGTGCTCGGACGTCGACTGCGATCCGCGCGAACTGGAGGCGTTCGCCGAGCACTTCAAGCAGCGCCGGATCAAGCTCGGCGCCACGCAGGCGGACGTCGGGTCGGCGCTCGGCCGGCTGAAGCTGCCCGGGGTCGGGTCGCTGTCGCAGAGCACCATCTGCCGGTTCGAGTCGCTGACGCTCAGCCACAACAACATGGTCGCCCTGAAACCGGTCCTGTCGGCCTGGCTCGGCGACGCCGAACGGGCCGCCTACGAGGCCCGGATGAGGGACGAGCTATCGGCGAACGACGGCAGCGGCGGCGGGGGGGCGGCGGCGGGGGCGGCGACAAGAAACGCAAGCGGACTTCGATCGCCGGGCCGGAGAAGCGGTCGCTCGAGGCGTACTTCGCCATCCAGCCGCGCCCGTCCGGCGAGAAAATCGCCCAGATCGCCGATAAGCTGGACCTGCGGAAGAACGTCGTTCGCGTCTGGTTCTGCAACCAACGCCAGAAACAGAAACGCATGAAGTTCTCTGCATCGACGATGAAGGGTCCCCCGCACTGACCGGCTCCACGTGGGGGGCAGTGGCGGCTTCACAGGAGGCCGGGGGGCCCCCTATTGAGT
>CM030867.1:9863257-9968257 GCA_018105865.1 Metaphire vulgaris | reverse complement strand
TAAGTTCGTGACAACATCGCCTTGCTCATTGAATACTGAGTGGCATGCCTATGGCATAATGTATGGCAGCTGCCGTGGGCGCCTCTAGAAGGGAGCTAGGGGCGTCAAAGAACTGTTATCTTGCTCTCTACTCAGCGTAGAAAGAGAAGGGCGTCAAAGAACTGTTATCTTGCAAGAAAAATGCATCTCTACTCAGCGTCAATAAAAGAGAAGTCTTGTTAAGTTAATTAAAGAAAGTCTGACTTTGACCAGCAAATGTCATCATCTATGAATAGACCAGTTCGCGCCCACTATAATCAGTGATTTTAAAAAGCAAGAAAAGTGCATCTGTACTATACAGTTCTGTGATAGTGATCATGAGGAGAGAGAGAGGGAGAGGGAGAGAGAGTCAAGAAAAAATATCGAACGTGTCTTATTTAATTAAATTGAAAGTTAATTAAGTGACATCTTATGCAAGCCAATAATACAAATTTTGGTGAATTTTAAAACTTGGGGAATTTCCAAAAAAAAAAAAATCGCCTCTGCGAACCGCAAGATTTTGAATGACAGAAAAGCAAGATCTTCGAATAGAAAAGCAAGATCTTCAAGAGCAGAGGCCTGCATTTTTTCGGTCTCACCAATTTTCATCCGTTTCCAAGTCACCCAACAAATCGATCCACAGCTGTAAACACCTAAAATACCGGGTGATTTTTCTACGTCACCGCTCCACGACGACAAATACTAACAACAAGAAAGGTGCTATTGTCAAACAGCTTACTCGATTAGGCCTATATGAATTTAATTTTTTGGAGAAAGGGCAATTCCCCCCCCCCCCGGAAACGGCCTAGATTAAACCCTGCATACCGGATCCTCGGTTTAATTTGGGGCTGGTAACAATTAATTTAATTTTTATAGTTAACTTTTGAAAAATTAACGATTAAATAATAGTTAATTTCGAATAAATAAAAATACTTATATATATACAGTTAGGGCCTATTGACAAAACTGTGATATTTGAAATATTTCACATAAAATTCAGTTTAAAAGGGGTAAATAGGACAAGCGTTTTCTCGCTCAAATAGGCTATCGTCCGATGGCGTTCATACGGAACTGAGGTTGCTGGTATCAGTGGTATGCACAGAACATTCCTGGCCAATAAAAATTTCGATTATTAATCGTTAAAATAAATTAATCATTAATCGATTAATCGATCTTTAATTTCCACAGCCGTAGTTTAATCACATCTACTTAAAAACTTCCAAATGTTATTATTATTATTATTATTATTATTATTATTATTATTATTATTATTATTATTATTATGGTATAACAGTCGAAGCGCATTAGCCATAATAGCGCTGTATTATTATTATTATTATTATTATTATTATTATTATTATTATTATTATTATTATTATTATTATTATTATTATTATTATTATTATTATTATTATCTTTGACAGTTTATGTAGCGCTATGGTCAAGGCGATGTCTAAGTCGAGAGCGCTTCAAACCTAACAATCGTACGATGTTCTAAAAAATGAGTCTTAAGGTTAATAACATCGGCTTAGATTTGACTGAAGAATTAGGAGGGGTCGATCCCTCTGGTGAGCGAAAATTTTTACTTCTAGCAGCCAGAACCATCTCACTACGCAAATGACTAAATGTTAGGGAGGAAATGGTCATGCCCTCACTGCCTGTTCGTTAATTTAATCCGCTTTTAAAAGGTAAAGGTAGTACATGTACCATCATCCATTTTTCAAAGCCCCTGCTAAAAAAGCAATTCAGTTGCCCACATTTCAAAATTCCTGGACTAGATAGGTCCTATTCTACTTTGTCCACGAGTTGGATCTCTTGGTACTCACTTCAGAACTTTCGCTTAATTAATAACAGGATCGGAAATAAACCGTCGCGAAACACAACATTTTTGTCTGCTACGAAAGGCGCTATAAAAATGCTGGACATAACGTGTGATTGGGCCAACTAGCGTGGCAGCGTGGTTAAACGAAAACGGTTAGATTTCCACTTTTAAAGGCAGAATTTAATACATTTTAATGGCAGAGTTTAAACTAAAGTGGCCGATTCATCCGTAGGAGAAAACTGTAGCGCATTTTTGTTTGATTTGTAAAGTAAAGTCCAAGCGTTGCGTTGTAATTTGTAAAGGTCTATTTCAACGATGAATATTCATTAAGACGACGTCCTTGTGAATATTCATTTTAGCGAATCTTGAATATTCACGAAGACCTCGGTCTTGTGGTCACGTGTTCGCTTTAGAAAACTTAATTGAAATTTTATACGTACTCATTTATTCAACATTTTCGTTATAAATTATTGTTTTGTGACGTTTTTTGTTTACTTTTAGGCCTAGATGATTACGATTAGGTGGTGGTGATGATGATGATGATGATGATTACGAGGCGAAAAGCGTATCTGACCGCTTTGAAAAAGTAAATCAACTGGTCAGTAAGATTGAAATGTGTTGGCATGATTTGGATTCGTGACAGGATTTTGAACGCGCTTCGGTATCTGTTTGACATATAAGTAAGTGATGCAAAGACTATTTCACAAATTCGTGGCAATAGGTTATTATTCCTTCATAGTGTTAACTAAACAAATTCATGCATTGAAATCGAGCGAAGTTGATGTTTATAATCTCTCGTAGAGGGGGTCTTATATCGCAGCCTCTCAAAAGTGGGAATGAGGCTCGAGTCTAGTCTACTGTCTAGATGTCTAACAGAAGTTTTACGCCCACGGTTGCAGGGCCGCCGAGAGAATTTGCTGGCCCCTGTGCAAAAAAATAGTCACGGGCCCCTGATCTTGACAAGTCTGTGAAAAAGTTGATGCCGACTTTTTTGCTTGTCGGTCATTTTCAAACAGAATTTTCCGGATCTCCCCGTTACCCGTACCAAGCAAGTGTGAAAAAGTGTTGATGACCTTTTATTTTGCTTCTCGCTCCTTTTAAACAGGAGATTACCCAACGTGATCGACCCGGGCCCCCTGACATTCCCCGAGCCCATGTGCTCGTGACGAGAAGATTGCCTTTTTTGCTTGTCAGTCTTTTTCAGGGTTCAGGCTATTGTTAATACATCATCAGTGGCGTCGCCAGGAATTTTTGGTTCGGGGGCAAAAGGGGCTAGCGTGTCAGATTCCTTACCCACCCACCCCTCCACAAAAAACTTTCTCACCGGATTTGCGCGAATCTGGTAGGTGGTCTGGGGCAGGATGGGGGGGGGCAGTTGCCCCCATTTGTCCCCCTCCCGTGGCGACGCTATTGTACATCATCATCACCTGGACCGGGCCCTCTGCAGGCCGCCGGGCCCCTGTGCAATAATACCCCTCCCCTGCCCCCCTTTCGGCGGCCCTGCATGGTTGTCTAGAAACGTTGGGCGTCCTGTCAGGAGCTGATAAGTTCGCTGTTAGAAATCGAGATGGAGATGCGTAGCAGGGCAATTGACTGTTATGCGCCACTTCTCGTGACGAAGATGAAAACTTTTGTGGCTGGCGGATTTTTCGCGTGGCGGCCTAATGCACAGCGTGCTGTGTCCATGTTCCGATCCTATAGCGACCTAATTCCATGCAGTCTGGACCATGATATAGGAACTGGTGCATAATCGCCGTGGGCTCGGAATTTGGTCTCCGAAGATGAGTTTATGAACTTAACCGCGGATTTGAAAGACCATTTACTGCTGAATGCGTATTCGGACATAACAGAAAACATTGCCGAGTCTTAATTAGCATTTGTGGAGTGAATAAGACAGTAATAATAATAAGAAAGACTTATCCTGTTATCCACCATAGACTGTCACCCGTTTGTCCGGCCGGATACCCTGGATTTGACCTGGACCTTTAGTTATTTGGATATGGTGTGCCATCGGTTGATGCTTCTGAGCATTATGAAAGTGGCGCTATAGAAGTTTAAGATTAGATTAGATTAGTGTTGGATATGTCAGTGATTGAGGGGCTTGACCCAACTAGTTGAGGATGACCCCAGGCGGTCCTGCCTCCCATCAAAGGTGAAAAATTGTGCGTGGGGGGGGGCAGGCCGATGTCTTCTGCAATTATGATAAGATGATCTGTATAGGTTGTAGATTTCGGACAATATAATTATCGGTCGGCGTTGGCAAGGTTAGATAAAATGCGTGAGATTTGAGATTTGGAAATGGTGTGCTTCTGGCTTGAATTTCTCACTAGTTGTGGAAGGATTTTTAGGCAATTAGTCCCTCGGCCGTGTCGGCAAGACTGAAGCGCGTACCTTAAATGGTATGCCTGTAGGCCTGGAATTGAGAACCGGGAACGTCTGGAAAATGGAAAAGGCCTTCTGGATGGAGGCTATAGTTTGTCCTGGCTTCGGACTGCAGTTCCGGTGAACAGGACAGGTGGGCAATTCTTTTCGGCATATGAGTTTCGATCGATAATTATTATCGATTTTAGATTTCCAACGTTGCGAAACTGCGCCGATTTTTTTGGCTTTCGTCTTTCATTTTAGAAACATACAGTGGCGTTTTGTATACGAAAACTAAGTTAACCCCTTAACCGTGTATTTAACTGTAACTCAATGTAAAATGGACGGATATATCCCGGATCCCCAGTTAAGGGGTTAATGTCTAAACTATAAGCAGAATCGGGATTTTCGATATCGCTTTTAGGACCTAAACTATAACATAAGCGCCTTAAAAAATATTCGACGATTGTGGCGACATTTCACAGTTTCATTTGTGTCTGCATATAGTATATATAGTGTGTGTGTGTATATATATATATATATATATATATATATATATATATATATATATATATATATATATATACGATGGGACAATTAACTCCACAAATTATATATATATATACGATGGGACAATTAACTCCACAAAAAAGCTACAACTGTCCGATTTGGCTTCAAGTTGTGTGCGTTCGTATGCACATTTATGTACACGTATACATGTATAGTATATATACATCGACGCTGGCGTGCAACTATCGCTGGCTGGATTGATGTTATAGGCACAGCTGAGGGCTGTTGAATAATGCGCTTGTGATGCAGTAAGTAGTCGGTTGTTGTTTTACCCTTGGGCTGAGGGTGGCTCGATATCTTCTCCCCCTCGCCGCCCTATTCCTCTCCGCCGCCCCTCCTCCCTCCCCCACCCGCATCGGTTTTCACCTTACTCGCATCCTGCTATCCGCCCGCAGGCGCCCGGCCCGGAAACTGGTTTTTACCTGTGTGCATGAGAGAGAGGGAGAGGGAGAGGGAGAAGAAGGGAGACGGGAGGGTACTTAAAAACGCGCCTGTGGTGGGGTGGTGGTGGGGGAGGGTGGTGGTGGTGGTGATGGAAACAGCTTACCTGTGTGTTTGTTGCCCTTGAGTGAGGGCACCGATCTCTAGCACCGACGGCGGTTGCTGAGGAGGCTGTGCGGTGTTACGTGAACGCCCGGCCACCTGGTGTTCGACTGGTGAACTTTAGGGCAGAGGATGCGAGAGAGAGAGGGAGAGGGAGAGGGAGAGGGAGAGGGGGGCGGAAGCGAGAGATACGTCCGCGGGTTAAAAATCAATGGGCAATTTGCGTATGACCTTTAACGGTGACCTCCGAAACCGATTTCTCGTTCCGATGCGAATATATGTTAAGAGTATATTTGATTGAGGTAATTAAGGTTAATGCCGTCCAGGTATGAAATATAAGCGCTATATAACTGTATGAGTTATATAGCTCTATGTAGGCTAAGTCACGCTTAGTGTCGTTCAGCGATTCGATTCTGTAACATAATATAATATAATATAATATAATATAATATAACAAGGTTTAAAGTGGTTCAGTAGGGACTGCCCTGTGTGAGAACCATTCCTCCAATCTAACAGGTTTATTTTGAAGTTACAGTTACTATCCCCTCATCCAGTTCATTCCAGAAGAATATGATCCCAACCCGTTTCTTGAACAGTTTCATGTTGTGTCCTCTCCATACTGCTTCATTGTAAAAAAATTTCCACTTTGTTTTTTATTCAAACTCTCTTCTTTTTTTCAGGGTTGTCAATCCACAGTGATTTAGTACGAAGTTAGCCGCACAGAAGAATATGATAGACACCTCCCTCCAAATTGTATTACCTAAAATTTAAGGAAATTTGCGAAAGATCCGGTCAGACGGGGTCATATTTTAAAAATAAAGGCTGGTCACTGACTTTCGCAGGGTTGATAATTTTTGCGATAGTTGCTAACAGTTTTATAAGCTCGATAGCTGAGACATTTCATGTTCCCAGTTTTCCTCCGACAGTCAGGGGCCGTCCATAAATGACGTCACGCCATTTGGGCAGTTTTTTAACCCCTCTCTCCCTCTCGTCACACAAAAGTCAGAGCCTTCAAATATGACGTCATCTTTCCAATGTCAAAATTAATGTTTCAAATCACTTATTTCTTGAATGAATTCGTTTGATAATATTCGTTATAATTACTATAGTTATAACGATATAAAACGATATTCAGACAATTTTCAAATATCTGTTTTAAAATGAAATATAATAATTATAAAGGTAAATTAACGTTCTACTCTGTATTTTCATAACATTGTGGTATAGGAGTATCCAGAACAATCTCTATGGTCACTGATCTATGCCCACCAGCAAGAAATCTGCTTCTGCCATTGGCGTCTATTAATAGACAACAATGGTTTCTATGGTTTCTGCCCACCAGTGGGCGGAGCAACCGGACCTTATTGGTAAACACTGGATACCCCTATTATATTAATTACAATATTTAGTATTGTGTGACGTCACATTTCTGGAACCCCTCCAACCATCACCCCGTCGTCACACATCGTCACAAATGTTTGAACCCCCCCTACCCTCTTAGTGCGTGACGTAATTTATGGACAGCCCCAAGTAGTCTCATTTTAGCGGTGAGTTGAAACAAATTGTGGGGAGGACATGGCACCTTCTTTACTACGCCCATCAAACACTAATCCCCCAGGCTATATACCTTATAGTGACCGCCTGGTGTTGAAATAGAACGCAGTTTCTGTGTGACAAAGTAGTCAATAATTTTCTGGGAGCTTTTGGAAACTTCTGCTATTGGATTTGTAGTCTTGTTTGTTTCATTAATTATTAATTTATTAGTAAAATTTGTTCGTTAGTCAACTTATATTTTTAAAATTTAAATATTCAGTTGTAATTCGCGTCTTCGTATGGGGCCTATGTAATCACAATACGTTCAGCTGCAGTGAGATAGATTTTGCGCTAAGTAAGTTTGTTGATTTGCTCAATGAAAATAACATATAATTTTGGGGAGTGACATTCATTCATTTATTGCCGGGACTTCGTCCACTCCAATATGGGTCGACTCCTCGGGTTTAAGTGACGGCATTTGTCCGTTAAGGTCCAATAATTTTATTTGCCCAATATGCGTTATAAAAATGTAAGTCACACCCCTGCCGTGTGTTCAATATTTCCTGTCGATTGTTTGCCCATTAGATCGTTCAGCCGAAAGACATTTTAAGGTTTAAAATGCCACTTATTTCACCCTTCCTCTGGTTGTTGAGCCTATCATCAGGGGCGTAGCCAGGAATTTGATTGGGGGTATAAATTTGGTTAAAAATGATGTAAAAATCTTAAAAAACACATTAAAATTTGTAAGGTAATCTGATTTGTAGGGGTTTATATACCAATAAACTCCCCGTCACCACGTCCCTGCCCCATCATAAGCCTGTTTTTAACTGGAAAATAAGTTCAATAACTTTAACTGTAACTGTAACTGAAAAACAATCAATAACTGAAACCACACTGAGTACTAATCAATTAATTAGTATGACATTAACTAGTATTAAATTAATTAGTATTACATTAATTTCGTTAGTCAACTTATACTGGTTTACAGTCCTACACAGTGCAGAAGACATAGAGTGTCCGTGGCGAAATGAGTAGAGGACTAGGCAATCAGTATTCGAGATCGGTAGTCAGCAGTTGAATCAGGCGTTGAAGAGGCCAGTTTTTTAAAGTTTTTGTGACGGTAGGTGGGGTTGGCGGCGACGTGATTGTTTGGTTTCGGGGTGGGGTACTTTCGTGCCGGGAGCGCGTGACACCTCAGGGCCAGTCGAACCTTACCTACTCCTTACCATAATAATAATAATAATAATAATAATAATAATAATAATAATAATAATAATAATAATAATAATAATAATAATAATAATTTAGTCGCCTTCCACGGAATTTTCACACATACTACTACTACTACTACTACTACTACTACTACTACTACTACTACTAATAATAATAATACTACTAATAATAATAATAATAATAATAATAATAATAATAATAATAATAATAGTTTAGACTAAATTTACAGTGAAAAAATAACCTCTCTATAGGGTTAGACGTTTAGCAGGAGTAGGTGACCGTGATCAAGGGATGCATTTGAGGGGCTTTATATGGAGGATCGATGGACGCCAGGGGATGACTTACTTACTTACTGTATAATCGAATCAATGCAGACTAACATCATCCATTGAGATCGTCTCTGTTCAATCTAGGATTTTTTTGACATTTTAAAGCTGCTACTGGAGGGTGTTGTTTCGAGTCGATGGTACTTGGACGTTGTATGTCATTGAGTTTGAAGTGAGTCGGGGGGGGAGGGGGGGGGGGGGGAGGGGATGGGGCACGGGCAGAGAAGATGCGACCGGGTCTGTCCGTTCGGCCGTCTGCTTATCCTCTTCTGTCTGTCTGGGCTTTTTTCGGCCCGGCCCGCGGTGGTTTGATCACTCTATGCGGCGGGTTGGCGGTAGATACCTTGGGGTCATGATGGTAAGATTAAAGGACGAGATAGCAGCAAGCGGGCGCTGGTGTGAGGGTAGGGGGGAAGGTTGGGTTTGAAACCTCCTCCTCCTCCTCCTCCTCCACCACCGCCGTCGACACCACCACCTTGGCTACCGAGGCCGGTTGTTGACTTTATGGGCGACCACCTAGGACCTAATCATTAATGGTCGTTGTTTTGCAGAAGGGGGCGGGATGGTAGGCAGATAGGGTAGAGAGAGATAAAATGACAGAAGCGGGCAGATACAGCGAGCGAGAGGGAGAGGGAGAGAGAGAGAGAGAGACAGAGGTTGGGGGCGGGGAGAGATAGAGAGGGGGTGGTTGGGGTGGGGTCTGGGCCGACTGCGCAAAAACGAGAGAAGGCCTCTGCGCGCCCGGCGTTCGTTCCCAGCTGGCTGGCGCGGGGCCCTACACCCCTCCTCCTCCTCCTCCTCCTCCTACGGCCGAGAAGGCGCGCTATGGCGTCGGTCGGCCGGTCGGGCTGACGCGGGGCTGGCGACCCCTTGCTGACGGCGATGTTTGGTGTCCGGCAAAGAAGTCGAACGAGGGAGGAAAGAGAGAGATTTCTCGGGGCAGAAAGAGAGTGAGAGAGAGAGAGAGAGAGAGAGAGAGAGAGAGAGAGAGAGAGAGAGAGAGAGAGAGAGAGAGTGGGAGGTGCGTATGGATATATGTTTCGATGCGGGTACCGACCGATCGCCTGGTAAGTGCCACTGACATTTGGAATTCGATGTTTTTTCTTCTTCATAAAACGCCGGCTACAGCAAATTCTTATTATTCCTGGCGCGACAGTAAAAAAGTGAATTTTTCAACGCTATAGAAATACCGCCGCCAGGGTGTAGCACTTGCTGGGCGTCCTTTATGCTCGGCATCAGTGATTCTCTAAGGTGGGAACATTTCCTAAACTCTACGAGTGAGATATGAGTGCAGAAAAATAGTTCAGACGGTAAACAATAGAGTTCCTATTTAATTGCTGTCCAGTATATATAGCTTCTGGATTATTTCTCAGCCGTTCAGGGGCGGCGCTAAGGGGGTGGGTCCGCGGGTCTGCGGGTCCGGACCCACCCAACCTCGGGCAGGGACACCCGAGCAAATCGTGCAAATCCTCAGAGAAGTGTTGATTGGATTGGGGGCGAGAGGGGTAGTCTGAGCCGGGTCCTAGTTGTGTAGATTGCATTAGACCCACCCAGCCAACAAAACCCAGCGCCGCCCCTGCAGCCGTTATTTCAAACCTTCAAACCTAATCCTCGGCTTGGTCGGGGGGAAGATAGCTAACTGTTTACAGTAAAATTTACGATAGCGCCTCCCTAATAAACATGTCCACGTGACGTTAGCGAAATCTTCGACTTCTGTCAAGTTCGCTTAACATACGTGACGTCACGAGGGGCGGAAACCTTTTGGGGAATCGGATCCTATACCCTCGGGACCCTAGCGTAACCCTATACCCGCCTCCTGCTGTGGAATCGTGAAACAATGACCTCTTTGTTGTGTTTAACTTTAAGTATTCCGGACCATTTGATTGCACGGACGGGATAGCCGGATTTTGGACTTACTGGGGGGAAGGGAATTTGATGGACCGCGTGCTGAGGTAGCAGAGGTTGGATAGAGGATTTTGGGGGCGAGTAGAAATGTTAGTTTTGTAGGGGATTGGATAATAATGATGATGATGATGATGATGATGATGATAATAATAATAATAATAATAATAATAATAATAATAATAATAATAATAATAATAATAATAATAATAATAATAATAATAATGTGATTTTAAGTGGTTTAGGAGGCTAAGCAAGCCTGTGTGAAAACCACTGAAGCAACTCTCCGCATTGGAAATGATGATGATAATAATGGGAACTTGGTAACCTGACGGTGGACGCAGATTGTTTGGTGGCAAGAGAATCTAAATGATTTTTATGCAACGGTGATTGTATTACTTCTGGCGCAATAATACAAATCTTATTAATAATACTAATAATTATTATTATAAAATTACAAAGTTAAGCTGTAGTTCGATTCTAACAAAATACCATACGGGGAACCGATTACTCACCGCCTATTATTTGAGTAACTTATTTATCGTTTTCTGCTTTCGATTGTCATTTACCGGTTACATTGCGTGCAAACTGAAGACAAATTTTTGCTCCTCTGTCCGTCTAACCCATGTACTTCTATAGATTACCCACCCGGGTGTTTTGGGTCAGATATTCGGGACCCAAGCGCCCCTCGTTAAGTCGTTAAGGCCTGTCCCTGTGAGTTGTGACCAGAGCTGTACGAGGCCAGATCTTGATATGCCCGTGTATGTGATACATCATAACATCACCCAATACCCCCGTTTTATCGTTGTCGTTTGAGCAAGCAATATTGATATATTATCCCGTGTAATGACTATCGTGGCTAGGGGTCGCCTGTAGAAACGTTGGCGAGGCTGCAAGATAATTTGTTCTTGTTGCTGGTTTTATGTCTGGTTTTCACTGTTGTTCAGGCGCTGAAGCAACACACACGCGCGCGCGCACACACACACACACACACACACACACACATACGTTCAGACCTGTCACATTTCAGTCGACATATACCGGTAGCCATAAGGGAATAAGAAGAATTTAAACTCATGACGTTAAATGACAAATTTCTATGGAGTATTGCTAAATTTTCCAGTTTTTCCAAAAATGTCCAAATAACCCAAAAATTATATATATATATATATGATTTCGTGGGCGTATCCAGAAAGAGGCCCGTCTGATAATTGTACCTCCAACCCCTCCCCTCACCTTTCCTCTCCTATCCTGAGGCCAATGGTTTTTTGTATCGACATTTTAGGTTTAGGTTAATGTTCGTCTTATTCAAGGTCAGTGAAGCTGGGTTGTAGCCATGAGATTATACCAACAATCATTGGTGAATTTTTAAAAGGCGTGGGAGGGAGTCAAACGGCCGTAATACAATTATTTTAGCCCCTTGATGGGTGGGTGATAGGTGATGGGGGGCAGGGATTGCCTCGGATCTCTGGTGGGGAGTTAGGTGCATCGTTCCAGCGTCCCAAGTAAATCGATCGTAGCTGAGGTGAGAAAATCGGTCGATCGCATTGACTACAGTAACGTAATGCGACACGGCATTTATGGTGCGCCTCTTCTCGATTCTGATAGATTTGTCTGTTACTAACAAGCGGTATTGGGAGGGGGGGGTCACGGGGTCGTTAATGTGCCAAGAAAATAACTCATTGATGACCGATTTGACCTGGATCTGTAATTATTTGGATTTGGTGTGCCATCGGTTGATGCTCATGTGCTTTATGAAGTGGCACTATAGAAGTATACTATTAGATTAGATTTTCTGCTTTTAGACCTTTTATGCTCCAAAATCTCGGGGCTTGGTGTCGACGCACCCCCCTCCCCCGCCCCATTCCGGAACCCTGAACACGTCACTGGTGAGCATTTCCTTTGTTCCGTTTGTGGATCGAAGTTTAATGGTTTATATTTAGCGAAATTTTAATATAAATATAAATGTAAACATTTAGTTTTAAAAATTGAATTCAACAGAAATAATAATATCAAAATAGATAATAGAAAATGTAGATAATAATAGAACTTAGTATGAGTTGAAATTTGAATAACTAAAATTTATTGTTTATTTAACTAGTAAACTAAGTTATTGTTAATGTTAGGTAACGCATGTGTTTTAGGTTACATCTTCAAACTCAGATTCAATGCTGAAAAAGTTTACTGTCTAATAATGATTATGCCCTTTTATAGCGCCATTTATAATAAATACTCTAAGGTATCAGTCGATGGTACAGCACTTAAAATCCGTTCTCAAAAGACCAAGTAATTCTTACTTAGCATGATTTAAAGTGGCTTAGAAGGCATTACTGCCTGTGTGAAAGCCACTAGGGGCACCAACGGGACTTGAACCCGCTCCGTCAGCCTGACGCTCCAGCACGTAACCCACTCCTCTGCCATCTTCCGCCCCCTCATTCGCTCCATTATTGTTTGTGTTTGGGGCTGAAGTTTTGCTTGGTTCGGAGACCTATCGCCTATTTCGTACAGAATATAGTTTTTATTTACTGCAGTTGCTACCCAAGCGGTTCTGAGGGTCAGAATGTCGGCGTATATTGGCCTCTATCATCGCTGCAGTGTTTTGTGAACGGGTTCAGTAATTAGCGCGACCGTTTTTAAGAGAGGGGCATAACCGGTCTCGGATAGAGCCGTTACTGGTACGAACGGGGCAAAACCGGCGCGCCGGGTGGGGTCGGTCGGGGGTGAGGGGTGGGGGTGGGGTGATCGGGACCTACTGCGTAAAGCCGAATGATTATTGATCGACCTTCGCGCGCACGCAAAAACTCCTCGAAGGGCTCGGCAGCCAGCAAGTCGGGGCATGCCCTATATATATATGTGGCGGACCGCGCACACGCGAGGGAGGGTTGCGCGGGCCAACCAACCCCCACCCCCTCGCCGGCACACCTCCCCCTCCCGATCGGAGACCGCAAACATCGAGCCACTTAACCCTTGATATACGCTAACAACGACCTTCTTGTTTAGACCGTTCGGAGTGTAGTGACGGGGCGTTAACTATGGCCCGTTTATCTTGAAAACGCGCCCCTCGAATCGATACTCAAAACGACAGTATATATATATATATATATATATATATATATATATATATATATATATATATATATATATATACTTAAGGTTTTATGGGAGGCGCCGCGTTGTGGGGTGGGGGTGGTACCCTCCCCCTTGTGTGCGCCTCTTGACGTTGCTGATAATCGTATATATAGACGCCGTGGCCGTAAATTAACTGGCCTCGGATTTCTCGAAGAAGAAGAACGCGCTGGCGTAAAGTTATGCCTGCGATATATAATTATGAATTTATGTAGCTTCGTTGTGACACTTTGTACTCGGTTTTTCTCGGCCAAGCAGCGGGACACGTTAGCGATTCTCTCGACGTCGATTTGCGATTCGGACAAAAAACTCGGTCGGTTAAACGGCAAACGACGTTGACTGCAGAATAAAGAGTAGGCCTAAAAAGACGATGGATTTTTTAACGACGGTTATGAATTATTGTGCATTGTGCTGTGCTGGAAATCTGTATCAGAAGTTGATTTGCAGAAAGGGACGAAGTGCAACATTGCAGAGTTAGAAGCGTAATGTGTTTTACGGCCTCAAATTGCCCTTATTTATCGGCCGTGGCTCTGGGATTTTATTGCGCATTGGCCGTTATTATTATCGGCCGTGGCTCGTTAACGGGCACCCATTTCTAAATATAAACCGCTATATTTTTATTAACGAAAGCCAACATTGGCCGTTTCGCGATTTTGACTGCAAAAATATGTCGATTTTCAAGATTTATGGTCCTTGCATTTAAATTTTAAAACTATACACAGGGGCAGAAATTTTATTCAACTAAAGAAGTTTTGGAAGTGATTGAAAATGGTAAGTTTGATGACATGGGTATTTCCAGGTGCGATGACAACGAAAACGAACAAATTCTGCTGGAAAATATAAAAAAACAAAGTCTTTGAACTTATGTGACATGTCAAATATATATATGTCATAATTGCTTCAACATCTTTCACACAAGATCCTTTCTAAACTAAAATATCACATTTTACATAATTTCTAATGTCTATTACATACGTCTACACGTTTCAGATAGTTTGCCACTAATTCTTGTTGCTAAAAACTTTTTAGCAACTTTTTTGAAAAGTCCCAAAAATACATGTGTTATAATTGCTTTGAGACCATTCACACAAAATCCTCTGTAAAATAAAATATGACACTTAACATCTATATATAATTTTTAAAATGTTTATAACATATGTGTACATGTTTCTGATAGCTGACTTACACTGTGTTGTTGCTGGCAAATTTTTGATGAATTTCAAAGTCCAATTTTAATTTTTAATTTTTAATATTTTTTATTTATTCCCGTTGAAGAATGTTTGTAAATTTTACATGTTTCTCTTCATATACTTGTAGATAATCAAACTTGTAATCAAAACGTTTTCCATTGAGATATACATTGTCAATATTGCAGTGATATTTGATTTAAAATATTTCTGGAAACTGTTGAGGGTAAATTCTGTGAAAAACAACATAGCCGCCAAAAGTTAAACGGCTTAGGTCGACAGCCATATAGCCAGAGGGTGATATATAAAATTTTGAGGGGCGGACAAAACGAGGTGATTTGACCCATGACGGTTGGACCTCATTCGTTTGTTCCATGGTTGGGAAAACCTGGGCGCGTGGCAAAAACGTTCACCTAATTTTTGAGTTTTATAGTATATTATATATTCCCCAAATCAGTCTACGTTAAAATATGTGATTTACATGTGGTTATATGTGGTTTACATGGTTTATGTGGTTTATAGTTAAGATTTATACCCACCCAAAATATGTATACCCTCCCAAATCAAATTCCTGGTTACGCCCCTGGTTTCTACACTTCCATTTTCAAGGTCAGGAGTTTGTTTAGGGTCCGTGGTCCAGATAGGTCTGCTCTGGAGCGGAGGTATTCCGGTGATTTATAGAGCGCCACAATACGGGAATCATACTTACCATTTTGAGTGCCTCTCTATTGAGGACAGACTAGGTTGTAACACCCCAATGTGGGACGGGCCAGTGGGGGGGGGGAGGACACACGAGATTGAACTTGATAAACTAATCTGAGTTGTGTTAGTTTGGAAGGTTGTGTAAAATAACAAAAAAAAATTATGTCGATTTTTCTCTTTAGATTTACACAATAGACCTGCCTTTGTTTAACCCCTTTACTGTGTGCCCCGAGTAACGCTCGTCCATTTTACATTGAGTTACAAATAGTCAGAGTTAAATATTGTCCGAGATATTGAAATCAATTTTTTCAACCCCGCTTGTGTTCCCTGCTCTTTGTCTCTACCCAGATGTTTCTATGCGTGCAAATATCACAGGCCGATGACGACGATTGCCAATGCTAGGGTATATAGCTTATGCTAAGGTGGCTTTCCCCCTCCCCGAAAATTTATAAGAGATTCTCTTTCGATGGAGCGGATAGCTTGACTTAAAATTTTAAAATAGCAAATTCTTTCTTCAGTGGCGGTTCCAGGATTTCTTGGTGGTGATGGGGATGAAATGAATTCATAGGAAGTTGGTGGGAGGATGAAAATAGAAGGATAAATTCAATAAACTTTGCCGAAAAATGCCGAGAAAAGAGAATTTTGCCCCTAACTTTACTACACTTTTACCGGAACAATAGATTGCCAGGCAAAAAGGGTCATCCGCAGTTTTCCCCGTAGTTTTACTAGTACACTTTTACAAAAATAGGTTTCATAAGGCAAAAAAGTCCGGTGGGGGAATGCATCCCCACTCATCCCCACGTGGAACCGCCACTGTCCTTCTTGCTTAGCGCCATTATAGGGTCTACTAAAAGGCGTGTCTTTGTAGGCCACAATTTTCGGCGCCATTATTAATCCTCTATGAAGTGGGACAATCATCATCATCATCATCATCATCATCATCATCATCATAGTTGTGGGACAATACCTGTGATTTTTCAGCTGTTGTTGCTGCAACAACAGCTGCAGCTGCAGGTGATGCAGCAGTTGTATCCAGTTGTGTTTTACTCTGCTGGCAGACGGCAACTGTATAGTTTGGTGCCATTATCTGTGTGCTGTGTATGTTTTTGCATGCAATGAAGAACGTGCGATCTCTGTACTTACTTACTTACACTTACAGACATACCGGGTACATACAGACGTTCATGCAGTACATGTTGTGCGTTTACAAAGGGTTTTCAATTGGGCGTTAGGTATAGTGGTATGTTGCGTACTTTTACTGCGTACCGGTACTCGACGTTTATCGGTCCAGAACTCGCGCTATTCTAGTACGCACACCCACCCACCCACACACACCCCATCTATATGTATACATATATATATATATATATATATATATATATATATATATATATATATATTGATCTTCGGGTGGGTGGAAAACTGGCGGCCGGCCAAAGAGGCTTGCATCCGGTGCATCTGGGGTCGGGGTAGGGTACGGAGAAGGCCAGTGGGGTGGAGGCTGCTTCCACCCCAGTTTCCCTCGTTGGAGCCGAGAGTGAGTGAGAGAGAGAGAGAGAGTGGGGGAGAGAGAGAGAGAGAGAGAGAGAGAGAGAGAGAGAGAGAGAGAGAGAGAGAGAGAGAGAGAGAGAGAGAGAGAGAGAGAGAGAGAGAGAGAGAGAGAGAGAGAGAGAGAGAGAGAGGAACATCCTGGAAGATAATCACCCGGGCTCCGTTATGGCGCGATTCGAGCGCCAGGTCTAATATTACCCTGCCATTTAGTAGTACTGAAGTCCCACCCCGCCGTTTCTCTTTCTGTTTCTCGCTCGCATGCCTCTGGCAACGCCCTTTTGCCCACCCTTCCACCCCTCCCCCACTCCCACGCCCACCCCCGCGGGTTTCTTCTTCCGCCCGAATCAATACCGGCCAACCGGGTTGCCTAGGCAACCGTATACGTTCCCCGCATCACCTTTGGGGCTTTTTATGTGCGCCGCCGCCGACGCCGTTGATGCTCTCCATGGCAACGACGCGCGGGCAAGATGGATAACGGAGGGGATTTATCCCGTAATGCTCCGGCATTAGCCGGGGCAATCTGCGGCAGCCGACACCCCCCCTCCCCGCTTCCCACCCCCGAAGCCTCCACTACTACCACCCCACCCACCCACCGCCTGCGCTTGCACCACCCCATCCCACCACGCCCCCGCCGGGAGAGCGAGGTGGAAAATAGAAGGAACGATCGAACGCCGAGTGGAAGAAGATGGTAATAAAGCCAGGACGGGGTGGGGTGGGGTGCGGGATGGGAGGGGGCTAGAATGCGCCCCCCCGTGCCAAGAAGAACAGAAGAGCCAAATTCTTTCCCGACTAGTCTAGTTTAAGTCTTTTCGGACGAGTAGCAGCAGCAGCAGCAGCTTGCAAGATCTTGCTCCATGGTATCCACCAGATGGTATAGGGTGGCAGACAGGAAGATCCGGTTGATGGACCGGCTCCATTTGGTATCCGGATCGCTGCTGGTCCGGAAGGTTCCTTGGGGGACTTTGTGCTGCTGCTGATGATGATGATGATGATGATGATGATGATGATGATGATGATCGTTTGGACACCTGTGTGTAGGTTAGGCTGGTTTCTGCTCTGGACGTGGAATTCCTCGCGCTCTGTAAGTAGTTTCTTTGTTCTGGGCGAAGCGGCGCTATATAAATGTAGGCAGTAATTCTTTCTTTTTCTTGGGGGAGGGCAGTGGCGGCTCTAGGATTTGGCAAGTGGGGGACCGTTGGGGTGGCAACTTTTAATAACGGGGGGCCAACCATTTGTTGTTTAATGTATTTAGCATTAAGTATAGGGTCCCAACTGGGGGCCAGGCACTCAATAGGGGGCACGGGCCCCCCTGCCCCCCGGTTGAGCCGCCACTGGGGAGGGGGCTGATCAGCAGAACACGTTGACAGTAGTGAGTTTTATGAACTGACTCATCGTGATCTAAGAGTGCAAGGAGATAGGGCGGGATTTTCGATGACAGACGAGAGGTGGGCTTGTAGAGGTCGGATGGATAATAATTATTGCGCGCACTTTCACTCTTGCACTGACTTCAATTATCTCACAATGGCCAGTTTGCTTGTTTTCCGAAACCCATCATTGGCAGAGGGTATATTGTAGAGATGTTGACAGGTAAAGCCTATGGGCGAGAACGCTGGACTTTCCAACGGCAGCGGATTTTGCATTTAAAAGCCCATCGACTCATGAATCGCAGGTTATTGTTGTCGTTGTTTAAGTGGCGCTATAGAAGCTCGTGCTTTGTTCCGATTTCATTGTGGAGTATTATTACATAGTTGCCAGGTTAAACTGAGGAAGGACCCTGCAGTGAAGTTTGGCTGATAATTAAGTAGTAGCTCTGTACTGCATTTGGATCTGTGAGGGCAGTTCGAGTACGGTATTTCTTGCCAGAGTAAGTCATGTTAAGCAGCGTTGAGCGCGGTTAGTACTTGGATGGGTGACCATCCTGGGATTTAGTCGTGGTGCCGGCGGTCAACTAAGCCGATCATCGCTTAGGCGTCGATAGATTGGCAACGGCGTTAAGCTGCGAAGGTAAAACGCGGGTCTAGAGAAAGCCCAGGGCAGACTACTTATAAATTTGTGTAAAGCGCCCTTGACTTTGATCTAGGTCATGCAAACGGCGCTGAATAAATTGTCTAGTATAATAATAATAATAATAATAATAATAATAATAATAATAATAATAATAATAATAATAACTACTCTATAGATTAATGGCGTAAGCCAACTGCGTCGCTGTTTGCTTAGAACACGGAGATCAGGGCCGGAACAGTGTTTTATCCAGACTCCAGGCCTTTGGGGGGGGGGAGAGGAATTGACTAGCCGGAGGGGAAGGGACACAGTTAAATGCAAAAATTTGTCAGTGCTGGGATTTTTTTTGGGGGGGGGCCGTGGGCGGCGGAGGCATCTCCCTCTAATAGACCTGGATAAACACTGCTCCGGACTCTATGCCTGTTTGAGTATGGGACTATACCTTTACCTTGACATTTTAAAGTCGTGTTTTGATTTGGAAAATGTTGAACATTTTAGGTTTTCGCGACGTCTTCCGGTTTCATCCATTCAGTAACTGAAGTCCACGATCCTCAGCTGATCGCGTGCGGCCTGTTGAAGCGACTGTGATCTTTGTGCCGAATGCGGCAAAATGCAGACGGGCGTAACCGTCGGCACGAACGATCCGAGCATTCCGAATTCGGTGACGCGCGTTCTCCAGCACTCGATCCTGCAGCTGTGCAACGAGCACATCGGGTACAACCACACGCTTCAGGTCCTCGGCGTGCTGTGTCTCACGATCGATGACCGGCAGCAGGAGCTCGTCGTCAAGGTCAACAACACCCTCAAGAGGGTCAACCCCGTGACTCCTCCGAAAGACGCCCTGCTGCAACCGCCGACCGTGTCGCGGGCGGACCAGGAGCTCTGCTTCACTGCCTCCTCCGTCGAGGTCCCGCTGATGCTCGAAGGCGGATGTCCGAACGGTGCCTTCTCGGGCAAGACGGGCGATCGGGTACACGCCGGAGTTCGAAACCTCTCCAGCGGTTTCCTTCTCGGGAAAGCGCGACGGAAGGCGCACGGCCGGAAGCAGTCGAATCCCGTGCGCGTGAAGCACGTGTACGACGAGGTCGACGGCGAGATTTCCGGCGGCGACGTCTTGACCGTCGAGCCGACGAATCCGGAGTCGCTCTGCGTCGCGGCAGAGAAGCACCAGCTTCGCGGCGAGCGTTCCGTCGGCGGCGGCGTCTTGCACTCAAGTCGAAAACGAATCGGAGGAATTCGAAAGGTGAAACGAAAGCTCGATGACGTCTTCTCGATGCAGGAAAACGATTCCGCTGTGGCTGCGAGCACGCCGGCCGCAGCCCCACTGATCGCCCGGCTGGCTTTCTGTGATAGCAAAGAGGTTTGGGCGGCTGCAGACACGCCGCGACAGAGCCCGGAGGGTGCCGCCGCCGCTTGTCGGAGAACCTACGACGAGACTGTCGAAAGAGCGAACGTCTGCAGCGACCTGGCGGACGACAGTCTGGACAGCGACTGTGGCAGACGGCTGGTCGTCATCGCCCCGGACTGCAGTCCGGAAAATCCGGACGATCCGGGCACGCCAGCAGCGGACGTCGGCGGCGCTCTGAATTTCAGCATGTGCGCGCTCAACGGTGGCGCTCCACAACTGGGAAAAGTTGACGGTGGTAGTGGTGCCACTGCCACCAATGCTGGGGACATGCCTGCTCAAAACCACGTACAGGAGTTTCCGAATTGCCTTCAGGGTGACGTCAATGGGATCCGCATTAAGGAGGAAGCCAAGGCGGTGTATCCCCTCGGCCTTGACCTTGCGGCGATGAACGCGGGCGGCTTCGACGTATCGCAGAACCTCGCCGTCCGCGCGAGCTTTCTCAGCGACCCACGCTTCTATCCGGCGGTGCATGGTTCCCTGACCAACGGTCACGCGGCGGCTTCCCAGAATTCCCTTGGAAGCGAACTCTGTTCTACCTCGAATCCTACGCTGCGGTACCTCGGCGACGCCGCCAACATCCAGCTGCTCGACGGGGCGTACCTCCACCGCATGGTGAACGGGTTTCAAGTGGCTCAGGTTGCAATGGGGCCGGCGTCTTACGCCATCTCCAACTGCCTTAAGGACGGCCTTACGATGCACTTGTCGAAAGCGAGGACGAAGGATCGCTCGCTGCTGGCGGGCGCGTCCACGAAAGTAAAAGATATAATCATGTACGACGACTCGGCGCCGCTGCACGCGCAGAAGGGGAGCAAGATCGAAGGCGACTTCATGCTCGACTCGCTCAACGTGGAAGGCAAGAAGCGTCGCCGGAGGACGGCGGAGGACACGCTGACGGCGGAGGAGATCGCCGAGTACATGGGGTCGTGCGACCGCGCGCCGTGCAGCTTCAAGTGCAAGTACTGCAGCGAGGTGTGCGCCGACCTGTCGCGCTACTTCAACCACACGCTCCTCAAGCACAACTCGTTCATCTGCCACCAGTGCGGCAAGAACTTCACGACGAAGAGCTCGCTGCTGCGCCACCGTCCGATCCACACCGGGATGCGCCGTTTCGCGTGCAGCATCTGCAAGAAGTCTTTCTACCGTAAGGACAAGTGCAAGGCGCACATCAAGCGCCATCTGGGACTGAGTTCTGACTATCCGGATAAGTATCAGTCTGTTAATTTTGCCGCCAGCTAAAGCGTCTGCCATTTTATTTTGTTTTTTTGACGAGAGTCGTTTGGATCGCGTTTGGTTTCGGACGTTTTCATGTCACCGTCAGATGTCTTTAGTCTGCAAGTTTCTTGCATCTGATTGTCTAACTTCATTTGTTTTCCCGTTTGGCTTGTTTTTTTTAGTCCGTTTGTCGTTGAATTTCTACTGTAGATTGTTTTCCGTCGCTGCTACCGCTCTGGATTTTAGCGCCTGTTTCACGATAAACGTAGATGTTTGATCGTAAAAATACACAGACGTTTGTCAAAGAAGATTTTTCCTAAATTAATATTTTATGAAATCATTGACCAAACCTAGCATATTTTTTAGAAATAAGTACAGCTGCCCTTCAAAATTAATTAGAAAATATGAAATATTTCCAACATTTGCAAAGTCACATTTTGTAAATTAAGAATTGCTTTAAAATCTGCTTTAGACTCGCGAAAGACATTTGAATGGCTTTTACTATATTAGCCAATGCTACTGCAGGGTGGCGTAAAAAACGGACTGTATTAAACGTAAATGTGACTAGTCCGTTTTTCGCGCCACCCTGTATTTCTGTCTTTGCGTTAATCAAAAAGTGATTGAATGCATGAGATGGTAATGCAGTCGGGGTGTTACATGTAGCAGCTTCACGGTTTTAATGTGTAAGGAAGTTGTTTTTTAAATCACTATATTGTTGGTCGAATACTAATATGATGTTGTTTGCTGATTAGGCCTATGTATTTTTAATAAATTTTGATGCATGCTTAGGCTGACTGTTTTCACATGAGGATAGTAGTCATAAGCCTTGCTTTGGTGGAAATGGTGTTGTGATATTTTGAAGCTGCTATCAAATGGTGTGACAAACAAATTTAATTGTCCACTTGCCACGAATTCGCTTTCCCAGCTTCTCATCGTCATGAAAGTATTTTTTCCTGGTGCCATATTTTAAAGCGTGCTGGTTTTTACCGGATACAGTTTGTGTTGTTGAATCGGCAAGAGTTTTAGAATTTGCCGTTGTCTTCGAGACTGTTGCAGAAATTTAGCTTCATTCTAAACTGGATGCATGCAATTGATTTGCAATTTGGAATTATTGTGGTCAATTTCAATTTTCAAATAACAGTAACACATTTTAACAGAATTGTTTCCATTATTCGACTGTTAATTTATGTGCATCGAAGCTCTTATTCATTCATTGCTGATCTTTTGTGGTGATATTTCGAATTGGTTTCTGTGCGTGGCATTACTGTTATATTTATGTTTAGTTATTGGCATAATTTTGTATGAATTTGGAAAGTATTGCACTAACTTAAATTCATTTGTGTATAGTTTCTGGGTGCAGACGAGAATATGTTGGAATCATTTTGTATATGATACTTATTGAGCTTTTTTGTGTTGTTTCTTCATTGGAACCGGATTTGATTCGATGTAGATAGTGCTTATCGGAGGATGATTTTATTTCGATTAATTATTTATTATTCTAGAATCTATAGCGAGGACTTTTGACAAATCGGTTATCAGTTGATTTTGAAACGACTAAAACCCGACATTGGCAAACTTCTAATGTTCCTGTATTTGGTTGTTAGCAAGTGATGTCACCAGGGATATTTTTACACCCCCCTCATTTGAGACCAACACCACCACCCCAGCCAACACCCCCTCCCAATTTCAGCTATGGGATGACCCTTTTTTTGCTTGTCAGACTTTTTTTGACAGGGGACACCCAGAATTTACCGACACCCCCACCCCCAAATTGATTATCCTAGAAATAACCCTGGATGCCACGGTAATTTCTGCTACAGAAGTACTTGGTGCACATTTCAACCATGGAGTATATATAGCTTTCTCAATACGGTACCTCTATGGCTTCTATTGTCTTTAGTGCTGTTGGTCATAAAGCAATCTTTCAGGTCATAACATAGTGCAGTCATTGCTTGCTGGACACTACTCATTGGGGGGGGGGTTTGAGGGAGAAGGGGAGGGTAGGAGGGAAGCTGGTTTTGTATGGTTTTTCAGTTGCTCATTTAAATGTGTCTTATTTCTAATGGCTATTTGCTTAGACTGTCATATGCCTTTGTGTAATTATTAGTTTACACCCCTGTGTCGTGTTGGTGCTTTTTTTCCAGAAATGGCGGACTTTCTGTGAAAAGGTTCAGTTTGATCGGGGTATTTACCCAGAACTGTGTACCGCGGTAATTACCCTCGGCTGATCGTTGTTACCTCGTTTGTCAGAGTGTGGGCTACCTGGGCATATGCAGTCTAGTCATAAATAAATTACCATTGTTTGTTCATAATTGCTTCGGTTTGGTTTTAGTTGAGGGCACTTTGTCCAGCGCTTCCTGGTTTGAATTTATTTCTTGTTGACCTTGTCGTCTTCGGGTTACAGCTTTCTCTAATGGCTTGAAAGTCAGCAATCTACACCGATTAAATTTTTATATTTAATTTAATATTTATTATTTAATTTCCACCAGTTTCATTCAGTCTGCTTTGATTTTGGTTTTTTAAAGATATGAATGTTTTTTTGCTGCCCCACGATTTTTGTTATTCTTTTCCATTTTTACCTTCCATTTTGTCTAAACCCCCATTATTTTTTTTCAGAGAACCCGTGTCACAAATTCAGGGCTATTGCCCGTAAAATTGTACGTTACATCGATAGCCTAACCCCCATGATTACGTGCAGTTTGGGTCACTTTTGAAATTGCCCTGCTGGGTGTTTGGCAATATTTACAGTTTATATAATTGGGAATAATTTGATGTTAGGCACAAACCTGGATGAAAAGGTGGGACTTTCCCAACCCCTATACCTTCCACTTCCCTAATATGGCCTCTCAAAAGTAAAGGGTACTAGTGGCCTAATTGAAGTTTACCCTTATGTTTGTGGAAATTTGGATTGTACAATTTTAAGAAAAGAGTTCTACTTCATGTTTGAGCTTCTGAAAAAGTGATTGAGATGTATTATTTGAGAAATAAGTAAGACTTTATTCTCTCCAGACATCAAATAAATGATGCCTTGAATAGCATCAAGGATTTCTGCTGTTAAATGCTGGAATTTAATATTTGAAATTTTCAATGTATTGCAGATGCTCTGATCCAAACTAATATCGTTTGCGTTGTATATTATTTTCTGGTGGTTTTTTGCCTCATACTATACAATATACGTTTTGACAGCAGACAAAATTTCTAGGTATTGACTTCTTTTTGCAATTTCTGCACAGTTTCTAGAAGTTTGATTTTAAAGAGAAAATGCTGTGTTAATTTGCAAATGGACGTTAATGCACTTTTGAAGAAGCGTGTTTCTGCTCTGTTAGATGTTATTTTTTAAATTTTGTGTTGGTTTTTAAATTAATTTTGTTAATTTTCTATGTGGCATGTGTTGCCACAAAGCATTTTAAATGTTAGAAGCTGCTGCAGCTTTTAGAAAAACTTTATTACTTTTTAGAGTTAACTTTAAGAGCAGGAAGGAATGACCAATACAGCTTTTATGGATGGGAAAAATTTACAAGCATTTTCAGTTTAAGCCCATTTGACTTGATATGACATCATCATCATCATCATCATCATCATCATCATCATCATCATCATCATCATCATCATCATCATCATCAGGATCCTTGGGTACATTGGCCTTAAGTGTCCAAATGCCTTCGGTATATGACTTCTCCATAATTGTCTGTCTTGTGCTCTATGTGTGTGTGTGTGTGTCACTGTGTGATGCTTGTTGTATGTCATCCAGTCATTGTCTGTTTGGTCTTCTTTTCTTTCCTGTTCTTTCCAGTGTTTCCAATATTTGGTTCTTTATTATTCGATCATCTGGCAACCAGCATATGTGTCAGGGATATTTTTACACCCCCCTAACCCCCCCACCCAATTTGAGGTCGACACCTCCAAATTTGGTAATGTGACAATGGTATGCATACAAAATGCATACTAATTAGCTCGGACACCCCCAATTTGAGGTCGACACCCCCCAAATTCACAATCCTAGAAATATCCCTGAGATTATGTACCCAGAACAGGTTAGTTTTCTTATTATTATCTTTTGCCGAGGTATTTTTTTGATGCGACACTAATGATATTGTATTAAATATCTAAATGTCTTTTCGTTCAGCTGTAATCGATTACCTTATCATTGCTGTAAAACAGGATGCTTTATATCTGTGAGAAGCTCAGTATTAACGAATGAATTCATCTAAAACTCATATCTTGATTTTTGTTTATTTTGCGTCGAGGAAATGAATCAACTGGCTCCAAGAAATCGTCTGTGTGTATCTAGGATTTTCTTCTGCTTGTGTGCATGCTTTGCAGTGGCTGAACAATAACTGTCAAACTAACCGCCTTATCCTCTATGTTGCGCGCAAAGACGAATGGTGACTAATTTCAGCTGGTATTATTATTATTATTATTTCTGTCATTTTGAGACTTGCGTTTGTAGTCGTACATAGTATTTTTCTCGAGAAATCGTTAAGCAGTTTTGTTGGAAATGTTGATTCGCGCAGTATTTTCCACGTCGCATACATGCTGCTTGCACCTGGCACAAACTGTGTGTTGAAAATCTGAATAAATTACGAATTTGGACATGAACTGAATGAATGAATGAATGAATATATATATATATATATATATATATATATATATATATATATATGAATGAATATTATAGTCTTTGTCGCTAATGTTTTGAATTTTTGAATTTTAAATTTTAATATCATATCTGTACAGAATTCAATCAGTTGCTTTACGTCGCTTATCAGCAGATATTTGTATATTTGATTTCTTTTCAAATCTATTTATTTTGTTGTTTGAATATCGTTTCCACACAATATTTATAAATAGCGTTTTGTGATTGCAGTTTCACGTAGGTAAGGGGTTTCACATTTTGTTCTTATTTCTTTTTAATTGTAAATTATTTTTATTCGTGCTGAACGCTGCGGCACAGTTGTTGTTCGGTGAATGAATTCTTGATTATATTCTATATCTTTCTATTCATTTAAAAGTATTCTTGATCTTATTGTTTTGTGACCACGTGTCTATGTTAATTTCGTCCGTTTAATTAAAAAAGTATACTTAATTAAAATCTGTCGCAAAGAACAGGACGATGTGGTTTTCTAATAATATTGTCATTTTAAACTTTACAATTCGTATTATTCAGGCCTTAACGACCTACATCAGGGTAAGACGAGACTGCCTACCGCATGCGTCGAACCTTTTCAGCTTTGGTCGAAGTTAAATGAACTTTTGTGAACTTTTCTGTTACAAAATAAAATCGTTTCTACGAAGTCTGTTGTATTTTTAATTATCTGACACTGGACAGTCTTTTAATTCGTTTCACAGCAAAGATGGGGACACAAGAATATGTGGTTTTAATTCGTTTCATCACTCTTCTGAATTTTTGCATATCTATAGCCAACTGTAGCACTAGCATTGTCCAATTTCAAACAGGATATCAATTTTATAATATTTTTGTGGTCTATAAAACCTGTAATAGAAGAAACCAGCTCTCTTAAGCGCCATCTTATCTCTCCATTGGTTTTTTTAGACATTTGACAAAGAATAGATTTCTGAAAGACTTTGTATAGTGTCGTTTCAAATGGCTCATTATTTTTTGTGGCATTTCGAAAGCTCTAGAAAAAATTGAGACAGAATATATTGACAATTCTAGTACGGTTTGACACAGCAAAGATGGGGACACAAGAATATGTGGTTTTAATTCATTTCATCACTCTTCTGAATTTTTGCATATCTATAGCCTACTGTAGCACTAGTCCTTGCATTGTCCAATTTCAAACAGGCCATGTTGGCCCACCCAATATTTGGCTTGTGGCTCCCTCCATGAGGACAGATCATAATCAACCACTCTTACGAAGTTCTTCTAATTATTATTATTATTATTATTATTATTATTATTATTATTATTTTATTCTATATGTTTGATAATGTGTCCATTAGTATACCCATAATGAGACAGCCAGAAATATGAATGCATCAGATACGGTAACTCACTCACTCACTCACTCACTCACTCACTCACTCACTCACTCGGTGGTCCCGAGATGGATTTCTGCAGAACCAAGAGAAACTATTATTGGTGCTTGGAGTACAAGGAGTCAGTGGCGGCTCCGCCAGGGGGGGCCCGTGCCCCCCTATTGAGTGCCTGGCCCCCCAGTTGGTACCCTATACTTAATGCTACATACATGAAACAACAAATGGTTGGCCCCCTATGATTAGAAATTGCCACCCCAACGGCCCCCCCACTTGCCAAATCCTAGAGCCGCCACTGCAAGGAGTTGGTGTGATTTGCTAACTAATATCAACCGAAATTCTTTAAAAGCTAGGGCTCACACATGGGCTGTGCTGAGAAAGTCCATGTTGCTCCTCAGGTTCCCTTGTCAGAATGGCAAAGTTCGGGTATATAAGTGATGGTGGTCACTAAGCAGATTTACACTGAAACAAAAACGATTAATTAAATAAATCATATTATTATTATTATTATTCAAGAAAAATTGAAACAATACAAATGAATTCCTTTGTTGAAGTACACAATCATTCATTAAAATGGAAATAAACTGAAATATTTCAAAGTATAAACATTAAACAGCCTGGTCACAATATTAACTAAAATCCGAATAGTATATACATATTCATGATTGACATCAACTCAAATTCATACATATTCATACAAAATTTACATAATCATATTAATGGCAATCAATGTACCTGAAATATACTGTTAACTTTCTGCAAAGAGTTGACTACAATCGGCTTTTAGCCAATACATATGCAGTTAAACTACAAAGTCAATGAATATGCAATATATTAACATTCATGCATATGCATCACCTAGCTAAAAAAGCATGACTACATGATACATATTTAACCCTTTCACCTCAACGATTCATATAACCAATGTGTTATGAAACAAAATATCGGGGCAAAAGGGTTAACAAGCAAAATAACGGTTAACAGAACTAAACGAATACATACTTGGAAGTGTATTGAATTTCGATCAATACAACAGATCTAGTGAAGCCAAAAAAATTGAAGAAAAAAACAACTAAAAATTAAAATTAAATCTCGATACAGAATTTACAAACTAATTATTAACATATCAAAATCAACGAAGCAGCAAGCAAATTCGAAGACTCCGAAAAATTCTTGTACCCTATAAACTGTCGTTTACTATTATGACTGTCACACATGGCGTTGCTCATCCAGCTCAATAATTCTACGATAGTTTATGTCTATCGTCATTACCGGTAAATATTTAGGAAATTTTAACAGTTTTTAGGAAAAACCCTTTTTTAATCAGTAATAGCAGTTTGGAGCATATATATTTTTCTGAAAAGTTTGACTGCACCCCCAAAAACGCCTATCTCTGCCATCAATAATTCTGACCAGTGTTAACGGGCTAAAATAACCAGCAGAAATAGAAGGAACTTAGTTTTAAAAACGTCTAAATACCTCCAATCATAAACCACACAGGACATGACATAAATTAATAGAAAAGGTGCACTAAATCAAGTCCCACAATCTTCGAACCCAAATTTCACAAAGACATGCTTGATAGCACACACATGGACATGGGTCCATTTAAAAAAACCCAACCCAACCCATCATGATTCAAACCAAACCCAACCCACGAAAGCAATATGGTTACTTGACCCAACCCAAACCGAAGTAGTACAATAGTACATTACAATTTCTTAAACCCTAACTTTTCTTACCCAACCCAAATCACCACAAACACGAACATTTCTGACCTAATCAACCCAACCCAACCCATGGGTTGACCCAACCAATGTCCATGTCCATGATAGCGTTTAACATTTCAATGGCATTATAAAACATCTGACTGCTTTCAACAACAGTAAACCACACACTTACAAACCACTCAAAAATTAACCTACAATGCAAACATACACTCAAAAAAATCATTTTCCATAGCAGCAATCTCACAATTCCTTATTAAAACAGGTGCTCAATTTGTTAGAATTCTAGGGAAGGGGCTTACCCCTCCACCGGTAAAAAAAGTGACCTCTCTTGGTGGCAGAAATTTGGTGGCAAATTCAAGAGCAGGGCTAATTGAACCCTTATGCTTTTGGGGAACACTGAATACAGTGGAGCCCACTTAATCGCATACCACTTAATTGCATAACCCACATAATCGCATAACAACATAAAAGCCCGAACCAGTGTTTTGTGCGTGCAATTAATTATATATATCAGACGTCCCGGATATTCACATAGCCCAGTTAATCGCATAAGCAAGGCTTGCACGGCACCTATGCAATTAAGCGGGTTTCACTGTACGAGTTAGAGCCAAAATATATCGTGCGCAGAGAGGGACAGACTAATTAATCTGCAGTTAAATCACCAACAATACAGTTATCAAAATAGAAGTTTTCTACTATTAGTAATGCATTGCAAACAGTATGCAGATAACAGAGCAGACATTTTATGATGACTCTATTGCAGAACATGTGCAAACATTATCAAAAACATCCTCTGAAAGGTTTTCTGTAATCAGAGATCATAGCATTATAATTTTTTCTTCACATTAACAAGGTGACTGTCTAAATATGTTCAATTCTTCACATGAAAGATATGTCGGATGTCTGTAGGACACAAATCAGACATTAGAAAGTTATTATTATTTTTATTATTACAGTATTGGTCTGCTAAAAACTTAGTGGGTCTGTAGAATTTAGTACATTATATCCGAGGTACATGACACCAAATGCAATTCAATACAGTAGCGCACCACACGGGACCGTACATTGCAGTACGTTATGACGGTATATGTTATACCAGAGTCTGTCATAACAATCATAACAAAGTTCTACTTTATTATTATATTATTATTATTATTATAGAAGGTCCAAACCATGACTCAAATTCTGACCATAGTAAAATCAAGGCAAGAAAATATTCAATTTCAACATTAATCAGTATTATATATATATATATATATATATATATATATATATATATATATATATATATATATATATATATATACATACACATATATATAAACTCTTATTGACATCAATTTGCTTTATATAGCACCATACGAACAGTTCTTCAAATGCAACATCAGGTTAATATAATCTGAGTGTAACATCACAACACAAAAGTAATGTGCCACCGCTAGAGATTTGTTGAAAATAACACCGCCAAATCCTAAATCCTGAAATACTGCTGACCGAGTTGATATTTCAACGAGGCTATAAGTTCGGAATTGAGGAAAAGTTGCTTGTAAACCTGAACGTGAGACCAGGTCATCATTACAGAGTGGCTAAAAAAACCGGACTAGTCACATTAGGTTTGGCATTTAATATAGTCCGTTTTTTGCACCACCCTGTATTTTCAGCCCACAAAAGTGGTCAAAACTATTATTAAACATGCTAAGCCTGGAATATCACACACGTCAGAAAAGGTTTGAACAGGGCCAGAACAAGGCATTACAAGCACAACCAAGGCCACCAGATGAACAATATACATTAGGCACTTCAGTTGAAAAACACGCACCAGTGAGTAGGAAAACTATAAGTTAAAATTGAGGAAATTGGTACGGCTATTGATACAAAGAAGCGCAACAATATCTATCACACACGACCTTCTTCAAGCATTCACCATGGATAGAGAGATAGGCACAGATATACAATAGTCACGTGACATGTCCTGAGCGAAAATTTATTCCCAAACAACACAGTTCTTGGCAAATCACCACTGGGAAATGTATGACAGTTGTAGAGCCATGGAGAGGTTAGACCCTCCCCCCCACTGAAAAAAAAAAAAACCCCAGCTCAGAACCCAAAGAATTTAGGAAGTGGCACTTTTTGTCTGTACTACGAAGAGGTCTACTGCCTTAGCGTCAACATTTCAAAATTCCTAACACTGCTACTCATGTTGCTGATCAAATTACATCAGATGTTCCTCAATTTTTTTTCTCAGAAGTCATTCCCAACATTAAAGGCAGGGCCGACGAGAGGGGAGGAGACAGGGGGCAAATGCCCAGTGGCCTGGCGATCTGTAGGACCCTGGGTGGGTTAGGGTTTGGGGCGCCCGTAGAAAAAACGTCATAACTGCTGCTTTTTGGCACTTGATTTACTGCTACAACGTCGTGAAAAGTCTGAGAAGAAAAAAAAAAGATCACCAGTTTTCAAACTTTTTAGGGGCCCACGGCCACTCTGCCCAGGGGCCCGGAATTTCTCTCGGCGGCCCTGAATAAAGGTACTTGCTTAACAGATTGAGCACCCATATAGTCCAAACAACAACAATTCTCTTAGTTACTCAAAACAAAATCTTACAACAGCATTACGGCGCATACGCTAAATACATATACTGTATTCAATCCATAACAGATTAGTTACTAATTTGGCTAACAAATACACATTAATCTTTTTGAACAGAATTATTTAATTACAGATTTTCATTTACCCTTTAGAAGTGGTAATCGAACAAGGATCACGCAATCGCTTATCATTTGCTTTGTTACGTCGCAATACATTATAAAAGGATCAATCCTCACAAGTTTACCAGCAATCTAGAAAAATAACTAAGCATAATCCTGAAAGCGACCCAAATATTTTCAAGTCCATCTCAAAAAGAGGTCAGTTTATTCCGAATGACTTTGGGTATCTTCAATATTTGGCACAAATCATATAAACAACGAAGGAATGAAATATTGAAAAACCACAACGACCAACACTCGATTTTAAAATGCAGTAATGAAGATTTAGATGCTAATCAAACGGGCAAAATGGAGAAAAAAATGCCGATAATAGTATCGGTGTAAAACTGTCGGCAAACCTCAAAAAACAATATTGCCAACCACCCAGATTTTTGGAATGCCAGGTTTTTTGTGAAGTAGGAATGACAATTAGGAATGGAGCAGAACCCTTCCATTCCACTTTCTAATTAAAAAGTCTCAAAAAGTTTGAAGCGCGTTCAATCTATCTCTTTCTGTCCCACTGTTCCAACAGGGGAGCTAAGCACCAGCTAGGGTGCCAAAAAACCCACAACCCATGCCATCATAACAAATATCGTCGTTTGGAATCTATTTAATCATTACCGTTATCCAACTAATGCAATATTCGCAGAGATCAATGATCAAGATCGTGAGCGAGACCAGATTGGAAATCCTTACAAAATGGAAGACTGCAGTGAATAATCTAGATGAGTCAACTTCGAGCGTAATGGAATCAGATAAACTCTATTCTCCCCCCCCCCCCCAAAAAAAAAACAAGCATTTAAACTCAATAACCAAATACTCTGCAGGTTAACCAGACTGAAATCTCTGTACGGTCCACACAAAAAGACGCCAAAATGAAAAGCAAGACACAAAATTAATAGATCTATAGATTAGACTGAGTCAAATAATGCACACACTTTCAATGCCAAGTTCAACAGTTGGTCTAGTCAATCAAATACAATATATGAAATAATCTTACTCGAAATTGGCACACAATGTAAACGTACATTTTACAGTGTAACAAACACCATGACCATTAACGTAACAAACACCATGATCATTAACGTAACAAACACCATGATCGTTACAATATTAATGGATAAGCTCAACCCTGGGTTAGCCATTTTATCCCAACCAGGTCAATGGGCTTATAGGGACAAGGTTAACACACTCAAACACCTTTTAAAAGTCCATGGAAGTGAATATTAACTGGGTTTCATTGTAATGCATGCCCTCTTATGAAAATCATGTCAACTAAATATTTACTAATTTAGTTATTGTAAACAATTAACAAAATTGAATAAGTATACCATAGGGGAAACAGGGGTAATAGGGGAAAAGGGTAATGGCTCAATACTGGCAATGCACGACCAAGTCAGATTTGTAAGATGTATTATGATCTAACCACATAGAGTAGAACCTCCTTTCTTAAATTACTTAGCTGGTCTGTAAAATTTAGTATGTTAAATCCAAGGTATGTTATATCCAATACCATCCCACACAGCAGCCATTGTGGTATTTTATAACCGAGTATACGTTATAACCGAGTCCGTTATAACGAAGTTCTACTGTATTTGAGGCTCCATCGTACTGTGGACTGATTCTCATTCAAATCCATTGAGCAAAGGGATCATTCATATTCACTAAGCATATATGTATTTCATAGACTGAAATGCAGAGGGATCATTCAGTATTTAAATTGCCTAAAGCAAGCACGTTGTCAACACTAAAGACCGTTGAAATAAATACCAAGAACCTGATTCACAGTTACAAATAAGTAATTCTCAAAGGCACTCAAATAAACGTCTGATAGTTTAAATCTCAATTTTAAAACACCTCAACAAATCAAATATATACAAGAAAAAGATTAACATTCATATCTACAGTACTCCCCATATCATACACAAGTACGGCTTAGAGCGATTCCACTAAGTGATCACATGCTGTGCGAAAAAAATTATACCCACAAGAGTTTTAAAAACCTGCAGTAATCAAAGATCTTGTCAGGCATAGGATAAAGTGACAGTGTACAAACTCAAGCACTTCATATTAACGTACTTAGCTGGTCAGTAAAATCCAGTACGTTATATCTGATGTACGTTATATCCAATACCATCCAATACGGTGGCGCATCACGCGGGACCGTACATTGTGGTACGCTATAACTGAGTATACGTTATAACCAAGTCCCTTATAACAAAGCTCTACTGTAATGTACTAGGCATAGGAAACATTTATAAATAGTTCCTGATATTTGACATAATTCAAGAATTTATATTGCAAGATACTACTACTATATCGTCAACTGAACATCTAGATTCTATCTCAATATGATTAAACAACAAACACCAGCGCTATTCAAAAAGCTATCGTTCAGTGTCACCAGCATTTTGTTCAATTCACGCAATTTTCAATCGTATCAAAGAAAAACAAATCAACAACTTAAGAAATTTTGCTTTTAAAAATATGATGCCTGGAGCTTAAAATGAGGTAGAACCAACACTGTAAGTTTTATAATCACAGCTAAAAGCCACAATCCTATAAAATATCAGAGAAAAACGACGCCAAAACAACAGCCCACCGTGAATGTTAACTTTCACTGAGGTCTAAATCTCTAGGCAAAGCCTAAACACTGCTCTGTCTAAAATTTAGTCCTTGATAAAACAAGGCTGATTGCACCAAAATTGAATCCAGATTTTAGATTCAAAATAATAATAATAATAATAATAATAATAATAATAATGATAATTTACAATTTCCTATCCAATTACCGACTTCAAATTTTCTACTACTGTAACTACAGCAGTGGGAAAAGTTGAAAATCGCCTTCTCTTTTTCCAAACATTTTTGCAATAATTTTTGCAACTATTTTTGCAACTATTTTCAACAGAATTAAATAAATATTAAAAAGAAATAGAATTACAAGAAAAGAAATTTTAAAAAGAGACGGTTCCAAACTTTTGCCCACCACTGTATATCCTAGAGTATGCATACACACTCTTCAAAAAATCAACTAATGCTAACAGCTTATCTGAGAAACAGCTGTAATATCAACCAACCAACAAAAGAGCATTTACAATTTCACCAAAATGATTATACGACAACCAAACACAGTACTGTATAAACAAATGACATCACCCAAATTATCTGCAAAATCTGCCAAGAAAAATTAGCATAAAATTGCCAATCGACAGGCAGACAGGTGCAATAAATTTGTCAGCATCAACAATTTTCATAAAATATACAACTACAAGAATTTTTGAAATTGCACTGAGAGTGGTGGCACGTAGAAAATCTTTGATTTGAAGTAACATTGCAGTTAAAGTAAAAGATACCATGATACCAAGATACCATGATAATCCAATGCTTCAATTCACAAATCGAAACATTAAGACTCGCACAATAAAATCTCCATTTAGGTCCTACGAATAAATAAATTCCACACATTCAATGCATACACATGCATCGAGTGCCGCACTGCAAGTAAGTAAGTAAGTATACTGGCTGACACAAACTGTGTTGCACTCTTTGCTACAACTAGGCACCCTCAAGTTCAACATTTATCTAAGCGTTTGGCCAAAAATTTATAGCACAATTTCACAGAAAAATTCTGACCAAATAACAATACGTGCAACTTATCATCAAATCCAATTTATCTGATAAGAATTCTGTTCCATTCTTCAACTTCAAGCTTGATTCACCTAAATGACAATTTCATAGACGTTAAATCAGGTTAGTGTTTATAGCTCAACACGAAAACTATACTAGAAATCAGAGAAAAAGGCAAGGTACCAAAGTTTTGATTATAATCCAATCCGCATGTTTCAGTTAAAAGAAATTCAAATACATGTATATATACGATTATACGTGTATGTGTGTGTAAATTAATTATGTAACAATACCAGTAAGAACTTCTTCGGGTTGCTAATATAGATAAGCTGATAACTAGTTGATGGGTGACACATCTTCGAGAACGTTATTCTCTTCATCAACTTCCGTTTCTTTTGGTTGCGTCTTCACCCGGAGAATGTTTCCGTTCTTTTCGGTCTTCCAGTCTTTCGCTAAATCTGAGTTGATTCTTAAAAATTTTGAAACGTGACAGCCAAGCTCGTCGGCATCTTCGACGCCTACGCCGTCCGTCCTTAGATCGGCGTCGTCGTCGTCCTGTCCGCGACCTTCAAAAGCGAGCAAAGCGGGAAAACCAGTCAGATACCCCGCTGACGTCATCGGGGAAAAACCGTCCGACGGCAAAGACAAAAACCCCGGACTCGAAGAAGCGAATTCGCGATCTCCGCGCGACGACGTCTCCTTGTGCCGCGAACCGTAGAGCGGATACTGAACGCCATGCGCCCGTACGCGGTGCATCTTCAGTTTGTCCCCGCGCGAAAACTTCTCGCCGCACTCCGGACAGCCGTACGGCTTGTCGCCCGTGTGCAGGCAGTGATGGCGGTCGCGGTTCGCCTTCTGCGCGAACGTCTTCGCGCAGAACATGCACGGACTCCGACTGTGCGACGTCACACAGTGGCCGTCCAGCGCCTGGAATGTGCTCGCCTCGAAGCTGCAGACGACACAGACGAACGGTCCTGACGGAACATCTCCGAACGGATGGTTTTCGTTCCGCGCGCTCATCAAGTTGTTGTTCGACGTGACGTCGACACCTGGACTCGCAACGTGGTTCTCCAACAGTCCCGCCAGACGACCCGATCTGCTGGAATGGGTCTCGCGATGACGACCTTTGCCTCGACCTCTGTGCTTGGCGGACAATCTGACACGGTTTACCACGTTACCTTGGCCTCTTTCAACGGTTTCTGTGGGTATTTCCAGTTTCATAGGCAGTAAACACGAAAGATCTCTATCCTCAGGTTCCGCTGGATCATTCCGGGGCTTAATCGAGACCACCGGCGTAGTAGCACAATCCAGAATGCTCTTGGCAGGCTCCATTTTCACTTCCGCATCACCCGACACCCGAATGACACGAGCAGGATTGTCCGTAATGACAAAATCGCAACTTTTCTCGTCTTCTCTGACACCAGGAGTCCTGAGTTCCGCCACTTCGATATCGCTCTCTCCGGCCCCGACCATCTCGCTGCTAACGTTCACCGCAGGTTTCGGCTGCTTCTGCTTGCGTTTGTCTCGCCTGGACCCAACATCCGTCGCCCCCGAACAGTCCTCGATGCAGTTGTTGGTCTCTTCTGGCGCAACGTGACCTTGACCTTGACCTTCCTTTGCACCGCGATAGGAATCGAGGTCGACCGGGTTCTCAAAAGGTTCCCGATACAAGCGACACGACTTCCGCTGTTCGTGCGCCTCCAGGTGCTCCTGAAGGAACTGGAACGTCTCAAATGTGCGGCTGCAACTGCCACACCGGAAAAAACGGTCGCCGTCGGCGGCGACGGCTTCCGCATCGCTGTTGTCGTCGGAGACGTGTGCCGCTTCGTGGCGCCGCAGGCTCGACAGCGTTCCGCAGACCTGACGGCAGATGCAACACTCGAAGATGTCGCGTTCCTTCTGGTGCAGAATCAGGTGGTCGCTGTACTGCAGCGGGTCCTCGTAGATCTTGCCGCACCCCATGCAGGTGTACAGTCGCCGTTCGTCCGAATGCACCAGTCGGTGTTTAGCCACGCTCACCTTGTCGTTGGTCTCGAAGTTGCAGCTGATGCAGGAATACCGATCCTTCGACGACGCCCTTGCCGCGACCTGGGGTCCAGCCGATCCGGAATTCATCTTTGCGTCGTTGTCCGTCGGCGCGTTCCACTGCGGATGCGACTTCAGGTGCTCCTCGTACGGCTCGGCGCCGCAGAAGCCCTTGTTGCAGAACGCGCAGACGTTCGTCAGCGAGGCACCGTGGTCGTGCAGACAGTGCGAGACCAAGGCGGCGCGGTCGGCGCAGCGGTGCGAGCAGGCGCCGCACTTGAACGCGTGCTTCGCACGCGTGGTTCGACAGGTGGTCCTTGCGCGAGAACGACTTCCCACAGACGTCGCACGCGAACGGCCGGTGCCCGGTGTGCAGGCGCGAGTGGCGCTCGAGGTTCGAGCGCGACGTGAACGTCTTGAAGCAGCACAGGCACGTGAAGACGCTGTGAGCGATCTCATTGTGCTCGCTCAGCGACTCGGGCGACTCGAACGAGCAGAAGCACATCCGACACTGCGGCAGCAGCGACAGGAGAGACTTGCCTCCCGGGATGCAGCCGTCCGGCAGCAGAACGGCCTTCCCGCCGAGAAGAGACCGAACAGGCGCCTGCGAAGGTTGCAGCTCGTCCAGGGCGTTGTGCTTCGTCTCGACGCCCTGATACGGAGACAGGCTGCCGTCGCTCTGTAGATCGGCCCGATGGTTGGAAGCTGCAAGCGAGGACTTGATGGAGAGATCCGTGGCGCCGTTTCTCTGATCCAGACTCCCCGGTTGGGTAAAGGCGTTCGGATGGTTCTGTCCGTAGACCAACTTACTGAGATACGAATACGCGAACGAAGGATGAAAATCAAAACTGTTTTCCAGGCGTCTCCGTTTCAAATCCTGCCGGTGGTAGTCCCCGTTGAGGTTCCGGAAGTCGGAGAACTTGGCCGCCGCCGCCAGAGGCTGGCACGTGATCGCGGCGTATGGATTGCGTAGGTCCTGGGGCGTGGCGAATATCTCGTGGACCTTGATGACCAGCTCCTGCCCTTCGACCTGACCCGAAATGCAGATGATGCCATCGATTTCGACCTGACCCGAATAGAAGATGTTGGCCTTGCACAGCTGTACTATCGTCTCCTTCAGCAGCTGAGCCACGGACTCTTTGTCGGTCATCGTCATAGCAACCAAGAGAGCATCCAGTTGCCTTGACAACGCTTCAAAATCTTTTTATTTTCTCTTTATTCAAGTGAACAACAGGATCCAGACCCAACCTAAAAAATATTACACAGTCATTGATTAATAATAATAATAATAATAATAATAATAATAATAATAATAATAATAGCAACAATGGAACAAGCTCATAATTCGCATTCCCAATAAATAAATACCATACATTGAACAGTATAAAGTAGAACTTATAACTTCATTATAACGTATTCGGTTATAACGTACAATCGGTTATAAAGTACTGCAGTGTATCTGGTCTTGAGTGACGTGGTACCGTATTGGAAGGCATTGGATATAACGTACCTTGGATATAATGCACTCAATTTTACAGATCCACTAAGTACATTATAACAAAGTTCTACTGTAGTCTGTATATAATGCTTTCAAATACCGGTAGTCTGAAATCCAAAACTTCAGTTCAGTACACCATGACAGTTGACAGGAAAGACTAGTACATCATGGGTGCTCTTAACCCCTTAACTGGGGATCCTGGATATATCCGTCCATTTTACATTGAGTTACAGTTAAATACACGGTTAAGGGGTTAATAGATAATTCAAATGATGCCTGTTTGACACAAGAAACTATGGTAAATGGTTCCAATCTTCTTCTGATGATGATGAAACTTTCACAAAGTGAAAGAATGGACAAAGATTCTGCTTAGAACTGTTAAGCCAACCAATGCTTATGCAACAAGTGACTGCAAGGTACAGGGGGCGGGGCGGTCCATCCCGGGCAGCACTTTTTCAGGGCTGCATTTTTTGTGGTCAAATAACAAAATTTATGAAGGTTTATATTGCCAGAAGAAGCACAAGGCGTAGCGAATGTCTGGGGTGCACAGGGGTGAAACATACGATGGCGCCACATCAACTTTCAAAAATCTGGGCAAGCTGAAAAAGGGTTGTCAGTAGTTTTTCAGGGCTGCAAATTCTGTCACCGCCCAGGGCGACATAAAGTCTTGGTATGCTGCTGTGTACAGTTTTTGCAAAATTCAAATCCATTCCTAAATTCAATGCCTCATTTATTCATAATAGAGGCAGTGAGACAGACAAGAAGTTTCGCAATTTGGAGCTCTTTTACATGTTTAGTTTGTAAAAATAACAATCACATTAGTATTTTTACTATAATTAAATCATATATTTATATTGCATAATAATAATAATAATAATAATAATAATAATAATAATAATAATAATAATAATAATAATAATAATATGAACACTGGAATACTCTAACAAGTACAATGTAGGCATTGCTTTCTATTTGCAACAATATGCATAACAGGTACTATGAATAAGCTGCTACTCTGGTATACATACATACATACATATACATACATATATATATATATATATATATATATATATATATATATATATATATATATATAGAGAGAGAGAGAGAGAGAGAGAGAGAGCATCTTAGAAATTAATACCAGAGTAGTGGCTTATTCTTATGTACATATGCATATATATATATATATAAAATGAAGAGAATTTACTTACTTACTTATTACTTACTTACTTACTTATTTGTGAAATTCAATTAGCCTAAACTCAGCGTGCTTCAAAGTTTTTCAACTGTTCGGAAAAATGCAGACATCCGCATTTGGGCAAATCTTTTGCATAAAGTCTGTCACATGACATTATAAAAAACAGGTCAGCCACCTTCATTAAGGAGCAGTTTATCTTATCACTGTGCATCCCACACAATCAATTATCAACCAGAGATCTGATAAATCAGCAAGGCTTCTTCTTCTTTAGAGGGTGTGCAAATTATATCTTTTTATAGGGGAAGAGCACAAATTGTGTGTGTGAACCATAACCATATAGTCTATCCCACTTAGATTGCTCCCCCCACCCATCTGACTGACCTTTCCAGGTTGACCTGGCTCAAATTCAGAATGGATTTTCTCCACCATTGATTGATTGCTTGATTGATTGATATGCAAGAAATTATGGGGCACAGTAAAAGTTATCAACACGTATCTGCTATCATGCTAAAGGTAAAATACACAGAGCATAAGACAAACGAGGAAGTCATGAAGGAGATAGAGGAAGACAGAAGCCGGATATATACAATCCTCCGGAAAGGGCAGAGAAATTGGATGGGACATGTCCTCCGGCATGACTCTCTACTAAGAACAATAATCGAAGGAAAAATGGAGGGAAAGAGAGTGAGAGGTAGACCGAGAAAGATGATGTTGGAATGGTTGATGAATAAAGGATATCAGGAACTCAAAGAAGAAGCAAGCAATCGATCGGAGTGGGAAACTGGATACCTGGACCTGTCGAAAGACAGAAACACTGATGATGATGATGATGATGATGATGATGATGATGATGATGATGATCTGCATTTATAGTTTAAGCAGACCTAATGCAAATGCTTCTAAGAGATCTTTAGCAAGAAAATTTAATGTTTAAGAGAAATTATCAAACAATGTCTACAAAGCACAGGAAGGTACACACCACTTGTATCATGAACTTAATACACTGTAGATAATTTTCAACACTAAATTCAAATATATTTTGTCAAAATTTTAACTCTCTGCTTTCTGAATTCCAGTCTAACAAGCAGGCCAGTAAATACTCAAGTAAGAATGAGTTCAAAAATCCAAATGAGAAGAAAAATGATAAATGATCCTATAAATACACAACATTCAAAAGATCAAGACCATTAAAGCTATCGCTAAAACAGTACATCAGAATATTGGTAATTTGTTAATTAAACATTTAATTCTAAAACTACATACTATACAGTACAAATTATTTATTCCCAATAAAATGGAATGTATTTTTAAATAATGATAAAAAGTACTGAAACACCCAAAAGCTTGCAAATCACTTGGAAAAGTTGGGTGGGGGGCGTACCTATGGTATGTAGCATGCTTGGCAGAGAGTCAGAAAATAAACTTAGCAGGTTAATAAATCTTTAATTAGCAAATCATGACATTTTATTGGCAAACAAAGATTAAAACTTCAGTGGCACTTTTCTTGGTTCGACGGAAGCGAACTGGTCTGTGATGTGCCCCTCAAAGTCAGTTGTCTCAGTTTCTTCTTAGAACTCCTTCTCCACAGAGTAAAGCAAAATCAAAATAGTTTTTGGCAACCCATTCAGCTGCCATAATGGCCACACCCTACGTACGTCACAGGGAAATGTACTTATGTGGTTTTGCTCAAATTAAACATCATTTCACATCAGTGGCATAGCCAGGATTTCCCAAGGGGGGTGGGGGAGGGTATGGTTCCCAACTTCCCATAATAACCCTATGGTTCCCATGATTCCCAACTTTGGAAAATTCTAAGTGAATTATATAGGTATATGAGTGTGCACAACTATTATTATTATTATTATTATTATTATTATTATTATTATTATTATTATTATTATGACAATTATTATTTACAACAATTTTATAGCAAAGCTGGGGCTAAAGTCAAAAGTGCTTAAATTGCATTGCTTAAACCCCATTTTCAATATTGACAACATTAAAAAATGTATGGTAGGACAACCAAGAGGTATTTTAAACCCCCAAACCCCCCTGGCCATGCCACTGTTTCACATAGGTTACTGGCCCTTCTCTAAACTGTCAGATTCCCCTGAAATCTGTCGAAAAATCCCCTTTTCAACGATAAAAACTATAAAGCCAACATGGGCATAATGAATATTCAGAAATCAGAAATTTGACAGCCTACAAGAGACATATCCCAGACCCCAGCACTCTGGAAACTACACCAGCCCCAAACCAATTAACCATATTAATTGAAATAAAGTCATGTGACAGGCGAACAATTGCCCGGCCCGATATCCTGAAACTGCAATTATTTCCTTATTACCAGTTCTGTCGGAGGTTACTGAAATTCCGCCGCACATCTACTCTCCCCAAATTGGGAAAAGCGGTCTCGTGACCCGGATAGGAAGAATGCAATGCAGAGAAAAACGTCACAACCAGGAACACTTGCTAGCTGACACACAAGCGCTAATGCAATTAACGATCCATTATGCCCTGTCAGCTGCAGAATTACGAATTAATAAAAATGCCCGAAAGAATCTAGAATCTACTAGAAATGGTCCGCACGCACGCGCATTGCTTAGACGGGCGCCCAATTTTCATTCGCTTCCTTCATCGATTTTATTATTATGCAAATGCGAACCAAAAACATCTGGCAGAATTACTAATTTTTAACCACTGCCAAAACTGTTTCTTAAATTTCCTCTAAAAGTATTTAATGAGCAATATTACAAGACAAACAATTATGCTATGTATACAAAAGGCATTGAATACCTAGGAACAATGTACCCAATGATGATGATGATGATGATGATGATGATGATGATGATGATGATGATGATGACGACATTTTTAAAGACTGCATAGTAATATTAATATCTGGGAAGTGTCTCTTATAGTAATTCTAATAAACCACAGTACATAGTACGTACATCGTACATACAGTATACCGGTAATACACGTAGGTAGGAGGACCTGTAACATAATACAGTGCAGCTGACACTTTAAAATGCTGATACATATTTACAACTATACATGTTGCCACCCAAGATGATCACTTGTGTGGCCAAGTTTCCTAGCACAACAACGCCCACCTCATCCCTTGTTAGAGGCTTAGAGGGCAGGGGACAAGAGACAAGATCTACCAAAGGGCACACAGCTATACACTATATACAGTCAGCACAGTTCCACCTACAGACTATAGCAAAGGCCTGTTGAAACGCAACCTGATATCCTAACAGATCGCTTAGGGCGTGAAGTCCGCCCGATTAAATTTAAGATTAATTATGCGGATTAAAAAAAATACGATACGTTATTCTTCCTTTCCATGCAAGGAAAAAAAACAGGCTAATCAATTTAATTTCAATCATGAAGTATTGCCTTTCTGAATGATATTCATTTATCTTCTGTTTAAACTCAGATTAATTTCTTTTCATTCCTCCTCCTCCTCCTCCCCTCCTCCTCCTCCTACTCCTCCTCCAACTGTATTGGTCCTCTAACTCAAACTTCTAAAAAACAGCCATAAAGCAACTATAAAATAAAAGGTGCCAACCCAAGCCAAACCAAACCCCCCATTGAAGCAGTAACATAATTATGGAGGGCTGGTTCCTCAGTTTGGTGGGAGGAGGGGGCGGGTGGTCGTTGATCAGGTGGCACTTTTATAGCGGGATTTGCAAAAATGCCACGGGTGCAAATTTCGGGGAATAACACCCAATGCGCCTCTCTGTTCATTCAGCGAATCATGGTCCAAATAATAGAACCGAACTACTAACTAGCCATACTAACACAAAGCACAACAAGAGAGACACACACTTGGAAAAAGTACGGGTACAGAGAGGTATTCATTTCAGAAGTCTTAATTATTCTCAACCAGGATTTTGTGTCTTGTATTTCACTAATTGTTTCCCCTCAACAACACTTATTTGAACATTCCCTTATACAGTAACATTGGCATAGCAACCAGGGGGAGGGTGGAAGGAAAGACCCCAATATTCGGGTTGGATTCGTCTTGAGATCTGTGCAAAACTGTTTAGTTTTTTTGGGGGGGGGGTATGAGAATGTGAGAATTGATGAAAGAAGGCCAAAGCAAAATGCTCATGTGTCCACCCCTTCCCCCCCCCATTCCTTAATCCTGGCTACGCCACTGTACAATAATCTTGGGCTTGTCATTTAGTTGCCATGGTAAGCATACTCTAAGCTTAATGTTAACTCGCCCTTACCATGCGCCCAAGCATGAACATGCACTCAATATGTCATTAACAGTGACGGCTCCACAGAGGGAGCCCGTGTCCCCCCCCCCATTGAGTGCCTGGCCATGGACTACTACCGGGTAGTAGTCCATGGCCTGGTCCTCCAGTGGCCACCCCTGTTGGGACCCTATACATAATACTACATACCTAACAAAAAATGGTAGACCCCCATGATTAGAAGTTGCCACCCCAACGGCCCCACACTTACCAATTCCTGGAGCCGCCACTGGTCATTAAGGTAGTCTTAAAGATCAGTTAAATAACCAGTCACTATAAGTAGCCGCTAGTTATACAAATAACAACATTGTTTCATGTTTCAATCAAGATCCTCATGCTAGAATGTTCCATCAAAATGATTTCTGGGTATGACCTCTAGGTCTAAGTTAAAACGAGCTTAAACTCTTAACCACGCGTGACCTTGAAAACTATCACCATCAAAATCAGCATATCATATGATATCTGATTTATATCCGATATTTAAAATATAAGCTGAAGTCACAAGAGTGGATTAAGAAGGTTGCAAAGCTAGTACAGATCACACCACACTAAGCCAGATACGGAAAGAAAACTACAAATGTTTTTAGACAGGGCGACATGAGAGAGTGAAAAGAAAGGACTAGGAATATATACAAAAAGATGTACTGCATGGTAAGTTATACAGAGGAGAAAAGAGCAAGAGGAATACAAAGAATAAAGTATACAGACAGCCTAATAAGAGAAGCAACAAGAACTAAAAACAACATCAAACTGATAAGGGAAGCCAGAAACAGAATATCATAAATCCATGGTCTGAGCACTTAGCAGTACATGGCAAATGAAGACGAAAAACACTAGTACAGTGAAACCCGCTTAATTGCATAGGTGCCGTGCAAGCCTTGCTTGTGCGATTAACTGGGCTATGCGAATAACCGGGACGTCTGATAATTAATTGTACGCACAAAACACTGGTTTGGGTTTTATGTTGTTATGTGATTATGCGGGTTGTGCAATTAAGCGGTATGTGATTAAGTGGGATCCACTGTACATAAAAAGTTCTTTAACCTGTACAGCTACAGCTTTAGAGTGTTTTCAAAGTGGAAAGGCAATATTAAGACTTACAAGCCAAATGGCAAATGCATTAAGATGTATTAAACTTTAAAGTTCTTTGGAGGCTGAGAAACTAAGATTTAAATTTTATATCAACCCCCAGGCACAGGACAGGCAATAATTGTCACAGGCGCTGCCTTACAATGACATCTATCTACCTCACTGACCTTTGCTCAATCTAACTCACCATAATGCAATCAGAACCATCTGAAATTCATTCACAGGTAAGCAAAAGCAATCACAGGTAACATGGACTTGGGACAGGTGTGGAGAGCCAGTCGCTCGCTAGTTACCATTTCCAAAAAGTGTGACCACATCATCACTCAACTATGCAACTACTACTTATGATGAAGAGACGGGAATTCTAGAGCACTTCAAGTTCTGCAGTAAATAAGTCCCTAGCTCCACAGCTAAACAAACAAGACATGACTACAGTAATTGCCTAATAAAACCACCAAGAAATTTTATTACCAAACAACAATTATGGTATAGAGTAAAATGGGTAACTTCGGCACTTCTGGCTTTTTAGGTGTACATTTCATTTCGAAGAATGGAAAAAATCAGCTGGATGGAAAAAATAACCAACGAAGAAGTCTGGAAGAGGAGAGAAGAAAAAAAAGCCCAATTAACACTGTTCGTACAAGACAAATGAAATGGATAGGCCATGTTCTGAGAGAAGAATCAAACCTATTAAGAAAAGTACTAGAAGGAAAGATGAAATGGAAAAGCACAGAAAGGGCGACCAATGACATCGATGTTGGAGTGGACGCTCTGGGGAAAAACAAGTATTCAGCCCTGAAGATAAAAGCTCAAGATAGAGAGGAGTGGCGACACTGGAGTATAGAACCTGTCTTTGGACAGAGAACCTGAAGAAGATTTCGTATTACCTGGGGGTGCCGAGTTTACCCCATTTTACCCTATACATCAACACATTTACTGAACAGTGAAAATCTCCAATAGAAATTTGCAAACCAAAAGGAAGTCCAAAGTCAAACAGGCCACCCACATACAAATGCCCCCACCCCTTCCACCCATCCCAAATTATTCATTTGCAAATGGTGAAATTCCTACCAAATTCTGGTGGTCCTGAGACAGATGGAAATCTAACAGCAGTCTGTATATATATATGTATGTGTATATGTATGTGTATATGTATATGTATATATATATATATATATATATATATATATATATATATATATATATATATAGTGACTCCATTATTTTATCAGTGAACCAAACTTCCTGACTTTTTAACTTAAGGGCTCCCTCCCCGAGAATAATATGGTAATGCCAGGAGGAGTCAGGTGATAAGCAACCTATGAACCAAGATAGCTGCTACAGGGGATCATAGCTAGAGGCCACCACCGCCACACATAGATCCAGTTACGGTAAATCTCTCTGTTAGGAGCTGCATGGACCTCATCACCACATGAGGGTTTTTTTCACTCACTGGCTAGTTAGTTACTAGGAAGAGGATTAATTAGGCTTAAGTCAGGCCGAAACACGCACTCTGCACCTGACTGAAATCCCACCAGGTATCAAAGCCAAGCCTTGGGTGCCAGGTGGGTGGGAGAGAGGGAGGGAGGGAGGGACGGCGGGAGGACGATCTTGGGCTCCTCTTCATCCTCCGTCCCCTTCCCCTCCCCCTCCTCTGCTGTCCAGTCAGTCGACTCACTATATCACCGATACGGACCTTGGCCATATAAACAACTATTGACTCAGTGTCAACAGGCTCTCCTGTGGACAGATATTATATTGACACCAACTAGGAAGGATAAACGCAACCTTTCAATCCCTTGCTTTATGCTCTAACTGAAAAACACTGCACGCAGGCAGATTACCAAGAAATTCACACAAAGTTTAAAATTTTAAATAGCATAAGTGGTTTTCACATTGCTCTATGCCTCCTAAACCACTTTAAATCACAGTATTATTACTATTCTATTACTATATTTTATTAGTATTATATTATAATTATAATTATTATTATTATTACCATTATTATTATGATGCTGCATTCTTGAGATTAGTTTTTCAGTAATAAGGCAAATTTAAAAGAAAACTAAGTAATAGAACCGATGCTATAAAAGTCCATTATTATTATTATTATTATTATTAGTAGTAGTAGTAGTAGTAGTAGTAGTAGTAGTAGTAGTCGTCATCTTTGTCATAGTAGTAATAGTAGTAGTAGTAGTAGTAGTAGTAGTAGTAGTAGTAGTCATTGTCTTTGTCATAGTAGTAGTAGTAGTAGTAGTAGTAGTAGTAGTAGTAGTAGTAGTAGTAGTAGTAGTAGCAGTAGTAGTAGTAAAAGCAATCAAATGAAAGACACACAGTGATTTGCATACATTACTACAGCTAAAGTTCATTTAATGGCATACACATTCATGGGATCTGAAAATGTGGGAAACACCAGAGACAGACCGCTGTCACAAGGCTTCTGTCAGCTTTACCTCAAACTTTGATCCGTTCTAAAGGATGGGGCAAACGCTAGAGATTTCAAAGAACCGGCTGCTTTTCCAAAGTCCCTCTCTCTCTCTCTAAAGTACAGAACCGTTATGTAAACCACAAACAAGTGGAACACCCATAATGGGGATTAAAGGACATGCAGAAACTGAAGACATGCAGTAACAACAACCATTCCAAATCTTGAAGCTACCCAGGGCAGGAGCCAAACAATGTAAACAACAAGTTTCCCACTGACCACCACACCTGAATCCAGACATCCCCAGGCCTTAAGGTACATGTATCGTCTGAATCTACATGTGAAAGGCTTTTTCAGGAGAGCTTTCATTGTCATTGGATTGAATCTTTGTTCTTTTATGGACTTTAATACAAGATCAAATTAAAAATGACACATCATAGCAATGTCAAAAACCTTCTGGCAGTTACATATCATCATCATCATCATCATCATATTCATTATCATCATCATCATCATCATCACCATCGCTAATACACATTACCGGTAAGTCATTGGCAAAGTAAATAATCACAAGTGTGGGATAATTAAGTGGGATAATTATAATTAAGTGGGATAATTAAGTGCAAACATCTTGCCCAAGGTCGCTATGCAATGGAGCGGTTAAGATTCGAACCCGCTACCCTCTGGTTGCATGGCAAGAATCTAACTACTACTCCACTGCACCCCTAAATACACTTAAGGTGCTCTAAGCAAGCCTCGTGGACATATTTTTCACATAAGACCAACTGGTAAACCAGTTCAAATACGATGGCTTACCCCAGTGAGGGTAAAAGAAATTAGGTTTTTAAGTATGGCCCTCTCAACAGAGCAGTGGCGGCTCCAGGATTTGGCAAGTGGGGGGCGTTGGGGTGGCGACTTCTAAGCATGGGAGGGCCAACCATTTGTTGTTAGGTATGTAGTATTAAGTGTAGGGTCCCAACAAGGGTGGCCACTGGGGGGACAGGAACTCGATAGGGGGGCACGGGCCCCCCGGACCTCCCCTGTGGAGCCGCCACTGCAACAGAGGCAGAAAATTTTGATACAGGAGTAGTGCAAAAACCTACCTCTCAATCAACTACCGCAAACAGAAAGATAACAGTATGTAAGTACCGTATAAGTATTTATTCGTGACTTTCTATACCAGTGATACAGAAGTTAGCAAGAGGGATCTTCGACAAACACGGTGGGCAAAGAATGTGCGGAAAATGGAAGGTATCCTTACATCAGAAGTTCAAAATTCTAAATTATCCAAGAAAATACTGAACAAGTCAGCTCGTACAACATAAATCTAATAATAAAAGTGGTATTACCATAAACAATGCACTCGATATAAGGTAACTTTGTCCGTAATATCGAGAAAGTAAAGGAACGTTTGGAATAACCATACCAAGATATGGTAGGACCTTCTACCTGACTAGTATATATTAGAACAGGTTGGCTACTGTAGGTAGAATTCAATGCTTTGATGCCACAGGGAATTGAGAAATACTGTACTAAGAAATGGTTAGACCATGCGGTCATGGTTGGATGCACTGGTTCACTTCCTCTGCTCCAACGACTTCCTGTCATTTCACAATGCACAATTATTAAGCACTACAATCCTTCATTTCTATCATGCAGGTGATCAGTCAAATATCTAGGAGATTGATGTACAGAAGGCTATAGATATGCAAAAATTCAGAAGTGTTGAAACGAATTTCATCCACATTTTCTTGTATCCCCATCTTCATTGCATCAAACCGTACTAGAACAGTCAATATATTATGCCTCAGTTTTATACTAGAGCGTTCCAAATGCCACGAAAAATAGTGAGCTATGTCAAACGACACTATACAAAGTCTTTCAGAAATCTATTCTCTGTCAAATGTCTACAAAGTCGATCGAGAGATAAGAGAGCAAAGCATTGAATTCTACGATAACTAAGAACAACACGACCAAAAGAGAAAGACAGACTGCACTCATAACCACACAACTGCACTTCAAAGTGCAGAAGTGCATAAGCCAAATCAGAAATCCCACAGAGTATAAGGCCTAATAGTCAATGAAAATCTCACTCCCACAGTTCTCCTGCTCTTGCCTTGCCTAACCTTGTGCCTCCCAGTAGTTGCTCCTGGCTTCCCCACGCCATACTCCACCCCCTCCGTCCCCATCCCCGTCTCAACCCGTAGGCAGACAGGTATCCCATCGCTCCTATACGGCACATCAAATAACACGGTTGACTGGAGTCGGATAATAAACGCCTCTGTTCAACCAACCCCATCCGGTTGGGTGCATGGTTTCTGGTGCATTGGCAGGACAATCTCCCAAGGAAACTGCAGTTTGCCCGCTCCACCCACCGGCAAATACTTAACAGTACCTACGGTAATACAGTGAAACCCGCTTAATCGCATACCGCTTAATTGCATAACCCGCATAATCGCATAACAACATAAAACCCGAACCAGTGTTTTGTGTATCAGACGTCCGGGGTTATTCGCATAGCCCTGCTAATCGCATAAGCAAGGCTCGCACGGCACCTATGCAATTAAGCGGGTTTCACTGTACCACACACTACACTACCGTGTCCAGAAACACCCTAGACCACTGTACATCACATCACAGATCTCTGGCAATTGGGGACTCCTAAAATGACCCAGTAAATCCTTGATCCGTGGGGTCATAGGAAATTAGATGTCTTTTCAAAGACATTCTTCTTCTTCAGGTGCTGTGTAATTCTACGTTAGCGACCATGGATTTCCATTTTGTTCGATCTTGATATCCTCTTGTTAATTCGATGTTGTTCTTTACTCCCTCAATTCCTTCTCGTCGGCAGTCTACATAAGTGTTTCTCTGTCTTCCTCTTGCTCTTTTTCCCCCGCATCTTTTCCAGTTTTTGCCAAATACTCAAGTCCTCCCTTCCTCATTACGTGTCCAAAGAAGGAAAACTGCCTTTTTTGATGGTTACCATCATACTACTTTTTATTCTGACTTCATTCAAAATCTCTTCAAAGCCGTTAAGCCACATAAAACTAATTTAAGTACTGTATCCATCGAAAACAAGAGCACACAACAAAATATCAAATAGTAAACCAATCAAAAATTGACCAACATAACAAATAATAATCAAGAGCAACATCATTACCAAAGAGTAGATGGAAAAAAAGCACTACAGATATTTATTTGTCAATGAACGTGAAATAAAAATTTCATATGCTGGTTAACTACACCCAGTCTTAAAAATTTCATGGTTCATGGAACAAGACCCATTAACCCAGGGGAGTCGGCAACCTTTTGGACAATGGGGGGGGGGGGCAAATTGCCATGGCAGTGTCTGTCTGAGGGCCATGTAATTGAATAATTTTTCGACTGGCCCCAAATAAGTTTTAAAGTTCATGCATTTTAGAAAGTTTGCGCCGGAAAAAGTTCACCCGCCCCCCCCCAGCGAGGATGTTCCGTTTCATCCATCACCCATCTTCATCGTCCCGATCCTTCCTGGAGAGGGGCTCTCGTGGTCGACCGAGGGTCCGGTCGATCGAACAACTCCGCCAGGAACAGCAACAACACTCCCCCCCACAACACTCCCCCCACCACCACCCACCACCCAGTGACGTCATGCCATCCTTCTGAGGCAACGCAATGGCCCTCCGCTGGTTACACGAGAAGTCTATGAGTGTGTTTCCTTCCAATATGAAATTCACTGACAATGTCCTATCATCAATCCAGTTGCAATATGGGCATCCAATCTCTCAAATTCAAGGCGTTTCCTTGACAGAATACCCCAAATTTCTCACAAAGAGCACAAAGTAATGTCTCTGCTCAGCTCGTAGCAAACAAGTCAGAGCAACACTAATTACGGCAGTCAGAAACAATTGGCACAAACGGTTCTCATGTTTCCCCATAATTAAAAGCTATACATAAGATCCACTTTCGAAATTTTTGTTACTATGACTTGAAAAATGTTTGACATTAAATTTTCTTCTTCTTCTTCTTCTTCTTCTTCTTTATGTGTCATCTTCATTTTAAAGGTTGACAGTTAAGAATTGTCTCCATTGATTCCTGTCTTTGGCGCACCTTTTCATTTTTCCATAGTTTTCTATTTTTGTTTGTTCTTTAACCTCCTCCAGCCATTCTTTACGTGGCCTTCCTTTGGTTGGATTTCCCTCGTATTTGCCCTCCAAGAATATTTTGGCCTGTCCTGTGCACGAACCTTGCATGATGTGTCCGGCATATTGTATTTTCCTCTTTATTATTTCTGCTAATAAATTTCTTGTCATTTACAAACCAATTTTACCATTAAAAGTTGTAAAAATTGTTTTAAAAATGACGGTCAACTATCTTCAAGCACGGACATATGAATGTGTGACTTACTTATAAGTACCGGTACCACTTTCAAGGTGACATCTTCCAATTCATTGTGTATTTTCAGATCCAGATATAAAACACATCTCTTTCAATTAACTTTTCCTCCATAGTCAGTCTTAATCTCTCCCTCTGACTTATCTCTGGAATTAACCTGGTCTTTAGTGGATGGATTTGAAGTACCATCGATTGATACCCTTAGGTATTAGAACTGGTGCTATAGAAGTGCATTATTATTATTATTATTATTATTATTATTATTATTAACATTAACTCGTGCTATATAATACCACCACACTATAGACTGAAACAATGTAACAATGTTAGAACATTATTACTCACCATTGGCCTCTGGCTGTGCACCTAACACATGCAGCTATGCACTACATGGGGGTTATTTCCCTCCACATTAAAAATGCAATTCCCACGACAGCATTCCTTCGCATCCCCTCTGCATAATTACTAAACTAGAATTTTAAAACATGATTACTGCATGATACAATACTGCATGATTTCTATATTAAAACTTCCTTCACTGCTTCCTCTGAAACGTTTCACTTCAATTTCTTGTGACATCTTCACAAACGTTCTCAAACTAATACACCCCAGACATGGATATGGGTTGGGCCAACCCATGGGTTGGGTCAACCCATGGGTTGGGTCAACCTAGGGGTCGGGTTGGGTCAGAAACGTCAACTTTATGGGTTGGGGCAACTATGCTATATCCCCCTATTGCTTTTATGGGTTTGGTTGGGTCTGAATCATGATGGGTTGGGTTGAGTCTTAAAAAATGGACCCTTATCTGTGTCTCTTAATTCCTGGGTTACACAAACTACTGAATTATCAGTTACTTAAATTTATTGTTTTACTTGTATGAATATGGAGCCAGTTTCAGTTACCGTGGCAACCAAGTCATCAACTCTAAAACGAAAAAACCTGACAACCAGTCAGGTTATCATTACCGGTAACCACGTAGGAACTCATGTCCCTAACCGTACCCAGCAAATCAAACACATACAAACACACACACACAGAGTCATTTTAAAGTGCCATCCTGAAGACATGGAGAGAGCAAAGGCTTGCCCAGAAGAGGGCAAACACTGCTGAGTGATTTTGAAATGGGAACCTCTCTATTTGACAAGACATTATTATCTCTTTATCTGCAATAGTACTTAGGACAAAACTTTTACTGGTGCTCAAGCACCTCATACAGATAGCATCTAGACGACACACACTCGAAATATATTATAATGTCCACTGAGCAAAGCCAAAATAACTGAACAGATACTAGGAACAATAAACACACACACACACACACACACATGCAGCCTCATATATAAACATAGGCTATCGGGCATACACCATGTGCTTAGTGCTTACATATCTTTTATTCCAACAGAGCAAGACACAACACTTCAACTACTGGTATATATACACAAACAAACAAGCATACAACAGTGGAAAGTCAAACTTCGGAGAAATTATGCAGACAAGCAAATGATACAGAAGAGAGATAGCGAGATACAGTATCACAAAAGCAGCAATCAATTATGGATACATGGATTTCAAAACATCTGCAAATGTTTATAAGGATAGCGTTGCCATTCACATAATGTTATAAACCTAAGCATGGATTTTCCTCACACAAAACAGGGTTGCTATATCGCTTAGTCTAAATCCAATACCATACTCTTCCTCATGGATAGCTGGTAAACATGTGTTGGATGGATGGTTGGATGCATGCATGCATGCATGCATGCATGGGGTGAAAGGAGCGATGGAATGGTGTCCAAGGATGCTATTTCTTCATCAGGCTTTTTAGAGACAGTGAAGCCAAAATGTCGAAAAAGGTCACGTGACCAAAAGACTGACCAAATGGTCACACGACCAACGACCAACGCAGATTGACGTTCATACTATCTGCCAGTAATCTGATCCAATTATCAACTTCTATAGTGCCACTACATAACGCCAAGAAGCACCCGCCAATGGAAAGCCAAATCACAATAATTGGCGCACAAGAAGATAGTAAGCACCCTCTACTAAAATATTCTCTCTCCCTCCCTCCCCATCCCCCTCTCTCTCTCCCCCTCTCTCTCTCATGACAAAAGATTGCACTGATGTAGTGATGCAAGGTAAGTCCATACTTTCATATCTCTCTCTCCCCTCTCCTCCCTCTCTCCCTCCCTCTACCTCTACCTCTCCCCTAAGTGGAGATATAATTGCCAATTGGTAGTAAATTTTAATAATCCTCTTTTGAGTCTACAGCAGTGGCGGCTCCAGGATTTGGCAAGTGGGAAGGCCGTTGGGGTGGCAACTTCTAATTATGGGGGGGCCAACCATTTGTTGTTAGTTATGTAGTACTAAGTATAGGGTCCCAAAAGGGGAGCAGGCACACAATAGGGGGCACGCCCCCCCCCCCGTGGAACCGCCCCTGGTCTATAGACTCAATCTTTTGGAAGACTGCTCATAAAGAACTTGGGACAAAGTCAGCAAAAGCAACAGCATTATTAGTAATCATGGTAGGCCACGGGGCTTGGGCTAAAGTTTGCTAAACCCACGTGCACACTGCGTATTGAACCCTCTCTACCATTACTCAGGCAACATTTAAATACATAGTCAGTTGACACCAAAATACGCCTCAAGCTCTCCCTTTAAGGAACAGAGAACGTATGATGTTAATTAGTTCTGATCAACGTATTGAATATACTGGTAAAACACCAACTGGAAAATACACCCAAGCTTTGGTAGGGTGTGTTTTTGCATCATACAGGCTTCCAATTTTTAAAAGAATTTTGCTGGAAAAGAGTTTTCAGTTAAACAGTTCACAGTAATTAGGTTCTGACAAAACTGTCTGGCAGGGATATTTTTACACCCCCCTAAGACCCTCAACACCCCCAATTTGGTAATGTGAAAATGGTATGCATACAAAATGCATGCTAATTAGCTCCGGAACCACCACCCCACCCCCAATTTGAGGTCGACACCCAATTCACAATCCTAGAAATATCTCTGCCGTTTGGTATTGGAATAGCTATTAGGTCAATTCCATCGTTAGGGACGGGACATTTGCACAAAAAAAGACACCTTAACCTACAAAATTTTTGATGATAGTAACTGGATATAAATCATTAGCAGGGTTTATCTCAATGGTGACCTCTGAGACAGTATAAAAACCAATCTTGAAGTCTCTGTTCATAAAATTAGTTTTGCAGCTACTCGTTGAAATATGTGTTAGGGACAGGACAGACTGTGGACATGATTTTTACGGGTGTCTCATAAACTAGAAACTCTGCAAATTTTGTCATTCTGAACTAAAATTGGTAGTCCAACCTCAAGCTGACTTCCAAGATATCATGAACATGATATTTCATCCTTCAATGCCATCATAGTCATTACAGATATCTGTTATGTCGGCGTTAGGGACGGGACACTTTCGTTAGGGACGGGACATCGTGCAAAATGACATTTGAAATAACCTCAAATAGGGGTATCGTTCATTTTATCTAGCATTTTCTCATATATGTTAGGACAAAATTAGTTTAAAAACACTGAATTTAAAAGAATGTAGACCATTTTTGCAGATTGATGCAATAAGTAAGTAAGTAAAATCTCGTGGATTTCTATAGCGCCTTGGAAAGCAGCATAATCATAGCTGCTTATTCTTAGGCGCTCAGCCTTTCTTAAAATAGCTATGGGGAAGGTATATGATCAGCCAGGCAATAGTCAACATCCAAAGGGCAGTGAGGCTAGGTTGTTAGAGCTATGGAGGAAGTGATTTTAGAAAAAGGAATACTGTAAATACTGTAATGATCATACAGTCTTAAAAAATTAAATTCTGTTCAAAACATTAGCGCTTCATACAATAAGAAGTTATGAATACTGAACTAAATACTGTTTTCTAATAAATGTAATATACTGTTTTCAAACAATTCTATCAACTTATAGAACTAGCTCTTTTAAGCTCATAGTTTCCGTTCCGTTCAACACATTATTTCTTCAAAACAGTTTTCATGAGTTTGTTAACACGATCTGTTTCATCTTGCGGGAAAGTGTACAGCCCACGCTGGTTAACAAGGCTCAGTATACATTCCAGCACACAGAGAATTTCACATGGAGGTAGCTCCGCGACTTGTTCTTTTGACGGCCACATGAACCTGTTTCTGGACTTTTGACACATGAAACTGATGGCAATTTTGTTTGTCTCTTGGTTGACACCATGGACCAAGCCGGGCCACCACACATCGTCATAGATGACAGCAATATATGTAGAACCTGGTACGATGTCTGACAGCTGGATGCAACTGTTTTGTGATGTAAGTGTCGGAAAGGCAGGCTCTGAAATCACTGTTTCACTGTCTGATTTTTTAACAGTATCATTGCATGATGCAGCTGCAAAGTGATGAGTGACATGAAGATCTGAGGTAGCATATGTCTTAAAGCTGATGGCCATTGAGTCTGAGAGTATTTCCAGTGAATGCGTATTCTGTGTGCCCGGTATGCTGCATGCTGACAACCACAGTCTTTCGAGATCGTGTTTCTCTGAAAACATTTTGATGCCATCCTTCGAAACCATCAGCACATTGATCTTTGGACAACGCAACTTTGCAACAGTTCAGAATGTCGCTGCATCATTTATACCAGCTTCACGCCTGCTACTGACTTGAGCTGCTACCATTCTCTTTACTGTTACCCCTATGCCATCTACTGCACCCTTGCCATGGCTGGTAGCAAAGAAGTTCCAGGAAATGTGGATGTTGCACAATGCTGGGAGTTTGACACAAATAAAACTAAAGATGTATTTGTTCTTGAATTGTGATGCTGCCCCATTAGTGAAGATGTGAACATTCTTAAGTGCTGGATACTTTTCTCACATAGACAAATGAATTACCACACAAACAACACAATTACCACAGTGAATATAGAACTTAGCAATGCATATCTAAAATTGTCCCGTCCCTAACGTCCCGTCCCAAACGCATCAAATGTCCCGTCCCTAACGCTGTATCTTCAAAACTAAGTGCTTATAGAATTTCAAATTTATCACAGTTGTTCTGGATGGTATTTCAGCATTGTGCACAAAAACTGTGACAAATATAATAACAGATGATTCTTGTGGTTAAACTTGTACGAAAAAATGTTAGGGACGGGACAAAGCCAAATTGTATTATAAATGTCATGTCTTTGAAAATTTGCTGTGATAAATATATTGCAATTTTAAGCATAGTGTTTGCAGTTTCATGAGGGAAATATATCAGGCTATTGAATAACATTAGATTTTTTAGACATATTTATAAGTGTTTGTATCATTTTTTAAATGTCGGATACTTTGGCAATTGTGCTTTTATGCAGTTGCGAAAATGGACTTTTGGGAGGTCATAAACAAACCAAGATAAAAACAAAACCGCTTAAAAAAATTCAGAAAACTCTTTTGAACAGTAAACTAGAGATATTGTACATAATGGAAACCTACAGATTCTAATGCTATCTTTACTTTTTATTTTTCTTGTTTATGTCCCTGTTCTCATGGAATTGCCCATTAGTAAAGTACATTTTTCCTTTAGTAGAATTGGCACCTGCATTTTCTAATGCAATTAGCACTTTTGCAATAATCTCAATTTCAATAAATCAATCACTACTCTATATTAGTAAGTAAAAACGAAATGAATATAGTAATAATAGTAATAGTAATAGTAATAGTAATAGTAGTAGTAGTAGTAGTAGTAATAATAATAATAATAATAATAATAATAATAATAATAATAATAATAATAATAAAATAATAATAACAAGGTTTAAAAATGGTTCAGGAGGGTTTTCCGTCAAAAAGTGCCGCTCGAAAGCTTGGGGCAGTGCAAGTATCCTAGATTAGAGCCGCTCCGTCGCATTTCTTACCTTGTATGCTGCTTTTGGTCAAGAAGTCAACGAAAACTCTGTCTCAAAAAAGACGCGATGTTCACTACACCGATGCCAAGGGCACAAGGGACGGCGACAACCGCGCAGAGCGAAATGCTGCGGACGGACTGCGACTGCGAGAGACGCCCGCCGACCGCCGGAAACAGCCCAAGAAACGACGGAGGAAAATTCCTGTCGTCCGCGTCGCATATCCTCAGGGCCGAAGCCAAAACAGCCTGCGGCGGCGAGCAGAGAGAGACACAGAGAGACAGAGAGACAGAGAGACAGAGACAGAGAGAGAGAGAGATCCTTAGGTTGAAAGTCCGGCACATGCCTTTCACAGGCCGCACGCACGACGAAGAGGAGACGAGGAGGAGCGGGAGAGGCAGCAGGAGACCGACCCAGGTGGTGGGAGGAGAAGGCGGCAGAGGAGGGAGAGAGGGAGGCGGAGGAGGAGGAGGGGGAGAGGAGGCAGAAAGGAAAAACGCTGACACAGCCGGCGAAAAACACACCGAGCGACAAGCGCACAATTATTAAGAGACGAGCAGACGGACGCAGAGGGAGACAGAGAGAGAGAGAGAGAGAGAGAGAGAGAGAGAGAGAGAGAGAGAGAGAGACGGACGGCGGCGCGGCCAAAGGACCAGACATCGGGCCTTACTTAGCCCGGGCAAGGCCTATCGCTATGGAAGCCGCGGCAAAAGTCATGCAGGGACTTGACCAGACAAACTGAAATCCATGATAAGGGAAGGGAGGAGGGGGGTCTCACAGGGAAGGGAGGGCGACGTCTCGAACTAGGAACTGAGCCAAGCTTCAAACTAAAGAGTACAGACTACTACTACCTACCGGTACTCGAACAGAGCCTCAAACTGAGACGAGCAATAGAGGCTAAGAGTACCTACCGGTACTCTTTTAAAAATCACAACAACCACTTTTGCAGTTTAGGTGCATGACAAACACCCATACGCATACACTATATGGCGGTCCAATGCATGTTCTAATGAACAAAAATTAATGAAATAAGTGTCAGGCGATGCTGCTCAATTTCTACATCTGCTTTAACCAAGAAAGCATCAACTTACCACCCCCACCCCTCAAGAGACAGCCAAGAGGGTGGCCCCAGTTATTTTTTTTGCAAATAACACAATTTGTTTGACTAACGCCACCATCCTTATTTTCCACAAGACTCAACACAGAAACAACAACAACAACAACAACAACAACAACAACAACAACAATAATAATAATAATAATAATAATAATAATAATAATAATAATAATAATAATGAGATTTTAAGTGGTTTAGGAGGCAAGTAAGCCTGTGTGAAAACCACTGAAACAACATAACAAAGCATCTTAAACTCAAACTGACATGAAAATTTCCTAGGAGGCCTCCTCAATGCCATCCTCACAGCCATATGATATCCAATCCATAGAACAAAGTCCTCAAGGCAAAAGTGCACGCAAAGCAGAAGCCTCCACTGACAGCAGCAACAATATAGCAACACAGAGAAACAACCTCCTCTCCCCATCCGAGGATGGGACGCTGTTGGTGACATTAAACGTCCCACCGTTAACCGGATTATTACTGGCACTTAATTTAACCCCTTAACCGTGTATTTAACTGTAACTCAATGTAAAATGGACGGATATATCCGGGATCCCCAGTTAAGGGGTTAAGTTAATTCTGCCGTCCTCAAGGGATTGAGAGTTGATGAACCAGAGGATAGGATATCACCCCTAAAATCATGGGTTGGGAGTTGCAACCAGTTGACCCGCCCCCTCCCCAACCCTAACCGCTTTTGAAAAATTGAACATCCCATCCTCTAGTTCCTAGTTTCTTTGTATTAGTTTCCCTCCTCCTTTTCGGCATATTTAAGTAAGTAAGTAAGTAAGTAAACACGGAATTTCTATATTCTATATTTGACAGCTCATTCACAATAATATTTTAATAGCAGCCTGATTGAAAATACCACACACTGACTGGGTAAAGTTTCACCCAAAGCATTCAGTTTACATTGCTATAGTAAAATTACTGCTGTAATACATTACGATTATTACTGCTATATACATGGGTAAAACTGATGAATTTCACCAGTAAGTTCTCTGCCCTAAGGTATATCCAGTCATTTTTGCACCACCCACGAATGAGATGAGTGAGATGGTCACCAGTTGAGTCTCAGACATTTAGGAGCAAATTACAAACAACTAAAATTTAATATCTGTGCCGTTTGATATTATACATTGCAAACTGTGTTTGTTTGGGGATTTGTTTGCAGAATCAAAAATAAAATCTGTATCAGACAAACTACCGGTAATCCAGCATCTCCACACTAAGCACAGTGATAAACTCTGATGACTAATAAATGACTTATGGATATTTCGGAACCATAAAACATCTGGCTTATAAATGATAAGAAATAGAATAATCAAATCACTTCACTGGCCCTCTGGTGACTAAATCAATGATTCAAATCAAACAATTCTTTTCATCCATTAATTATCTCTCCCAACTGCAACTCGTCTTCTACAGTAATCTAATCCAATAAACTTCAAATAACTAGTTAGTGTAGAAAATAAATCCACATTTAACAAAACATCACCCAGTTTTCATAGCGGCAAACTTCTCGTTTCAGAACTTTGGGGAGAACAATTTCCCAACCCCTTCCCATCTCCTCCACACCTTCACTCCTCTTTACCTCAACTTAATGCCTCCAAAAAAAAAAAAAAAAAAGCCATTTTCAAAAGCTGCTCCATTTTCAATAAACACATGAACATATTCCTCCTGATATCTTATTAGACTTATATTAGACTTTTTGTTTAGAAAATCTTATTCTCTTCTGCCTTAGATTGTTTTCCATTCATTTTTACTTTGATGACTATTATTTTATTTATTTTTATTGAACTCTGTAATGGGCCTTGCTCCTGACATAATTTTGGTAATATGGCACACAAGAAATTATCAGTTTAATAATAATAATAATAATTAATAATAATAATAATAATAATAATAATAATAATAATAATAATAATAATAATAATAATAATAAAGTAATGACATGAAGGACTGGATTCCATTGCTCAGACTATTTTATTAACAAACTTAGTAATAATAATAATAATTATTATTATTATTATTATTAAATAATATAAATATAAATCTTTTTAATTTAAGCATTTTATAATAATAATAATAATAATAATAATAATAATAATATTATTATTATTATTATTATCTAAGTTTCTCCCACACTCAGAAAAGTATTGCAAAGTGTTTACTAGCAAGAATCAATTGTGAAGCTAAGAAGCATTCACACTTGGAAAAATGAAATAATTCAGTATGCCTGTACTCTTTACATATCATCTTCAAGCCTGGTCACAATCAGAAGCCCGCCAAGAAAAACAAACAACCCCTCCCCCCCGAAAAGCAAGCTATCTCTTAATCACATGATATGATAATTAAAATGAAAGTACCATTCCCTTACACTCAAGAGTAATTCAAAACTAGGAAGTAGCAGAAATTAATTACCAGCAAACAGAAGAAAGACAGGTTACGCCCTTTGGCCCGTTTCACTGCTTCCCTGTTTGAACAATTTTTGCTCGCTGAAATTTTTATCATACTTACCTAAGTCCCATTACTGACATGAATGCTTAGCAGTAACTGAAGACCGATTTTCAAGTGTTTGGTAAAACTCCTGGATTTTTAAAGCTGACAAGCAAGAAAGTATTCTTGTACTCAAACATTTCTGATTGACCCCTTGCTGCTTGTCCCCTCAAGAAAAGCATAGGGCCAGAATGTAATGGCTGGACCAACTCCCATAAATAATGATAAATTATGGAGTCAGTTAACTAGGTTTATCCTGCCCAACTGACCCCAATCTTTTGGCTATGGCTATTTAGAACTTAGATAAACTAACAATAAGCAACTGCTGTGTTACTACTTCCAGAAAGCTCTATACAAATTCACGTGATTTTACTTACACCTTACTTTACTTCTTCTTTCTTTCCTTCTGTCGTTCCCTATTGGGTTGGACGATGGGTCAGAATGAGTTCTTTCCACTACTGTCTGTATCTCGCTGCCCTGGTCATTTGGATGAAGTTCATATGCATTTCTTCTACGTCCTCTTTTAAGTTATCTATCAATGTTTTTCTTGGTCTTCTTTTTCTCTTTTTCCATTCAGCATAGTTGTATAGTGCTTACTTTACACTTTACTTTACTACCTTGCGTAAAAAATAATGTTTCCTCCCCACCACTGTGAGCATTTCGAAGCACGGCGATACTCGACACATTACGCAGGCCGTCTAATTTCAGCTCCGCTCCGGTGGAGTCAAGTGAATGCCAGAGATGTGAAATCTCCTATTCCCTGGAAGAAACGCGGGTCAACAGTTCATCTCTGCGCTGCGCTGATAGAGGCATGTGTACTATTCAACTGTTTAGCCGATGAAAAGACAGCATCAGCGACCTAATGCAGATTAATAATACTAATAATGCTACTATTAATATTAATATTAATATCAATATTAATATTAATATTAATATTATATTAATAAATACCGTCAAGTTTCTTCGTGTTTTCACAGTTAAACGCCATAACAAATATACAAACCGGAAGTGGTGTTACCTTTGACCCGGATTGCAAATATAATGCGAAATGTTTGTACAATGCTGAAATTCCAGGAAACGCTCATCATAATCCGACGATAATCGGGCCTCGCCCTGTACCCTAACAGAATGGTTAACGTGGCACAGAGACCCAAGGTCGCAAGAGTCTACAAGGCCCCTCTCGGCTCGATTTAAACTTTTAGCAACGAAACTAACAGTATGTGGTTGTGCAAGAGCCTAAGAATAAGCAAATACTTCGGTGTTGCCTAACTGAAAGCGCTATATAAATTCACAAAATTTTGCTTACTTGCCTACGTAGAATATCGTGGTTTAGATTTTAGAAGTTTAGACCCCGCCATTTTGATGGCTTCATTGTCTTAACCATGGTCTTAAGTCTTAACCTTCAGTAATTTTTCCTAGTGCTTTATTATACGTTTTCGCCAGGTGGCGCTACTATTTGCTTAGACTGCTGCCACGCCTCATCATTTTCTTGGCAATGGCGATTATAGTAAATTTTACGTGAACCACGTTGTGTCGTCTACACGTACTTACAGTACATAAGGCGAACCGTTGGTTCACGCGAACCATTTTATTTGAACGAAGCGAAACCCAGTAGGTTATTTTCACTCTGTTAATAAGTTCCGGGGTTTTAAGGCATTGGCGTAGCCAGAGGAGTCCCGGGGCTGGGACTGAGCCCCTAATCTGGCTGGGACCGGTCGTGAGATTTGCGCAAAACCGCCGAGATATTTTGAATTTTTGAGGGATGGGTAGGCAGTATGATCAAAGAGAACGCGCCAATCACCCGAAAATATCGACGTGGCCCCTATTCCGGAACCCTGGCTACACCAGCGTTCTACTGAATATTTGATTTACGTTCGCAGTCGCCTTCAATGACTCCGCCAAAGCCGTTAGGTAAGTAAGTAAGTAGAACCTCGTGAAGTTAAAAGCGGTATGGGTAAAGTTCTTAATTAACGGCGTATCGTGCTGCGTTGGATTTTCTAGTCTGAATGCCTTAGTTAAAAAGAATAAAGATTAGATTTGAATTTCTAAGATTTTTATTTCTAAGATCTTTTTAAAGACGCATTGCTGCAATTTTTCCAAAATGTTTCCTGTTTCCACCGGGGGGACCGGCTTCGACCGGCGGGAATGCTATCCCCCACCCCGACCCGAACCAACCCGCCCCCACACCGGTAGATCGAACAAGTGGCAACGATTACATTTATATTGTAGTTGTTTTTATGGAGACAGTCGGTGGTGATACATTCCGTTGTTCTATTATATAACCCACTCAAATATCGTTATCATCTCGAACCCTCTCTCTCGTCTTTCACATACGACGTCAGAATTATCTGCATCCTCCGAGGTAATATTTCGTCTGCGTCGACCGCCATGTTTCGTATCTGCCTCTCCGTCTCCCAACGGACGCTCTCCCTACTCAATTCGGTCCCCTACAGCTTCCTTTTGTTGATAAAAACCGGTACAAAGAGATCCCGAGAGAAGAGTTTCCTCTTCGAAATTGCCAATTCCATATTCCGATCGACTTGGAAGGAGTTTCGGTTTAAGCCGTCTGACAGAACGAATGCGCGATTATGCGAAACAAATAGGTCCTCGGTTCGTAATGGAAGCTTCATCTTTCGTCTAGGGGAGACTGGGCGTACGAGGACAACGGGGTAAGATTAAACTGACCGCCCATCGAGTTACATATATGATTCTGCTGAATTTTAGTTTGACATCCACTGTAGATTTTTAATGAATATACAATTCTACCACAGAAATACCATAGATTAAGTAAAGTAAAGTAAAATCTCGTGGATTTCTATAGCGCCTTGGAAAGCAGCACAACAGTAGCTGCTTATTCTTAGGCGCTCAGCCTCTCTTAAAATAGCTATAGGAAAGGTGTGGGATCAGCCAGGCAATGGTCAATATCCGAAGGGCAGTGAGGCTAGGTTGTTACAGCTATGGCGGAAATAATTTCAGAAACAGGAAGGATTTAAGCTTAGACCTGAAGACTTGAGGAGATAGTGCGGGAATTATAGGAAATGAGGAATCAGATTTTATTGTTTTAAAGTGTCCAAGTGTACGAAGGGAAGCTGGGATCGAGTTCCAGAGTTCAGGTGCAGCATATGAGAAGGCACGGTTGCAAATTTTCAGGGATGACTGATTTAGCGGGCGTGACAGAGTGAGATGAGATGACGAACGTGTGGGTCGAGGAGGCTGAGGGGTTAATAGTGATCTAAGGTAGACAGGTTTTGATGACTGAAGTGAGCTATGTGTAAGTGTTATTATCTTATATTGGATACGTTCTGTTATTTTAAGCCAATGTAATGACTTTAGTATGGGTGAAATATGGGAGAATTTAGGTGACATAGTAACAGCACGAGCTAAAGCATTTTGTATTGATTGCAATTTGTTGATGGAGGCTTTGGGAAGGTTATAGTAGAGGGAGTTACAGTAATCTAATTTGGAGTGGACTATAGAGGTGGCGATTGTGGACGCAGTCTTAATATCAAGACAAGGACGTAGGCGACGAAGGTCACGAATATGAATAAAGCAGGCTTTTTGAAAGTTGGGAGATTTGTGATTCAAGTTTAGAAAAGAGTCAAATTTGAATCCGAGATTTCTAGCAGTTGGAACAGGGATTATTGTGGTGTCAGGAGCCAAAACTAGTTTAGGATTGTCAATTTTTTTGAGTTGTTGGGGTAGTCCGATTAAAAGAAACTCTGTCTTAGATGGGTTGAGAGCGAGGAGATTAGATGACATCCATGAAGAGATTGACGAGAATGCAGATTCAAGCTCAATAATAGAAGCATTGAATGAAAGAGGTGAGAAGGAAAGGAATAGCTGAGTGTCATCGGCATAGAGTTGGTGGTTTAATTTGAGGGAATTAATTAGAGATGAAAGTGGTGTGGTGTAAAGGCTGAACAGTACAGGCCTGAGAACAGATCCTTGAGGCACTCCATAATCTATAATATGAGAAAGAGAAATTTGGCCAAGACAGGACACTTGAAAAGACTGAGATTTGAGATAAGATGCAAACCAGTTGTAAGCTTTTTCAGATATGCCAAACCAGAGAGAGAGTCGCTCGAGCAGAATTTTGTGATCTATGGTATCAAATGCTGCAGAGAGATCAAGGAGACAAAGGCCAGTAACTTGGCGAAGACCAATTGCAGTTAAGAGTCTGTCATAAATGTAGGCGAGGACAGTTTCAGTTGAGTGATGTTTAGTGTAGGCAGATTGATGAGCATTATATAGTGAGTTACTTGAAAGGTGTTCGTTCAGTCTGGAAAGCACAATTTTTTCAGTAAGTTTTGATAGAAGTAGAAGATAGAAGATTAGTAGTAGTAGTAGTATTAGTAGTAGTATTAGTAGTAGTATAACTAGTATTAGTAATAATAATAATAATAATAGTAGTAGTAGTAGTAGTAGTAGTAGCAGTAGCAGTAGCAGTAGCAGCAGCAGTAGCAGCAGCAGCAGCAGCAGCAGTAGCAGCAGCAGCAGTAGCAGCAGTAGTAGTAGCAGCAGCAGCAGCAGTAGTAGTAGTAGTAGTAGTAGTAGTAGTAGTAGTAGTGGTTGTGGTTGTGGTTGTGGTTGTGGTTGTACTAGTAGTGCCAGAGATGGCATGTGGGTGCTATTAGCAGGAAGATAAGTTGCCACAAACGATTTTGATCGATATTTATATAAATATTCGTCCAAGTATTTCGGGGTCTATTTAAATCGCAGCTTCCTGTACCCGAGATCCTCTGCGGTCTCTCATTCAAACCGTTTCCGGTGACGTCATCTGCTCCGTCGACCGAGACGCGCGTCTGCCTCGTTCCTCAGTCGCTAGGCAACGCGCGTCGTCGTCGTCACGGCGAGGGGCAATTTATGTGGCGCAATTATAACTATGGCGGCTCGCAATTATAGATGCGTAGGTGAAAATGAAAACGAGGCTAGGACCTCGTTGCCGTCGTGCTCCGCTGGTTCCAGGGATTCGTCGGCAATATCGGTGCTGCTCTTTGTATTCCGTCGATATCTATGCTCTTCGTATTCCGCTGGTTCTCTGCTGTTTCGACGGCGTGTGTACACATTGGACAGCAGGGATCCAGCGTTCACCATAATAACGGTTATATGGACTATATATATATATATATATATATATATATATATATATATATATATATGTTGTCCTTGAACTTGTCCTATATATATATATATATATATGTTGTCCTTGAACCACGACAAATGCGAAGCCATTCACAGAGGTCCAATGCTGATAACCAACACATCCCTGGACCGGTTTTCGCGGGTCAGCGTTCAAGACGCCACCTTGCTGGGCTCAGCGCTGGAAGTTTCATCCGCCTTTGAGGTGCTCATGTCCAGCCGAATAGCAGACTTACAGATGGCCCTCAGTCGCTTGCTTTTAATTCCAAGGCAAGACGCCCTCTTTCTGCTTCGGAGTTCCCTGAGCCATTCAAAGCTCCTCTATATGCTGCGATGCACCCCTTGCGCCGAACATCCACTGCTAGAGAGTTTCGACGCAACCATGCGCGAGGGTCTAAACAGCATATTAAACATTCAGCTTTCGGACAGCCAGTGGCGTCAGGCGACGCTACCCATTAGGGATGGAGGTCTGGGGATTCGTCGGGTGTCCATGCTTGCACCATCTGCCTTCTTGGCTTCAGCTGCAGGCACCCGACCCCTCCAGTCTTCCATGCTAGAGAAAGCCTGTGTAAGCACTGACGCGCATGAATTGCAAGTCAGGAACCAGTGGTCCTCCATGAGTCAGCTGCCGAGCCCAACATCCGGCTCCCTCACCAAGCAGAGCACCTGGGATCGTCCTTTAATTCAAAGGAAGTAGCATATCTACTCCAGATCCATCAAGGGCAATACCACCAAGCCCGTTTGCGAGCTGTCTCAACACGACACGCTAGCGACTGGCTACATGCGCTTCCAATCACCAGTTGTGGCCTTCGCATGGACGATGAGACGATCAGAGTCGTCGTCGGCCTACGGCTAGGGGCCACAATCTGCGAGAAGCACCTTTGCCCTTGCGGTGCTATGGTCTCGGAGAACGGCGCTCATGGGCTCTCATGCCATCTAGGTCCAGGTCGCGTCTCCCGACACTGCTTGCTGAACGACATAGTTCAGAGGGCCTTGGTTAGGGCTGGGATCCCTGCTATCAAGGAGCCGCCTGGTCTCTGCCGAACCGATGGGAAAAGACCAGACGGCATGACCCTGATCCCGTGGCGGACCGGTCGGAGCCTGATCTGGGATGCAACTGTGGCAGACACAGTTGCTCCCACGTATTTGCCAACCACAGCGCTCGCAGCAGGAGCCGCCGCAGAAGCAGCTGCGGCTAGAAAGACATCAAAATATCTGGCCCTCTCATCCACCCACATCTTCTTGCCGCCAGCATTTGAAACATTTGGCCCCATCAACAACGACGCCCTCTCCTTTATCAACGATCTGGGTCGACTCATTGCCCTACAATCCGGGGACAATAGAGAAGGATGCTTTCTGTTCCAAAGAATATCCGTCACGATTCAGCGTTTCAACGCCATCGCATTCCGCGGAACATTTCCAAATCTGCAACCGGACGAGAGCTAGCACACTAATTTCATGTCTCCGGACAATTTTTTTATCATAAGTCCTCGGGAATGAAGTACCGAGGGCATAAAAAAAAAAAAAAATATATATATATATATATATATATATATATATATATATTCCTCGAAGTCTCGAACCAACCAGTCCCTAATCCCACCTGTCTCCTCTTCCTCCTCCTCCTTCTCCAGCTCTTCTCTTCTCCCCGTATCGTCTATCGGGGGATAAACGGGTGGGGGGAAACAGAGAGGGATGAGGGGGTAGCAGGAATGACCATATAAGCCATCTGCCGAGTTTTAAAGTTTTTTGTTTGTAAGTAAGTAAAACGTCGTCGATTTCTATAGCGCTTTCAAAAGCAGCACCGTTGTAGCTCCTTATTTTTTATTTGTTCGGCCTCTAGAATAGATGTTTAAATTGTAAAAGGCTATGTATGTATGTGTCGTTTGAAATGCCATTTTTGCGGCATTTCGAACGCTCTGGAATAAAATTGAGACGGAATATATTGAAAAGCCGAGAATGCTTTGGCGCAATAATGACTTAGACACAAGAAAATGTGGTCTTAACCCCTTAACCGTGTATGTAACTGTAACTCAATGTAAAATGGATGGATATATCTGGGATCCCCAGTTAAGGGGTTAATTCTCTTGCGCCTGCAAGATACAGCATCATTATAACTCCAACCTTAAAACGGTCCACGGTCCATCGAAACTATAGGATGATTAAGTAAGCACCTAACTTTCGTGTATTATCAATTTTTCTTTAGAAAATAATAATTTATTTATAGATTTTCTTTGCGTATCCCTTGGCAACTGCTGCCGTATACCTATGGGCAGGGCGCGATTTGCGGGGAGGGAAGGGGGGAATCCCCCCCACTGCCCAACTGCATCCCCCCTACTGCTACATCCCCCACCACTACATCCCCCACACTGCTACAGTTTCCAACAACTACATCCCTCCAAGCTCGACATATTCCCCCCCCCATGCTCCAGGTCACAAATCGCACCCTGCCTAAGGGGGAAGGAAGGCACACGTACCACATTTTGAAAACGTCTGGTTAGTCGGTTTTCTGAAGCAAAGAATGGTTGCCTCAAGGGTTGCCCTGCTTTCTCTTCTACCCCACCCCACCCCACTTCACCCCTCAATGGAAGACCGGAGCTACTTCGTTGGAGGTCGGGGGGCGGTTGAGGGGGGGAGTGGGCGGGGGGAATTTTTCCTTTTAAGTTTCGATAAGTGGATGGCCGAGTTGCTCTGAGGATATAACGTTTAAGGAAGTCTGTGTGTGTTCTTGTAGATGCATTTCGCTATCTTGTGCTGTTATGTTGTTCAGCCGTGGATTTGGATGGGGAGTCTCTTCCGGTTCCAGATTATCACGTGAGCAATACGTCACTGCGCCGGGTTAAAGTTCATCCATTCGTTCATTCTTTCGTTCAGGCAGGCAGGCGCTCAGTTAGCATTTTATTTGGTATTTAATCGTTTTGGTAATAAATAAATTAATTAATTCGTCCGTTTAGTGATTCAGAATTTAATTCAATTAAAACGGACCTGTTTCCCTCCTTCTTTTCCTCATTCATTCTTTAATTGATATATTTGATATATATTTTTATATATTGTATATATATAATCTTGTATAATAATTGTATTATATATAAATAATCTTATACATTCTTATAATTGATATAAAGAAATATTTATTTTGTTTTTTATTTATTCTCTCTTTCTTTATTTCTGTCTGTCTGTCTTTCAATTTTTTTGTTTCTTTCATTCAATCGCTCCTTCGTTCGTTTGATGGTCGGTGGCCTTATTGGTCTTGCTGTTCGCTGTCTTGCTTACCTACTTCTCCGTCAGGCTCTTTATGATACTTAACAAATTCGTTGCCTCTATTTACCGCCTGCTTTACCGCCTACTTAATGCATTTCTCCCCTGTAGTCCCTCTCTCTCTCTGCCTCAGAACACACTTTGCATCTGATCGCAAATATTTGCCGCCGTTACTTACTACGGGGCAAACGGCAACAGGTAGGATAAGGCGCCCTCGCGTTTCCGCTTTCATGTGACGGGACGTTTGGCGGTAAGCGTTTTAGAGACACGTCTTTTGATTTTGATGCATTTATTGGCTGCTTGCGTCTGCAGTCTACAGTCTGCACTGAATTCGATTCCACTGCTCGCACTCCGACTTTCACTTAATGTACAAGATGCCGGTTCACGATCGTCGTGCGAATAACCAGGGGCGTAGCCAGGAATTTGATTTGGGAGGGTATAAATGTTTGGGGGGGGGGTATAAACCTTAACTGTAAACCATATAATCTACACATAACCACATATAAATCACATAAAATCTTAAGGTAGACTGATTGTGGGTATATATATAAAACGTTAACGCCCCTGTGATTTGGGAGGGTATAAATGTTTGGGGGGTATAAACCTTAACTGTAAACCATATAGCACTATATATAACCACATATAAATCACATAAAAATCACATTAAAAAGCGGTGAACGGGGAGATATATATTTGCTACGCCCTGTAAATAGCGGAGTGCTATAGCGTCGTTTTGGTCGAATTTTTGCGAGCCGTTTTTCTGCATATTAGACCCCAGAACAGATCGGGCGATTCTTCATATCTTGTCGTTGCTGCCAAAGATAACGAATATTCGCCGCCGCTAGAGGTCGCTTTATTGCCATCCTCCGTACCATGCACCAATCGTCAAATATGGCCATTTAATCGTCTTCCTATGCCTCCTTCGCTCGTTCATTCGTTGTATTGTCTTGTTCCTGTCTCTGCCTGTCTGTCTCCGTTTCTATATCTCTGTCTCTTTCTGTCTCTGTCCGTCTGTGACTGTCTGTCTGTCTGTTTGTCTGTCTGGCTCTATCTGTCTCTATGTCTGCGTCTTTCTCTGTGTCCTTCTATCAGTCTCTCTGCTCTGTCTCTCTGACTCTACCCCCTCTCTCCTCATTTTCTCTGTCTCTATCTCCTCCCTATCCTCTCTGTCTCTAACTCCCTCCTCCATCCTCTATGTCTCTATCTCCCTCTCCGTATCCTCTGCTTTCTTTGTCTTCCTGTCACGTCTAATCTCCACCAGATTCAATACATGTACTGCGTCCAGACACGCTTGATATCCTCGCTACGCGTCGTTTGGCATCTGATTCGCTCTGTACGAAATCTGTTCCGGCGAAGAACGTCTTATGGAACCAGCATGTTATGGCGGGGCATCTGCGGTTGATGCGTATCAGCGGCTGAAGCAACCGATGCAACACTGTTGTTGTTGTTGTTGTTGTTGTTGTTGTTGTTGTCGTCGTTGCTGGTTGTCGGATAGAGACAACGATCCGCGACTAACGAGCGTTGTCTGGTTATCCGAGGGAGGCAACCGAACTGGGACGAAGGTCAAGAGGTCAGAGACGATCCGTTAAAGCACTAAGTATCGCTTCTGATAAGCAAGTAAGCGAGTATTTATGTAAGTAAGCAAGTGAGTAAGTAGGTAAGTAAGAATGGTGCTGTGGAGTTTCGTAAATAGTCAGAAATCGTAAACGAGGAAGAAGAGGTAGAAATAAAAGTTCTTACTTCTTCGTAAGTAAGCGAGTAATTAAGTAAGTAAATACGAATGGTGTGATGGAGTTTGCTGAATAGTCAAAAGTAGGTAATTTTTCATTTAGCGCTACATAAATCAACAAGATTTTACCTCTTCATATTGTTTTCTTCTTCTCCTCGCCTCCTCCTCCTCCTCCTCCTCCTCCTCTTCTTTTCTTCTTCATCTGCGTTTTCCCCGGATTCCTCCCAGTCGGTGTCCACCCCAAAATCTGCAGTACCAATGAATTTATTTGTACACGTACTTTACGAGCGGAAGTGAACCGGGGTCGGGCGTACCCAGGGTCTGGGCCTCGTAGGGAGTGGGGTGGGGTAAGAGGGTGCACATGTGCTCTATTGTCGATTCCCGAAGCTATTTATTGCTTATTGTTGGTGGAGGAACTCAAGATTACTGTATATTTTTACGGATACGATAGAAATCTCATATTTCGTATAATCGGGGGGTGGGGGGGAGGCTGAGGTAGGGGTGCTGCGATTGGTATAGGGACGACCTCCGCCGTCGCTGTCGACCCGATGTGAAATCGCCTGAGATCCGACGGCGAGATTTGACGGTCGATTCCGTCTCGACGGCGAGGGCGACAATCGCACCGGGTGCGATAAGGCAATTGGCATCGGCGGTCTCATATTTCCGACGACTGACAGACAGACAGACAGACAGACAGACAGACAGACAGACTTGCTGGACAGGAAAATCATTTTTGATTTGCAGTGGGGTGGGGACAGGGAGGTAGGAAATGGGGGGAGGGGAATTTCTCCATTGCTCTGATCGACCTGCACCCTCATCCCCCCCGGCTCTCCCATCCCCGTGTCCGTTCGGCGTGTTTGTTCAACGATCCGGCGACAAATATTAAGCTCCAAATCCACTTCCGGTAATGTGTAATCTCGTATAATGGCGTCAGATTTATATAGCGCCGTATTACCTGAGCACGACGGAGTTTGGTCTTAATTCGCGTAGGTTCTGTGCTCTCAAAGCGTCAGATCACGGTAAATGGAAAACAAATTAGGTGCAAATTTCGAAGGCCGCTCAGTCAGAAAAAGATTGAAAGATTGGCCCAGAAAAGGTTACACGCAACGATCGTATTTTATTTATAAAGTTACAGGGATTTTGTTCCTGATAACTAGTGATAATGATCACGATAATAATAATAATATAATAATAATAATAATAATAGTAGTAGTAGTAGTAGTAGTAGTAGTAGTAGTAGTAGTAGTAGTAGTAGTAGTAGTAGTAATATGTAATAATATTGTGATAATAATAATAATAATAATAATAATAATAATAATAATAATAATAATAATAATAATAATAATAATAATAATAATAATAATAACAGGGTTTAGAGTGGTCCAGTAGGATCTGCCCTGTGTGAGAACCACTATGTTCCACCCATCCATTCATTCACATTATGGTTTTGCTGTGTAATGTCATTGTTTGTCCTCTTGAAGGTTTGTTCCTGTATTCTCCTTCTTTGTCTTCTTGTCTTTGCATTTGCGGGTAGCAACAAAACTTTGCAGGGGACGGAAGATGGCAGAGTGGGCTACGCGCTGAAGCGTCAGTCTGACGGAGCGGGTTCAAGCCCGGTTAGCGCCCCTAGTGGCTTTTACACAGGCAGTAATGCCTCCTAAGCCATTTTAGATCAAGTTAGGTTTAAGTCTAAGTATAAAATGTCATAAATGCTTCATTCAGTTACCGAATAAAATAATAAAATAACAAAATTTCATATAGTCATAACATTTCATATAATTTCTTCATAATAATTTATATAATGGTAACAACGTTGGACGATGGAGCAGGAGGTCGCGGGTTCAACTCCCACAGGAGCCCTATGGTCGACTCAGCCTTCTTTCGCCAGATGGCGATGGCAAATGAGTAGCGGATTAATCCGCGGAGTAAACAGGCGCGTTGCATGAGAACACTGGCCCCGTATCATGTAACTTACACCAGTCGCCTGGCTGAGGGCCTTAGAAATGGAGATCAGCGCCTCCCTAGGAGCCTTGAGGTTAGCCTTGAGTGCTCGAGAAGGACTTTACTTTTTATATATAAATTTATAATTTCATAATAATTTCATACACTTTAAGTTAAAATATTTTATCTTTGTAAGCATTTATGGCGGTTCGTCGCTGCAAGAAAACTCAATTAAAGAAAAAAGAAGTGAGCAAGTAAGACAGCGCCACCATATAAATATGCCTCGGAATCTTAGCTTCCGAAGTCTCCTGCTCTAAATCTTAAGCGGTTGCATGGTCTATGGTCACGTGACGTTCATCCCTGCAGCGACCTCTGTCGACGGTCGACGCTTCGAGATTGCCATCGGGTCGAAAAAGCGAAATGTAAATGCGAAAACTGTGACCACGGATCGGTCGAGGTTCCCTCGGAAGACGGGGCGCCCTTCGGGGGTCCCAGGGCGCCCTTTTACAACCCAATCGATCATACGGCCTCTCTTAGCGTCAGGGCAGAAGAAGACCCCGACAAAATTAGAAGAATCTCCCTCGAGACAGTGAGAAAGAGAGAGACAGAGAGAGAGACAGAGAGAGAGACAGAGAGAGAGAGACAGAGAGAGAGACAGAGAGAGAGGGAGAGAGAGGGAGGGAGGGAGAGGACCGCCCTAATCTAAGACTCGGAATTGGCAGACAGTTATTCGATATTCGAACGCTGGTGCCATGTTCGACGAAGGAGTTTTAGCGAAGAGCGGGGGACCAGCGTAACGTCCAAATGTCGGCGTCTCTGCCTCTCTGTATGTCTCTTTCTCTGTCTGTATGTATGTCTGTCTGCCTCTCTTTCTCTCTCTCTCTCTCTTTCTCTGTATGCCGTCTGTCTGCCTCTCTGTCTGTCTGCCTGTCTGTATCTCTCTCTGTGTGTGTCTCTGTCTGTCTGTCCGTCTGTCTCTCTCTCTCTCTTTCCCATACGTCAGTGATTTTTCATTATGTAGCGCCACGTCATAGATTCTGTCTTCGTAAGAGTTGCCGGTCGAAAGTCGACGCTGAAATGAATAGCGTTCGAGGGCGTACCAAGGATATCTGGCGCCAAGCAGAAAAGATGCCATGGCCAGAAATTATATTGACAGGTTAACATGTCTTTGATTAATATATCATGACATCTGATTGAGAAAAGATTAAAACTACAGATGCACTTTTCTTGCTTTTACCGATGCGAACTGGTCTGTGATGTGCTCAAAGTCAGTTTTCTCAGTTTCTTCTCTTTCCTTACTGGGTAGAAAAAGAACGCACTATTTGCCTACCCCCTTTAAGTGGTGGCGCCCAGGGCATTTGCCCTTCTTGCGGATGTCCCCTAGATGCGCCCCAGAACGAGTTTCTGCTACATCATTTATATAGCGCAGCATCAGCTCTTGGAAGCAAAAAAGCAATTAGAACTAAAATAAAATATAGACAAGACAGGCAGAGCGGCTGGGTTAAGCAAAATAATTACTTATTAACCAAAGTCTTGTATGCACTAATGTCGATCTAAGCCATTTGTCTGTTTGCACAGTGAAAACTTCTAGAATGTTTTCACAACCCAGTCTCCACTCCTTCAGTACTACACTCATTTTCATCTCATCGAATAGCTATCCTATCAGAATTCCTCTACCGGTATACGATTGTTGTGGATATATCCCCTATCCCCGGTGCCTCGGTTCAACGGGTACTAACAGCTTGCGTCGAGATAAGAAGATGAAGACAAAGGCTGACTGGAAAGTTAAAAGTCATGTAAGTAAAAGTCGATAATGTCGTAGAAAAAGTTGCGTCGGTGCGCGTATCTTGTGAACCTTACAGTCGATCGTCTGCTACGGGCCTGTTTGTGGGCGCGAAAGGGCATTGCTGCTTAGGCTTAACTTCGGCCTTCGACGATTCTTAGGCTGTAGGCCTAAAGGGCATAGGGTATCAGTGGCGGTTCCAGGAATTCTTGGTGGGGGGATGACAACATTTATAGGAAGTTGGTGGGCGGGAAAAGAAAAGAGAGAGAGAACAAGTTCAGTGTTAGCGTTTCCCCCACTAAATGTTAATAAAAATTGCCAAAAATGCCGAAAAGCAAAACAAGAAGGTTATCCGCAGTATTTTCACTAATTTTTTTCAAAACTCGGCCGAAAATAGGTTGACAAGCAAAATAAAGGTCACCCGGAACCCCGGAGGGGGAGGGTGCATCCGCAGTCATCAACATGGTGGAACCACCACTGTAGGATATGGAAGAATTTGCCATCTTCGGGGTCTCTGATTTCGTGTGTTTAAAAATAATAACTTCTATAGAAACAGAGATTTTTCGACGCGTACAGAGGAACGAAATGGCCTCGTCGAGTTACCGTAGTCTCTAGTTTATCTATCCACAGGTGATATGGATGCGAATGTCTGGTCTCCACGGGCAACCGGGCGATAAGGTCTTTTTTGTTCTATAATAAGAGATACCGATATCTCTTCCTGCAGCGACTGCGTTCTCTCTCTCCAGGCAGGGTGCTTGAAATGCCTTCCGATTCGGGGGGGGGGGGTTAGGGACCCCTTTCCGTAGACCTTTGTCTTGGACACCCGCTGTCGGCACACCATCGCTCTCCCGTTCGGTGCCGGGCGTCAAGTGATTAGCGCGGGGTGGGGTGGGGGGGGGCTGACGGTGTCCAGGTGAGAAGGACTCCGTCGAGTTATGAAGTGTTACCCGCCTACCCTCCCCCCCGCGACATAAATTTCCGAATATTAGACATATTAGACACTTAGAAGAAGAGGACAGATGGAATGTAACGCCATTTTGAATTTGTTGTCTCTCTCTCTCTCTCTCTCTCTCTCTCTCTCTCTCTCTCTCTCTCTCTCTCTGATTTGGCTTAATATACTAATATTGATTTCAATATCCATTATTCTACTACTACTATTAGTACTGCTGCTGCTTCTACTACTACTACTACTACTACTACTACTACTACTACTACTACTACTTGGTTTAATTCTGTTTAAAGTGTTCGCGCAGTCTTTTTGACGAGTCACCACTCTAATCTTGATGTTCTCTTACTTACTTACTTACTTTCTCTTACTACTATTAGTACTGATGCTGCTGCTTCTACTACTACTGCTGCTACTACTACTACTACTACTACTACTACTACTACTACTACTACTACTACTACTACTACTACTACTACTACGGCTGCTGCTGCTGCTACTGCTACTTTATCTCCTGCTTCTAATCTGTCATTGCCGGCCAAGACAAATATAATCCTATCGTTCCTGTTCTCTTAACTTCGACCTTCGAGGCAGTCTGACGTCGACTCTTATGCGCCATAATTCAGCGGATGATGCGTTGATCAGACGCCGAAGGTTCGAGAACATTTCTCTCACTCTCCCCTCCTTCACTATCCCTCTCTGTCTCCCTCTCTCTCTCTCTCTGTCTCCCTCCCTCTCTCTCTCTCTCTCTCTCTCTCTCTCTCTCTCTCTCTCTCTCTGTCGCTGGGCGCCTGATTAAAGTGTTGGCAGGTGACTCGTGATATGGATGGCAGACCGCGATGGCAAACCAGCCCTCCATCCATCCCTGTCTCTCTCCCTGCTCCTCCTCCTCCTCCGACTCCGAGAGGCAGCGATGAGAAATGATTCCTTATCAGCTGGAATCTTGGGCGGTGGGGGGGGGGTTGATGCTTACCTCGTATGTTTTTCGACCCTTCGATTTCCCAACTTTGTCGGTGTCTGGTCTGACAGGCGCTGATGGATATTAAACGCATCTTCTTCTTCTTCTTCTTCCAGGGTTGTTGCCACTGCGCCACGCCTAGTTAAGTCTCTCTCTCTCTCTGCCCTGTGGATCTGAGACCGGTTGCAGCAGCATGGAAAAAGTCTTACCGCTCGATGTGACGAGGAAAAAGAGTTGTGTGTTTGGTTTGAAAGCTTCGTTAGTTCAGGATTGACAGAAAACCTGCGAGGCCTCAGACCTTTACAAGTACAGCACTATAAGGCTAAGAAATTAAGCTGCGATGGAAACATAATATTAACTGTACATTTGCGTAGCGTCACTACTACTACTACTACTACTACTACTACTACTACTACTACTACTACTACTACTAATAATAATAATAATAATAATAATAATAATAATAATAATAATAATAATACACTGTACTACTACTACTGCTGCTGCTGCTGCATATAACCTTTACATTTGTCTTTAAAGTCTTTAAACTTGAAAATAATCAAAATTAATTCATGACATCTTATAAGCTTGACTAAATTAGAAACCTTCAAAGTTAATTGTAACTGAATTTTAGAAAAATCTTTCTAAAAGGTGGCTTCTCTAAGACACGTTATAGCCTAACGATGTTTTGAAATTGACTAGAAACTTAGACTTGATATAATGATATTGGATTTCACTTTAAAGGATTCCACTAAGTTTCAGGTGGCGAGGAGAATATAGTTTTATGGCTATTCCTCACCTTCAAGTGACTCAGTGAAATGACTGTCATGGACACACTGACCTTTGCCCGGCCGATAACCCACCTTGCCCATGGCTATTTCAAGAAAGTTTAAGCGCATATAAGAATAAGCAGCTACCAAAGTACTACTTCTCCAAAGCGCTATAAGATTTACGATATTTCACTTATTTACTGACTTGTAAGACCATTGCCTTCTATAGTGTTTTACGCCGGCCTGATAGGTGAGAATACCCCAACCATGCCCCAACCCACCCACCCACCCATCCCGAAATCCCAACACTGACAAATCTTGCATTGAACTGTGTCTTTTCCCCTCCAGCCAAGTCAATCCGCCCCCTCTATAGGCCTCAACACTGACCTTTTATAACCTGTGAGGCTATAGGAGGGGAAAGGTAACACCCCATTAACCCGCAACTCCCCTGACCTTCGTTTCCGGTTATAACTAATATCCTGGCACGACCGTTAGATTTCTTCTAAGTTCTCCCACCACGTTTATCCCGGATAAAGTTTCGGTGTCAAGAGTGTGGAGGGGTGGGGTAACCAAGACGTGACGTCATCTGGAACCTTAAGAGTGAAAGCGTGATCGCATTTTAATGTATGCTGGTTTAGTCCTTTTGATTCCCATAGGGAGAGACGTAATGCGGTGTGCAACTGTGCATGGCACTGCCATTGTTAATTCACGCGCGGCCTGAACCGAGATATAAACTCGGAGGCTGACTGATCCGAATCGACAGAGATTGGACAGGTCCTGCCTCCGTGTTACTATAGCTTTAGCCCAGCGATGTCAGTTGCAACACTGCCTTCGATAACAAGATATTCTAGATTCTTGATGGCAACGGCCTCTACCGATAAGTCTCCCCAGACTCCACTCCTTGGGTGGAAGAACAGCGAGTGACACGAGGTGAATAACTCGGATATTTTGAGGCGAAGATTTCGCACGAAACCGATTAATGATGAGTAATTAATTAATGATTAATTAATTAATGATTAATTAATTAAATTAATTTAATTAAATTGATAAAATTAATGATTAACCCCTTAACCGCGTATTTAACTGTTACTCAATGTAAAATGGACGGATATATCCGGGGTCCCCAGTTAAGGGGTTAACGATGAGTAATGAAATATTCGGCAAACATGTTACTCAGTTCAGTTTCAAAATTCGTCGATTTCTATGTTTTTAAATTTTTATGTCTCTGTTGAGCGGTTCACGAATTATTACCATATGGTATTCATTGCATTTTGAATTAAAAATAAAAATAAGTTTTAATAGACATCTTAAGAAAACGGCACTTTTGCATTAAGACTCCACCTCCCCTCCCATCTCTACATTCTTGTTCTTGTTCTTCAACAACAACAACTACTACTACTACTACTATTATTATTATTATTATTATTACTACTACTTACTTACTACTACTACTACTACTACTACTACTGTACTACTACTACTACTACTACTCCATCTTCTTCATTTCCTGCCAGCAATTAAAATAACGAATAAAGTTTATTTTGAGAAAATATGGCAACACTTAGAATACACTGAATTTCTCAGAACTTCTATAGAGCCACACATATAATTGTAAACGTGAAAAGAACGTTCGTACTGATCGCATTTTCGAACGTTTCAGTCTCGTCCTTTCCCGGGTTTTCGTCGAAATTATTAGCAATAAAATGGGTCGAAAATTAACTGTAGTGTTCATTCCGGACACCGATTATTGGGATCGGGTGAGGTGGGGGTGGGGTGGGGGTGGGTTGGGAATGACTGTTTTTGCTTTGGTAACCACAGCCATGCAGCATGCCAATAAACGTCTATTCAGATATCTTGAGGTTTATGTCATTTGCGGCTGACCATGCAACCAGGCGTGACGCGTTGCCTTTGTTGTCCACCGTTCCCGGAGACAGACCACGCACGAACGAGCACTTCCGGTCTCCGAACATTCTTCTTTTCTATTGTCGCGTTCCTTTAAGACGACATTTCACGCAACGGAATCCATTGACGTTAATAAACAAATTAAACTTCGTCTTAAATATATATAGAGTCGAGAAGTCACGAACAAAAAGCATTGGTAGTATATATATAGGCACACCCGTTATTATCTCTGTATGCCTGTCTGTCTTTCTCTATGTCTACTGGTAATCCTTTCTTTGTCTGTGTTTCTTTCTCTTTTCTTCCGCTCTTTCTATAAATATCTTGGGCGATAATAGCCTAATCTAACGTTAGCGTACGATATATTTTTGACCTGTTAGTCTCGTTTTCTATATCTCGTTTGTTCATAGAGGAGCTACATAAATTGACATAGTCAGAATTTACCTGTTTTATTCATTGCCTCTATGTTGTAACCGGGGACCGGAGATTCGGACTGATTATAATAGGGTTTGACAGTGGAAGATTGCGACTCAAATCATGAGCGATCATCGACTGATTTCGAGGATATTGCTAAAATGGCGCTATGGAAGTTCTGTCATGATGATGATGTTGTTGATGATGATGGTGATGATGATGATGATGGTGGTGGTGGTGGTGATGGTAATGATGATGGTAATGATGATGACGATGATGGTGGCGATGATGATGATGGTAATAATGATGATGATGATGGTAATGAAGAAGAAGATGATGATGATGGTGGTGGTGGTGATGATGATGATGGTGATGTTGATGATGCTAATGATGATGATGGTGATGTTGATGATGATGATGATGATGATGATGATGGTAATGATGATGGTAATGATGATGATGATGATACTCAGTCAAATTTTGCATAAGTATTCATGTCTTCATGTCTATTATACAGTATAATATATAGATTATAAAGGTTTGTGTGGCAGTATCACACTCCATGACTCTCTGCTGGCTTCTGAAGGAGGTTATTTTTAATAAGAACCAAGTCTCTTCAAAAACTGGCCAGATTACCTTCATGCTGTGATAATTACGGCTCCGGGGGTTCGTCCCCGAACCCACGGAGTCCTTCCGCCCTTTCGATCCCCCCAGCCCCCTGGGTGTCCTTCTCATCACCAATCTTCTCTAGTCGGGGGGGGGAACGAGAAAGAGAAGAAAAAGAGATTAGCATAATGGGGGATTGTTATAATATACATAGGTGTTTGCAGGTATAAAGTAGAGATTCGCACGTCTCTAATGAGTGCGGTCGGTCAATAGGTGGCGCCAAGTGGCGCTATTTCGCCGCTTCTGGCGCCGAAAAATGGCGCCAATAATGACGCTTATTAGTGTAATTGTGAAAAGCTCTCCGTCGATGAAACGGAATTTTTTCTTCACCTTCACTTCTGCCCTTCGAAGACGGAAGAGAACTGCAACTTAATTACAGGAGAGAGGAAAAGCAGCAGGTGAGGGAGATATAGAGATAGATAGATAGATAGATAGATAGATAGATAGACAGAGACAGAGAGAGAGAAAGAGGGAGAGGGAGAGACAGACAGACAGACAGATAGATAGATATATATATAGAGAGAGAAGAAGGGGCAAGCTTCGAACGGCCCTAGGAGACGAGGCGTAGCGACTAGCGACGGGGGTGGATATATCGGTATATATACCCCCCAAATGAGTCTACTTTAAAGTTTTTATGTGATTTATATGTGGTATATATCTGGTTTATGTGATTTGTAGTTAAGATTTATACCCCCTAAATATGTACCCCCCTCGAATCAAATTCCTGGCTACGCCCCTGCTGGGAGATTCTTCGAGTGTCGTCAAGTTCATATTTTGAGGGGGGAGATTAAAATTTTGTCAATGACAAACATGTTCAATGATGATGATGATGATGATGATGATGATGATGATGATGATGATGATGATGATGATGATGATGATGATGATGATGATGATTATGGTGGTGGTGGTGGTTGTGGTAGTGATGAACTAACTAATAACAATAATAAATATCAATAAAATTATAATAAATAGTTCCAACTGGGTGTATTATGCATAGAAGTCAATTATATCTGCGAATATATGAAAGTTTGTTCATACTTGTACTGTCGTGAAAAGTTTAAGACTATAATATACCAGCCTTCAGCCGATCTAACGTCAGACTGTTACTAGTAAATTGATAACTTACTATCTGCATGAAAATGCTTCTATATCCTTTGTCTCTTTCTGTCACTCGGTGTATATGTGCGTATGTGCGTATGTGTGTGACTGTGTGTGTTCGCCATAAAATTTCGTAAATGAAAGGGTGAATTATTGTTTGCAGTTTGGTTTGCATTTCGTGTCCGTCTAAATGTCACAATCGTTTTTGCTCGGTCAATAGTACAGTGTAATATTTGGATTACACCTCGCGTGAAAAGCAACTGTACCGTACCGTACACAGTGTGGGTGTCAAGGTGCAAAAATATTGACCTCCCTCTCCCACCCTCTCTCTGTCTCTGTCTCTCTGTCTCTTTGTCTCTCTCCTCTCTTTTTCTCTCTCTCTCTCTCTCTCTCTCTCTCTCTCTCTCTCTCTCTCTCTCTCTCTCTCTCTCTCTCTCTCTCTCTCTCTCTCTCTCTCTCTCACTCACCCACACCCACCCACACACACACCACACACACCCACACACTAATGACCTTTATGCTTTGGTGTCACTGTCAGTGCGAGTGTATTTTTGTGATGGTTTAGTGTAGCTGTGGGCAGTGTGAATGGATTCGTGAACGTCTGTTCGGTTGTATCGGTATCACTGTGTGTGTGTGTGTTTGTGTGTCACCGCAATGTTCTATGCGTGCGTTTAGTTTACCTACGCCCCGTTGCGAGACGAATACTCCTCACTCGATTACCACAAAACACCGTTTTCGATTTCGTGAAAATCCACTGAAATCCGAGTGACGAGGTACTTAACCCCTTAACCGTGTATTTAACTGTAACTCAATGTAAAATGGACGGATATATCCGGGATCCCCAGTTAAGGGGTTAAAAGTACTGTTCTCCGTCTCTTATAGACGTTTGTAATAGTTAAAAGAAACCAAAGATTTCAATTTGTGACGAGACTTACCCCCGTGCACACGTAATCATCTTTTGTTAACCCCTTAACTGGGTGCCCCGAGTAACGTTCGTCCATTTTACACTGAGTTACAAATAGTTGCCCAGTTAAGGGGTTAACTGATTTTTCAACGTTATTTTTCTTGGAGGGGATGTCTTGATAATGGTGTCACTGTCGCCCAAGATTTCTCGTTTGAAAGTGCTGGTAATTAGATAAAAATATTTCGCGTGAATTTATTGCGATTTCCGTCGGTAAACTGTAATGAGAAGCAAAAAATGCTTCCTGGAATCGAATTCGGTGAAATTTTAAAGCCATTTATGCAGTAAACTAAAGATAAAAATTTTGAAATAACACGTTAAATTAGATTTAATTAATTTTGCGAAATTTTTACTGTAATGAAGATTCGAAATTTTAAGCGGCCTGCAGCAGTGGCGGCTCCAGGATTTGGCTAGTGGGGGGTGGGGCCGTTGGGGTGGCAACTTCTAAGCACGGGGCCAACCATTTGTTGATAGGTATATAGTAGTGAGTATAGGGTCCCAACCGGGGGGAGACTGGGGGCCAGGCATTCAATAGGGTGTACTTCTCTTTGTGGGCAAGTATCTTATCTCTCAGAACGTAACCTATCCATTCCTTCCTTTTGCGCTTTACGGAATGTGCTTATAAAAGGCCCTTTATTTTCTTCTATTCTTTTCCAGACCTGCGTTGTTGGTAATTATCTTTTCCGGACCTCGAATGCCGCTAGCCTCTGTGTTTACTCTTTCCTAAGCGTCCCTGTTTCTAATCTCATGGGCGTCGGCAGAAATTTTTCAGGGGGGGGGTGCAAAACAGGGTCTTGTGGCGAAAGTAATGAAAAAGTTTGCCAGGGGGAGCAAAACAAGGCTTTGTGAAATGAATTAAAACCACATTTTCTTGTGTCCCCATCTTTAATGCGTCAAATCATTCCGGGATTGTCAATACATTCCATCTCAATTTTATTCTAGAGCGTTCGAAATGCCACAAAATGGCGAGCCTATGGAAGGACTATTGTTGCTTTATGCAGTTGATAATTTGAAAATGCTTTTATGGAAGTTTTTTACGGTGGTTTACTTTACAACTTTTTACATTTTACCTGCCCCCCCACCCCCGAGCAGTTTTAGTTGATCGATGCCCGCTCCAAATTCCAATGTTCGTCACGCTAGTGCCGAACCACGTGATATTTTGCCGGGGGTGGGGGGGGGGCCGGGAGATGAAGCGTTTTATGAATTGATAATAAGTTTGGAGCGTTACGTATATTGGCTGAGTTATAATAATAATAATAATAATAATAATAATAATAATAATAATATGATGATGATGATGATGATGATAATAATAATAATAATGTTGTTGATGATGATGATGATGATGATGATGATGATGATGATGATGATGATGATGATGATGATGATGATGATGATGATGATGATGATGATGATGATGATGATGATGATACCAATAACAACAACAGCAACAAAAAAGCATAACGATTAAATTACAACATTATTAATTATTAATGATTAACATACATTAAAAATATCAGTTATTTCTATGACCCCAGCAGAGCAAGTTTCTAACAATAACGAGAAAATCCTGCTTATTCTGTCTGTCTGTCTGTCTGCTTGTCTGCCTCTCTTTCTGTATGGCATTGTCTGTCTGTCTATCTTTCAGTATGGTCTGGTCTGTCTGTCTGTCTATCTTTCAGTATGGTCTTGTCTGTCTGTCTATCTGTCTGTCCGTCTGTCTGTCTGCCTGTCTGTCTTTTGCGTGTTAAATCAACCGGCTGCATGCTAGCGGGCGTGGCAAATGAGAAATTGCCTCCGTAACCGCGTGTAATGAATAGATGACGGCTGGGAAGCGATGTCAGAATTCGACTTAAATCCTTGAAAATTAGTGCTTTGACATTTTCGAATTCTGCAGCGCATTCCCCTATTATAAACACGTCTTGGTGGAAGTACGACCCAGCCTCTCTCTCTCTCTCTCTCTCTCTCTCTCTCTCTCTCTCTCTCTCTCTCTCTCTCTCTCTCTCTCTCTCTCTCTCTCTCTCTCTCTCTCTCTCTCTCTCTCTCTCTCTCTCTCTCTCTCTCTCTCTCTCTCTCTCTCTCTCTCTCTCTCTCTCTCTCTCTCTCTCTCTCTCTCTCTACTCTATCGCTCTCTCTCTCTCTCTCGCTCTCCCCCCTCTCTCCCTCTCTCTCTATATGTCTCACTCTGTATGTGTCTCTCTCTGTATATCTCTCTCTGTGAGTGTTCCTTCTCTCTCTCGTGTTCAGTTTCTTTGCGTCTATTGATGCCAATACTTCGTGTTACATTCTCCAATAACTTTTCTAAGAAGGATGTTGTGATGTTTTTGACGATTTCACGGGCGTGGCTTCCCAATTCCCACCCTCATTCCCCTTTGTTTCGCCTAGTGGCCCTGGGTGTTGACGGACGGAGATACCCGACCCCCACAGGAAGGAACGGCGAAAAATGTCAGGCAGCATTGATTATAATTATTCACGGCCCCTCTATCATTCAGTCATTGGCTTTGCTGTACGTTCATAACGAATGAAATTCCGAGATCCACGCATACGCAACGTGGAATATGGATTCCGAAAATTTTCTCACTGCAATAACACAAAGTTCTCGAAATACAATTATATTATTAATTGGAAGGGAAGAGATAAGACGACGAGATTGGGATATTAGGGACGATTTTGTAGCGGAGGAAAAAGGAGTAGGGGAGCGAGGCTACGGAAGGGGAAAGGGAAGGGGCAGGATAGGTTGAAAACGATCCGAAAGAGGTGTGGGGTTTTTGATGATTTTATCACCCCAAAATGTCGCGCTAAAATATTCTATTCGCACTGAATGATCCTCTTCAAAATATAATACTGTATTTCCTTCCCTATACCAGGGGCGTAGCGACGGGGGGCAGGGGCGCCCACACAAGGGGGGAAAGGAAGCAAGTGCTTCCTGAAAAACCTAGGGGGGGAAGAAATTCCCCCCCTGAGTTTTGGTATCACGTCGTAGTATATGTATATTAATTCGATAGGTCCCTCAATGACTGCACAATTACTGGTTTTACTGCAGTGCAATTTGTAACTTCATACAAGCTTACCGGTACTCAATTCAAGTTCAGTTTCATTATTATCATTCATTCATAAAATTCTATTATTATTGTCACTTTTACAAGTTTTACGTAGTCATTCTAATGATGAAGAGTGCAAACTTCCTGTGAAATATAAATCGTTTATAACAAACTAATAGACTCACGTGAAGTTTACATTCCAAATTAGGCTACTGCAACTCCCTCCACTACTGCAGCCTTCCAAAGACCTCCATCAACAAATTACAATACATTCAAAACTGTGAAACGGTGCAGTTAGATACTGTTAATAATAATTATTATAATTTGCTTGTTTCAGTCAGTTGTCTTAAGTCTAGTTACCCAATTTGCAGTTGTTGCAGCTTTAATGCATCTAACATCTATGTAAATTAATGTAGATGTGGTTGTTGGAGAAATCTAATTTTTAAAATAAATACTAAAAGTAACATTTATTTTATTTGCATTTGAATGTGGTCATATTGCCAATAGATAATTTGCAGGTAATTTTGAATAGTTTGCCAGCGCAATTACTGTGATATCTCTCCATAGTTTCAACTTACATGTAAAGTACTTTGTGGCTGTTGTACCGGTAATTTTCCAGAAATTAAGAATTAGAAGTTACTGGTACGAGACCTATCCTGGTGCACCAAAGTGTGCGACTTAATGTCCAAAACGCAATGAAACTCACCTACGAGCATCTATTGATTTCAAAAAATTTTGGGGTTATACCCCGGTTCATAACTTTTTTCCATGAATTTGCGGGGATGAGGGTTGTCAATGTCCAGTGTCGAGTCTTATACGGCTACTTTTTCATATAATAATGATGATGATGATGATGATGATGATAATGATGATAAAATATTCAAATTCAAAATCAAATTCAAATGGTCTTTTATTTTCACAATACATACACAAATGATACAAATAGAAATATGCCAGGATACATACCTAGTATATTTAATGCAAACTTTAAAAATATTTAACTTTAACTAACTTATACTAAGTACCAAAAAGTAAAAATAAAATGAAAAGGGGCAACAATTGCATAAATAATTTCTTAGTGACACAATAATAATAATAATAATAATAATAATAATAATAATAATAATAATAATAATAATAATAATAATAATGTGATGTAGATAAATCCCTGCCGGACCCCCGTTTCAGGAGAGGAAAAGGAGGACAGGGATGGGGAAGCTTCTTCCAGCAGCCAGGGGATGGGCGCTCCTGACGGGGGTATATCGGTATATATACCCCAAAATCAGTCTACCTTAAAGCTTTTTATGTGATTTATATGTGGTTTATATGGTTTATGTGGTTTATAGCTAAGATTTATACCCACCCAAAATAGTTATACCCTCCCAAATCAAATTCCTGGCTACGCTCCTGACCTATACCTTCCCTCTTCCCTAAGGTAGCCTCTCAAAAAGTGGGGGATGGAGGTCTCAAGCTTACGTGCATAAGTTTAGGGCCAGTTTCTGAGTAACCTCCAACTGGTTTACGATTGACCTTCGTTTGGGAATGACCTTGAACTCTGTTGCTCTCGGAGCGTGAACTTTGAACCCGAATCGCCAAAAAAATTCACGTCTGCCTCTCTCTCTCTCTCTCTCTCTCTCTCTCTCTCTCTCTCTCTATATATATATATATATATATATATATATATATATATATAATATATATATATATATATATATATGCCCTCAGTATATATATTATATATATATATATATATGCCTTCTCTCTCTCTATATATATATGTATGCCCTCGGTATATATATATATATATTATATATATGTATGCTTTTGGTATATATATATATATATATATATATATATATATATATATATCTTTCTTTTTCTCTCTCTCTCTCTCTCTCTCTCTCTCTCTCTCTCTCTCTCTCTCTGTCCCTCTATATTTTTTCTCTCTCCCTCCCTCTCTCTTTCTTTTTTTCTCTCTCTCTCTCTCTCTCTCTCTCTCTCTCTCTCTCTCTCTCTCTCTCTCTCTCTCTCTCTCTCTCTCTCTACCTTATCTTCCCGTCTTTGCCTTGTGATCGAATATTTCACGATAAGGAAACTCGTCGGAGATAAAGATCGTCGGTATATCTGACGTCGATATCACCGTTGCAATTGGCTGTTGATGTCGATGGTGAAATTAGGAGAGGGTCTCGCCTCATCCGCGCATCGCATGTGTGTGTGTGTGTGTTTGTCTATTTCTGTTGGTTTTCGTTCAAAAGCATCGTCCTTCTGCCAGAAGTCTCCTGCAAACATTGCACGAAAAAACCCTCACTAGCTCTCTGCATTACGACGGACACATCAACAATGGCCGCCTCTTTTCTCTGTCTGTCTGTCTCTCTATCTATGCATTATCTCTCTATCTATAATTATCTATGTATTTGCCTGTCTGTTTGCATGCCTGTCCGTTTGTCTGTCTGTCTGTCTGTCTGTCTGTCTGTCTGTCTGTCTGTCTGTCTGTCTGTCACACAACGATAGCCTCCTCTTTTCTCTCTCTCTCTATCTTTACATTTTCTCTCTATCTGCCTGTCTATCTCTCTATGTATCAGTCTTTTTGCCTGCCTGCCTGTCTGTCTACTTAGTTACCTACCTTCCTACTCTTTCTTTACCTAACTCTCACTCTGTGTGTTTGTCTGTCTGTCTGTTTAGCTGTAGGTCTGCCTGCCGACCTAACTTTTTATCGTTGTCTTTGTTCTCTGTCTGTCTTTCCTTCTGCGTTCTATCCTTTAATCTGTCTCCGATCTTCACTCTGTATCTGTCTCTGTATGTCTCTGTCTCTGTCTGTCTATCTATCTATCCATGGACCCCTTAATGTTGTTATTAAGAAATCCTTGATCTATCTATCTATCTATCTATCTATCTCTAAAATCATGTTACCGTCGGCAGAGCAAAACAAAGGAGATTGTCATACACCTGGAACAGGATGGAATTGACAAATTGTCTCCTGTCACAAAACATCTGCATCAAGGTGGGTGGGTGGGTGGGTGGGTGGGGGAGGGCGGTGGGGCGTCGGTTTAGGGTTAAATCGTGTATACGCTTAATTCCATCGTCATCGGTTAGCACCCGGCGACCGAAACGCCCCCCTTTTCCCCCCACCCTTTTTTAACCCCATTATTCCTCGCAACCCCTCTTCCTCGTCGACTTCACCCTTTCCCGACCGGTCGGCGCCGGCAACTTTGACCTTTGACATTGCCGAGGTCAGTGACCTCTGACGGGGTAACCACGATTTTTCCGACGCCCCCTGGTTAATTATTCATGAACGGCGGGCGGACCCAGACGCATTGACTATTACACCTGAGTCAAGTCATCGAAAGCGTTGACCTCTTCGTGGCCTGACCTCATAGTGGGACCGGCATTCCCGATGCGTCTGATCCAGACGAGTAATCAATTTCCCAAAAGACGGAAGACAGAAGACGGCGATTTAGGAAATACCATTGACGTTCAGCTCAACCTACTATGGACGAAAGAGACAGAGAGAAAGAGACAGACAGACAGACAGACAGAGAGACAGACAGACAGAGAAAAAGAGAGTCTATGTGTGTGTGAGTGAGAGTCTGAGAGATACAGAGAGAGAGCTAACGAGAGAGACAGACAGACAGACAGAAAAAGAGAGTCTATGTGTGTGTGAGTGAGAGACTGAGAGATACAGAGACAGACAGACAGACAGACAGACAGAGAAAAAAGAGTCTGTTTATGAGAGTGAGAGGCTGAGAGATACAGAGAGAGAGAGAGAGAGAGAGAGAGACAGACAGACAGACAGACAGACAGACAGACAGACAGAGACAGACAGACAGAGAGACAGAGACAGACAGACAGAAAGAGAGTGTGTGTTTGTGACAGAGAGATCGATAGAGGGACAGAGAGATAGAGATAGAGAGAGAAACAGACAGAGAGACAGAGACAGACAGAGAAACACACGCACAGATATACAAAGACAGACAGATACAGTGACAGAGACAGGGTTGGAAGAAATCGTACGATTTCAGATAAGTGAGCTCTTAATCATGCTGCACAATTCCTTGAGTGATAATTTGTCAATTGTCAGGCGGACTTGAATCTCTTCGAAGTGAACCGAAATAGTTTTAGTATAACTCTGAGTCTATGACCTCCTTTTAGTCAAAACAGTCTTTCGGAAGGGAAGAAATTATACAATCAAAGTCAACAAATTAGGGAAGAAATTATATTCGATTAACCCCTTAACTGGGGATCCCGGATAGATCCATCCATTTTACATTGAGTTACAGTTAAATACACGGTTAAGGGGTTAAGATCTTATTTAAAAAACTCAGTGTTTAGATTATCTGAAAAACAAGAAAGAGCCACGTGATCATTAGCGTCGCCACGGGGAGGGGGGGCTAATGGGGCAATTGCCTCCCCTCCAACCTGACCCCAGGCCACCTATCAGATTCGCGCAAATCCGGTGAGAAAGTTTTTGTGGTGGGGGTGAGTTGGGGGTAAGGAATCTGACACGCCAGTCCCCTTTTGCCCCAACCCAAAATTCCTGGCGACGCCACGGCACGTGGTTTCATAATTCTTTATTCAACACAGCTCGTATTATTCTGGAAATACAAGTTAAGACCCCTCCTGTACATAAATTTTCTTACAGTTGATTCATTTATTTCACCATTTTGCCTTTTTACCGTGGTGACAAATCGGTCGCCATGACAACGGAGGTGTTTCTATGGGTGGACGGTTTCCATGACAATATAGGCTGTCGGTCGCAAGCGGCATTTTGCCGCTAGCGATCGGTTGCCATGACGACCGACGCCTTGGATACGCGACGTACGGGTCGGCAGTCGTTATTTCTCTGGAAAATCGGGTATTTCCGGAAGGAGTCGGAGCCTTCCGATTGTCGGTCTTCCGGGGAAGAATTCGAACTTGTTTGACCTTTGCGTATATTCGCGAACATTGATCATTGGCAGGTAATTGGTTTAATTGAAGACGATCTTTATTTATCGATCCTCGCTCGAACTCTCCATCTCCTGCTCCCCTCCTCCTCCGCCCCCACCCCCACCCCACCCTCACCATCACCCAAGGTTAACCCACCACATCCATGCACCGACGATTCGGCGGTTTTCGTTGGTTTGTATAACGGCTCCGGAATTTCTAAACTCTAACACGTCTGTTCAAAAGATGGAAGCTTTTACTGTCTATAACATTTTCCGCCGTGTTTTCATGCAGTCGTGCGAATAGTAAAGATCGATTAATCGAATAATCGTTGATCTGTTTTAACGATAATTTTTTTCATTAACGATTAATCGATTTTTCGCCCATCACTATAGCAAACGCACCGGATGTCGAAAAGCGATAATTAGTGGTTAACGATGACCGATTGGACTCTACTGGTTACATTGTGAATATGTAGGAATATATAGGAACATATAGGAATATATAGGAATATATAGGAATATATATGAATATACAAGGTGAATATATATGATGAGCGTGATTGCTTACAGTGGAACATCGTTTTAACGGACTCGGTTATAACGAATCCTCGATTATTGAGCATCGCAATGAATGTCCCGTGTAAACGCACTTACCGTAATGGGCTATATTGGATATACAGTAGCGTACCACGGATATAACGTACTCAATTTTACAGACCCCCGCTAAGTACTTACTGTACGTTATAACGAAGATCAACTGTAGAAAAAGCTTGTGATTTTAACTCTTTTTAACAGAGTTTTAAGTCAAATATATGTCAATAAGTGTCGCCACAGAAGCTATTGTTATTTAATCGATATTAACTATTTATTGATCTTTAATTTGTTCATAGTTAACCATCACATTAAATTATTACCACCATTAATACTAGAATTGTCAATATATTCTGCCTCACTTTTATTCTAGAGCATTCGAAATGCCACGAAAAATGGTGAGCCATTTGAAATGACGCTATACAAAGTCTTTCAGAAATCTGTTCTCTGTCAAATGTCTATAAAATCGATCGAGAGATAAGAATGGGTTTAAGAGAGCTGGTTTCTTGTATGACAAGGTCTATAGACCACAAAAATATTATACAATTGATACACTGTTTGACATTGCACAATGCAAGTAATAGTGCTACAGTAGGATGATATGCAAAAATTTAGAAGAGTGATGAAACAAATTAAAAGCACATTTTCGTGTGTCCCCATCTTAGCTGAGTCAAACTGTACTAGAATTGTCGATATATTCTGCCTCACTTTTATTCTAGAGCATTCGAAATGCCACGAAAAATGGCGAGCCATTTGAAACGACACTATACAAAGTCTTTCAGAAATCTATTCTCTGTCAAATGTCTACAAAATCGACGAAGATAAAAGAGGGGTCTAGATATAGCTGGTTTCTTGTATCTCAAGTTTTATAGACCACAAAAATACTATATAATTGATACCCTGTTTGACATTTGACAATGCAAGGACTAGAGCTACATAAGGCTGCTATACAAAATTCAGAAGTGATGAAACAAATTAAAACACATTTTCATGTGTCCCCAGCTTAGCTGAGTCAAACCATACTAGAATTGTCAATATATTCTGCCTCAATTTTATTCTAGAGCATTCGAAATGCCACGAAAAATGGTGAGCCATTTGAAACGACGCCTAGACTTCTCTGGCGTTGGTACGGCGTCCCGTACCACTGGCACCACGACCTGTAGTCTATGCGGCACATGTGAATGATTGACGCGGAAGAAATTAGAAGGATGGATGGAGGGAGAGACGAAGGAACGTGGTCGGTGTCACTCTTTACCTCGGCAACCGCCGGAAGTGACGTAATTGTTCCGGCACTAGGGCCGAGCGATAATAGAATTTCCGTCATTGAAACGAATTGCCTTTTTTATTGCGTTCTACCGCAAAACGGCGCCGTCAATTTTGAAGCACGGATTGTCTATTTATAGACGTCGGCGGTAACCAATCACCACTGTTTAAACTTTTTGGGACGTGCTGGGGGGGGGGAGGGAGGATTATGGGCGGTAACACGTGACACGTCGTAAATAGCGGTTATTGCAATGAAGTCTGATGGTAACCATTAAAAAAGGCAGCCTTCCTTCTTTGGACATATAATAAGGAAAGCCTGGATCATTTGGCAATAAGCGGAAAAGTGGAGGAGGAAAGAGCAAGAGGAAGGCAGAGAAACACCCATGTAGACTGTCTAAGAGAAGGATATGAGGGGGAGTAAAGAACAACATCGAATTAATTAACAAGAGGATGTCAAGATCGAACCAAGTGGAAGTCCATGGTCGCTAACGTAGAAATACACAGCACCTAAATAAGAAGAAGAAGACAAAATATGCATATATACTGTATATATATATACACATATATATATATATATATATATATATATATATATATATATATATATATATATATATATATATATGCAGTCACAGCGCAACATTGTGGCTAGATCGTCTCTTGTTTCATGTTTTTTAACTGTCGTGTGTTTGTTGTAAAGTGGTGTTACCTGACCTGTAGATGCAAAGACAGGAAGACAAAGAAGAAGAAGAAGAAGAATACAGGAACAACAAACCTACGAGAGGACAAGAGGACAAAGAATGAGATTACACAGCAAAACCATAATGTGAATGAATGGATGGATGGAAAATAGTGGTTCTCGCACAGGGCAGATCCTACTGAACCACTCTAAACCCCGTAATTATTATTATTATTATTATTATTATTATTAGTAGTAGTAGTAGTAGTAGTAGTAGTAGTAGTAGTAGTAGTAGTAGTAGTAGTAGTAGTAGTAGTAGTAGTAGTAGTAGTAGTAGTAGTAGTAGTAGTAGTAGTAGTAGTAGTAGTAGAGTAGTAGTAGTGGTAATAGTAGTAGTAGTAGTAGTAGTAGTAGTAGTAGTAGTAGTAGTAGTAGTAGTAGTAGTAGTAGTAGTAGTAGTAGTAGTAGTAGTAGTAGTAGTAGTAGTAGTAGTAGTAGTAGTAGTAGTAGTAGTAGTACTATTAACTGCATTTATAAGGAATTAGGTAATTAGGGTTTATGACCGTTTTTAAAGATCCTGGCAAAACTCATTATCAAGATGTGTTGGAGGTGTTGTATAATGCATAAGTGTAGGCCTAGCTGATTGCTCTCTCTCTCTGTCTCTCTGTCTCTCTGTCTGTCTGTCTGTCTGTCTGTCTGTCTGTCTGTCTGTCTGTCTGTCTGTCTGTCTGTCTCTCTCTCTCTCTCGTATGGAGTTAAAGCATCAACGCATTCATTGATTTTTTTCTCATCACTTCGGATATTTATATTTATGTTTTATTTAGCGCTTGTTCGCGTCGGCAGTTCTCATGATGTATTATGACGTCGGTCGGTTTTGCTGCTGCAGCATCGGTTTTTTCCTCTTCTTCTTCAAAAATCTCACTTTCTCTTTCAACCCTTGTCATACTCACTCGAAGATCTGAAGCCCTCAAGATAACCTCATAAAATTATAGTCTCTATCTCTGTCTGTCTGTCTGACTGTCTGTCTGTGTGACTGCCTGTCTGCCTGTCTGTCTGTCTGTCTGTCTGTCTGCCTGTTACCGTCTCTCCCATCTCTGTCCGTCTCTGCCTCTCCTCTCCTCTCTCTCTCTCTCTCTGTCTCTGTCTCTGTCTGTCTCTCTCTCTCTCTCACTCTGTTTGTCTCTGTCTCTGTCCCCCTCTCAGTCAGTTCTCTTTCTCGTTCTCTTTTGTTATCTCGTTTCCGCTAAAGTACATCCATCCTCGATTCCATGTGGAAAACATCCTGCTCTAATCTCTATTATTTTTATCTGCTCCCTTATCTTCATCTTTGAATAACCTTATTCTACAAACCGATTACAGGTAGACTATATGAAATTTTTTTACTTTAAACCCAATGTTTTGGTTATCTCACTTATTCTCTATTTTCCCTCCGTGTAAAATATCACAATATGTTCTCAATGAAATGTAGCACACATGTTTTCGTGACTTATTCGAAATTAATTGTTTATTAATCGTCAACAACTATCATTAGTAACTATATTATTATTATATTATATTATTATGATGTATATATAATATATATACATATATTAGTAACTATTTATATTATTAATCGCCAATTTGTCACTATTAAGTTAACTTGATCGTTACTACCCCTATTAATAATTAATAATATTTCAAAGCAGTCATTTCTAACAAAAATTAGAAATAAATAAATAAATAAAATTATTGATGTAATGTCGTCATATCATAAAATCCTCGTATTATGGGCTACTTGAGCAAACAGTAGAATCGTTTGGGGCAAATACATAATCCTATTTCCCTTAAGATGTTTTCCAGAGGTTGGCGCAACTGGAAAGATCTTACCATTAATCAGGCGGAATGAACGTCCATCGGCCTTTGATCTTCGCTGTCTCTGCGACGTAGGACCGGTTTTTCCAATCTATCAGCAAAAAACCATCTCTGACCCTGATCGGACAGGGTTCGACGAACCCGGGTCCCAAAGAACTCCTCTACTCCAATGATCGCTCATATCTTAATGGATCTCGGGTATGGTGTGTTGGGGTGGCGGAGTGGGGGCTAGCAAGACAATTGAAACATTTGGGAAATAATGGAAGAGACACGGAATTATAAATGGGAGACAGACAGGCAGAGACAAAGAGAGATAGAGACATAGACAAAGAGAGAGACAGGCAATGCGACGAATTGTCTTTCAAGGCATGATCAAAAGAACTGTGCTATTAGTTATTAATGTTTATTATTATTATTATTATTATTATTATTATTATTATTATTAGTAGTAGTAGTAGTAGTAGTAGTAGTAGTAGTAGTAATGTTTATTATTATTATTAATGTTTATTATTATTATTATTAATGTTTATTATTAGTAGTAGTAATGTTTATTATTATTATTATTATTATTAATGTTTATTAGTAGTAGTAGTAATGTTTATTATTATTATTATTATTATTATTATTATTATTATTATTATTATTATTATTATTATTATAGTTAAACTTCACTATCTTTCAGTAGTCGCGAAATAATATTCAAAACCAATGCGATGCATTATCCTCATTTATATAGCGCCTTATTTGATACAATGGACATCTCACTAAAGCTGATTCCAACTGATGTCTCCCAGATCCGTCTGTCTGCCTGTCTGTCCGTCTGTCTGCCTGTCTGTCTGTCCGTCTGTCTCGGTTTCTAATCTTTCTTTGCTTTTTGTCTCATCGTCCAATTGTATTTGAGGCCATCTTAACACACTGCGTGCCTCTGTCCATCCGGCGACAGTCTTTGAACGAAATTCTTGACCTTCCACCGCGCCAGACCGGATGTCTTTCCATGCATCGACCGACCGGGAACCAGCGTGACTGTGTCTGTCTGTCTGCCCCGCCCTCTGGTCGACCGAGAACCAGCGGGGGCGACTCCTCCTCCTCCTCTCTTCTCCTGGTTTTTCTTTTCTTTCTTGAAAGTTTCTTCTTCTGAACAGACGAGACACAGAAGACGCCTTCAAAGCACGGAAGGATTCTATTCTATACCGCTGTCCGCTTGGCTCGTCGCCTCCAAGGCAGATGTTACACAGCGCCGACATCGACGAAGGCAATTAATTCCAGCCCAGGTCGGCGAGGACAGGTGCGTGCGGGAGTGGGGGTCGTCGGGGGGGGGGGGGACTGAGTACAGTGTGTACCCACTGACTTCGTATCGATCGTATTTGATGATATTGTGACAAAAGGAAAAATTGGTATTAATGCTAATGCGCATACGGCATATTTACGGACTTCCTTTCCGTTTAGACTTTAATACGGACAGGAAGTCCGTGCATTTTTCTACCTTTATGCTATAAAGGTAGAAAAATGAAGACACATTCAGCATATGAAACTATATTAGTGTCCAATTTCCTCCTTCATCACCTCTTCCTCGTCCTCCTCATCATCACATCATCGTCATCATCATATCATCATCATCATCGTTACTATCATCGTCATTATTATTATTATTATTATTATTATTATTATTATTATTATTATTATTATTATTATTGCATTATTATTATTATTGGGGCGGGAAGTTAGCAGAGTGGTAACAGCGTTGGACGATGGAGCTGAAGGTCGCGGGTTCGAGTCCCGCAGGAGCCCTAAAGGTCGACTCAGCCTTTTTCGCGGTGGTAAAATGAGGAGCAGTGGTAAAAATCTCTGCGATAAGTCAAACAGGTACGCTATGCGATAGACTAGCCCCGTATCCGTGGCATTGCACGCCTGGCTGAGGGCTATAGAAACGGAGATCAGCGCCGCCTTATGAGCCCGTGAGGCGGGGGAAGAACTTTTTTGATTTTTTATTATTATTATTATTATTATTATTATTATTATTATTATTATTATTATTATTATTATTATTATTATCATCATCATCATCATCACATCATTATTATCATTATCATCATCATCATTATTACCGCAGTCATTTTGCCGCCGAGTTAACAAGATAAAACGGTGAAATGGTTTCGACGTTTTTTATTAAACATCGAAAGGTCGGGTCGGGGGTCGGTTTCAGGCATATTTATGACGTCATGAACGGGTCGGGTCGGGTCTGAATGCCAGTGGGTCGGATCAGGTATCATATACGGTGATCACCATAGGTATAAATGCCTTCCATTGTCGATGCCCCCCCTGTTCCGGATTCCTGGTTGCGCCACTGGTGTCGTCTCCACTATCAATACCGTCAGCTGTTGTTCTATGTTATATATCAAATCCACGAGAAACAATTGAACAATACATTCTAAAACTATAACGAATTCTCCTAGTGCTTCCATAATAAGCTGGATTTTATGGGATCGATTTGTGTTTTTTTTTCTTGTCGAAAGATCGCATAGTGTGACCGTGATCTAAGTCAAAGCACAACATGGAATCGATAATGTTTCCGCTTTTGTCCAATCTTTTTCAACGAGATCTTGTATCTGCATATTCGGCCAATCTATTTATGCCAAGAGACATTCTGAAAGAAATGGTTTGCCATTGTTCGGAAGCATAGCAGAGGTTAGTGCTGTAGAGCCGTTCGATTTTTGTGCTTTCGGAACTACTGTATAGCCTATATAATGGGTCAACATTAGTAGCCTAAATACGATATAAGCCGAGCACTAAATTCGTTCATCCGTTTGTTTGCTTGTTCATTCACTCACTCGCTCAATTACGCATTCCTTCTTCTTTCCCTCCATCATTAAATTATTATTATTATTATTATTATTATTATTATTATTATTATTATTAATTATTATATTATTTCACTCTCTTTTTCTTTCAGCCATTCATTCTTTCTTTCTCGCCTTCACTCTCTCCTTTTTCTTTATTTTATTTCTTACTTCTTTCTTCCCCTCATTAAATCGTTCAATCAATCAATCAATCAATCAATCAATCGTTCCTTCGCTCTTAACTTCTTTCTTTCGTTCATTATCCTTTCATTTGATTTTTGTCGTGTGTGAGAATACCAGTTCATATATTGAAACCAGTGGCGGTTTCACCATGTTGATGACTGGGGATGCATTCCCTCACCGGGGTTCCGGATGACCTTTTTCTTGGCTTGTCAACCTATTTTCCGGCGAGTTTAAAAAAAAATTTAGTGAAAAATACTGCGAATTACTTTCTTTTTTGCTTTTCGGGCTTACCTGGCAAGGTATATTAACATTTAGTGGGGGAAAATAACAATTACCTTTTATCTCTCCTTTTTTTCTTATTCACTTTGCATCCCCCACCAACTTCCTATAATTTTTTCATCCCCCCACCAAGAGTTCCTGGAACCGCCACTGATCTGATCTGTTCGTTCGTTCGTTCGTTCGTCCAGGTTCACCGAGTACCCGTGAACAGATTGAACAGTGCAATAATAATCAAACGTGAGTCGTTGATGAATGGCAGTCGAGATCTAACACTCGCCTTGAGGACATTGAGTCCCTTTGCCTTTCCATTAATCTTTCTTTTCCCTTTCGCGCTCCGAGAGGCGGGGCAGCTATTGCCCTCTCGCTTCTGTTCCCCCTCTCCTCAGTCCACCGGGGGGGGGGGTAGGGGTCACTGCGTTCAAGCCTTGATCCGCCATCAATCGAGAGTTAGATACTTTCACACGGACGCTGTTTAGTTTATTGAGTGGACAGATCGGTGTAATTGGTGTTTTTAACACAGGAGAAGTCCACCAGGTATTACTATTATTATTAGGCCTAATATCTGCAATACTATTGTCGTAGTATTAATATTAAATTATTAATAGACAAATACTAAGAATCGGATGGGTCGAAAAAATCACAAATGAAGAACTATGTATATTCAGGAGAATACAGCAGCCAAAACAGACCATGCTGCAGAGAGTAAAATAAAGGAAACTCCATCTTTTTTGGACACATATGCAGAATGAAAGAGGACAGAAAGATCAAAGCTCTAATGTTTGGAATAATGGAGGGTGCCAATTTAGGAAAGGAAGACCACAAAGGAATGGTGTTATGATATTGAAGAATGGTGTGGAAGCAGTTTACAGGATCTTAGCCACAGAGCAATGAACAGGAAAGAATGGCAGAAAACTGTAGAGATGGCATTATACACCAACGGGCGTTGAGCCCACGGTTAATGATGATGATAAGTATTAATGTTAGTAATAACATTAGTAGTAGTAGTAGTAGTAGTAGTAGTAGTAGTAGTAGTAGTAGTAGTAGTAGTAGTAGTAATAATAATAATAATAGTAGTAGTAGTAGTAGTAGTAGTAGTAGTAGTAGTAGTAGTAGTAGTAGTAGTAGTAGTAGTAGTAGTAGTAGTAGTAGTAGTAGTAGTAGTAGTAGTAGTATGTAGTGATGATGATGATGATGATGATGATGATGATGATGATGATGATGATGATGATGATGATGATGATGACGATAATAATAATAATAATAATAATAATAATAATAATAATAATAATAATAATAATAATAATAATAGGCTTACTCGTACAGTAACTGAATGACATATAGAAAAATATTATTGATATTTAATTGACACTGACTGACCTAGGGGTCATCATGGGTTCCGGTTTCGACCCGGATCGTGGGTCACTTTGGGTGACCCGTTGTCACCTTTCCCTGGTGGTGGTGGGCTTACTTGTCCACCCCACGCCCTCCTCCTCCTCCAACCCCAACCCCAACCCGCAAATTGATGTTATGTAATCTTAGACTTCGTTTCATCTTCGCATTGCATCTCATCGATTTTTTGCTCCACGTAATCTGATGCTCTTCCCAGTCTGCCGCAGCAGCCGAAAGATGTTCGTTGGCATCAAACGTTTCTCGTCATGCACAGGGGTCGTGACGGAGTGCGCGTCACTCCCGCGCCTACCGTTTCTCTTTGATCATTTTCCGATCATGATCGATCTGGATCGAGACTGATTGAACACGGACGATCCGTTTGCGATATCTCGCCTCCTTCGAATGCGCCAGGTACAGTGTGTGTGTGTGTGTGTGCGTGTGTGCGTACGGCGATGCGCGGTATAGCTTACCGCCGGTATCAAGAAAATACCGCGCGGTATTAAAAGTGACGGTATTATATATACATATATGTCGTGAGATTTCTGAATACCGCAGTTTATCGTCAGACGGTATTGATTTCAAATAAGCTTTCCAAGATAATACATATCATATCCGGCTTTCGATTCTGATATCTTTGGTAATTATGTATAAGTGATCTCTGGAATGACCTGATCTATTGCTAACGGATTTGAAGTACCATCGATTGATGCCTTTACAACATTTGAAATGACGCTATAAAGTGCATTATTATTATTATTATTATTATTATTATTATTATTATTATTATTATTATTATTATTATTATTATTATTATTATTATTATTATTTCTTCGTTAAGTAAGTCGTAAACGTTTAAAAGCCTACGTTACTGTATGCTCAAATCGTTGTAGTCAAACACGTAAGTTTGTGTTACAGTTTACAGTTACTTGCAATAATAGTAAATAGGCTAACAACTGGTTAGGATTTGTCTAAGAGTTATAAACGTCGTGAAATACCGTGGTAATACGTTAGTCTATGCGCGGTATGTTATCGTCGACCATTTTCTAATACCGCGCATCAGTCTAATACCCAGTGGCGGCTCCACCGGGGGGGCAGGGGGGCCCGTGCCCCTATTGAGTGCCTGCCCCCCAGTTGGGACCCTATACTTAATGCTACATACATTAAACAACAAATGGTTGCCCCCTCCCCCATGATTAGAAGTTGCCACCCCAACGCCCCCCTCCACTTGCCAAATCCTAGAGCCGCCACTGCTAATACCGCGCATCACTGTAAGTCTTAGTGTAGAGTCGATGTCTGGACCGTTGCGAAAGTATGAACACAAGCTCAGGTACCCTATTTCGAAATGTACACAGTCCATGAAGTCCGTTTTTGATTAAAACCATCTTGCGAATAGACGCATGCATTATGGAAACTAGCTGGTGATGCCGTTCGAGCAAGAGATTCATTGCTGTAATCGAGTTGCAAACCATATACCGACCCAGTCTGATCATTACTGCATGGCTCCACCCAACTACGAAAACCAGAGGAAGCGCGCGTGGTGTGTTTCTCACTAAAAAATCTTTCACAACACAAGTGCAACATCTAAATATTTACACAACTAACCTTTTATCTATAGCATTTCCGATTTCGAGACCTTTTTGTCCGCCTGCCTATCTGTCTAAATGTGCCTATTTATCTGCTTGCCTGCCTGGCTGCCTGTCTGCCCATCTCTCTCTCTGTCAGTCTTTTTGTCTGTCTGTCTACCTGTCTGTCGGCCTGTCGCCATGTCTGTCTGCCTGTCTGCCAGTCTTTCTGCCTGTCTGTCTGTTTCTGCCATACGTCTGCAATCAAAATGTTATAAACTCTGACAGGCTGGGGCCAGGGGCCCGTGCCCCTATTGAGAGCCTGGCCCCCCGAGTGGCCCCAGTTGGGACCCTATACGTTACATACATTAATCAACAAATGGTTTATAAATTGTTGAAGAACCAATCGTTTATGTATACCCTTCTATATCAGAAACCAGTGGATTTTTATATCTGACTTGTTTAGCAAACAGTGCAAAAATGTACGACCGCGCTATATTTCATCGCCAATTCCGAAGAAAAATAATCGATATCAAAGACTGTGTGACTCGCCTTCGTATACGAGCTAATTGGCCAGAGTATAAAACATGCTATGATACATGCATTCTTGTAGGTGTATCTATATCGACTTCTTATCTCTGGACTGGAAAAGCTAACTAGACACTTTTGAGAAGGTCCATTTGGTGTAGTCTGTTTAAAATGATGACGTGGGTGGGAGTATGCCTGCATAGTAGTTAGAGTGACAAACCGCTTTCCTAATACATGTCACTCTGAACTTCTCATGGAATTATACCAACTTCGTTATAACGTATAATCGGTTATATAACGTATCTCAATGTACGGTACCGTGTGATGCGATACCGTATTAAATGGTATTGTATATAAAGTATACCTCGGATATAACGTACTAGTCATTTCTACAGTACAGACCCATTAGTTAGCTTACGTTATAACGAAGTTCTACAACGTATATAGTCCATTCTTTTGTATTTGGTTCTCATGGTGAATTAGAAGATGTGCTATAAAAGTGCATGATCATCATCATCATCATCATCAACATCGCCGCCACCAACACCATCATCACAGCTACCACAGCCACCATCATTAAAACAATTACTATTAGCACTATTTAGTGAATTACTTGATAGCGAATTCATTACAATACATTCCATCAATGTATTCATACAGTATTTCGAAAGATAGCTATAGCTGTCTACGCTGCAGTGTGGGGTTTGATGGAAGAAACAAGTAAGTACGTAAGTAAGGAGGTCGTTGACTTCCAATTTGCGTGGAACATGGAATACCCTAATTATATCCATCCACGTCAGAAGAGACGTTTTCTCTTTCCGCAAAAGGCGAATCCAATCCAGCGATCCCCGGTTAATTGCCGGATACAGATAAGGACTGGAAGTTGTTTAGTAATCGGCTCTGGCTACTTTACCGAGGTCTGCGCTGATTGGTTCGAATCTTCTTCCCTCTAAAAAAAGCTGTGTCGATAAAAACAAGAAAGCAACTAAGAGTCGGTCGTTAAAACATCATTGTCGGGTCTGTATGAACATCTATATACATACGCTGTAGGCCTATTATGTGTTAGCGGATGGATGGATAAACGACTGACTGACTGGCTGGCGGACTGACTGAAAACTGACTGGCCGACTCAAACACTGCCTGACTGACTGAAAACTGAAAACTGACTAACTGACTAACTGACTGACTGACTGACTGACTGACTGAATGACTGACTGAATGACTGAATGACTGACTGATTGACTGACTGACTGACTGACTGAAAACTCACTGGCTGACTCAAACACTGCCTGCCTGACTGAAAAACTCATTGACTGATTGACTGACTGACAGACTGATCGACTGAACGAAAGAAAGAATGAACGGAAGAAAGAAAGAGTAACTCCAGTGCGGTCGATGTGTTTGTGAGTGCACCGTACAAGTAAGACAAATTCGGCGATATAATTCAAAATAGAAGATGGACCAAACAGTTGCAGTCTGTATCTCCGCACTTACACCTGAAAGCAACTCCTGCACTCGGAGTGCCAGGCGTCACTCGACACGAGTCAATAAATACACAGACGCGTCGAGGTTCGACAGCTAGCGTCACATGACGCGCGGCGTCATAATGACGTCGAATGTCACGTCATGTTCGCTTGTAAATCACGCCGATTCTTAATAATATTCGACACAATAAAAGTCGCTTACTGTAGTAGTAGTAGTAGTAGTAGTAGTAGTAGTAGTAGTAGTAGTAGTAGTAGTAGTAGTAGTAGTAGTAGTAGTAGTAGCAGCAGCAGCAGCAGCAGTATCCGGTAATTCTCGCGGACGTGTGAGTTAATCAGGAGCGGATGACAATCGAATCCGGTTCCGGAGTACGTCCCATGGGACACCGGAGGGGGGATGACGGGGGGGGGTTAGAGGTGGGGGTGTGGGAAAGGTCGATCGTCTGCGCCAAATTAATAAATGTGATCCAGGCAGACGATGGTTGCGATCATCTGTTGTTCAGTGACGTCATCGCTAACGATGACGAAGGCACTGCACGGGTGGGCGTGGGTTGTGGGGAGGAATGGACCAACTCTATGGTGGGATGTGGGGGGGAGGGTTCAGTCAGTTCGGAATGGACTAACTCCATGGTGACGAGTGTTTGTCCGCCAGATGGTGTGTTTGGTGAGGAAACAGAGAATGACCGAACGACGAAAATGCGTGAGATTATATCGACCAATGACGTCACCCGACCAAGGTACGATCGACCATTTTGTCTAATGGTCGGAATGGTTTGGTTTGGGCGTTTGCGGACGGAGGTTGAAGCAGTCGAATAGCCTAATCGTTGAAATGAAGAAAGGAAATTCAAAAT
>CM030867.1:9843257-9858257 GCA_018105865.1 Metaphire vulgaris | reverse complement strand
CATTGAATCCTGGAGCCAGGGGGCCCGTGCTATTGAGTGCCTGATGGAGTTGGGACGTACATTAAACAACAAATAGTTGGCCCCCATGATTTTTCAACGGTTGCCATTCCTAGAGCTAGAGCCGCCACTGCATTGAGTGTGTTGAGAAAGAAACAAAATACTTTCAAATTAAGATTATATTCAAGTTAAATTTATATTATTCAAGTGAGTTCTGCTGTTTAAAAACAATTATACAGGGTGGCGCAAAAAAGCCGGACTAGGCTATATTAAATGCAAACCTAAATGTGACTAGTCCGGTTTTTGCGCCACCCTGTATATAATTGATATTGGTTTTTATAATTATCAAAGCGTTTCTTTTTCCGGACACAGTTTGTTAATTGTCTTCGAAAATAAAATACTGCTCCCATTACACGCCTACAGCGAATTGCTTGAATATACACCGTAGAGTGTAGGTCCCTCTATAGAAAGTCGATTGAGCGTACGGACCAAGAGAAGGCGGAGAAACGATTTTTAAATACTAAATCAGATTCGAGCACGCATTCAGAGATAATTAAAATTTTAAAAGTGATGAATAGGGGGTTCGAATTTTCATACTTTTTTCTCGATTTCACTAAATTCTCAACCGCTAGCTTCGAAAGTAACTGATTAGAAACATGAAGTCCAATGAATTTCTCAGGAGACAAGTGTGTCTAATAACTGTTTATTTCTGTCTGGTCAACCTATCCAGCTTATATCCCCTAAAAGTTTCATGCTATCATTTCATATATAGGCTATCTCATTACCATATTTGTTCATTATAAGTTTCTCGAAAGTATAGCTTTTTGTAGGAGATGCTCGAAAACAAATATCAATTCCTTTTTTCCTACTGAGAGTATATATATATATATATATATATATATATATATATATATATATATATATATATTAATACGAATGAGGTGCGTAAACAAATAAAGTTTACAGATCTATGTCTTGTATTGAATGACTATAAAAGTTACTATTTTCAAACAGAAGCACTTGTTAACAATTTCTTCCAGGAAGGATCTCGCGGGCCAACAAGAAAACACGCGGATCAGATTTGGCCTGCGGACCAAGGTTTGCGGATTGCTGCGACAGACGAACTAACGAACGAACGAATGACTTTGATGTAGTTCAAATGCGTTCAAAACCCAAATTTGACTCTATATACTTTGTCGCGTCAGCGTTTTTCGATATGCAGTCACAGAGTTATTCATTATTTTTCATGAAATAATTTCCTACTTTGGGTCAAAAATCGCGCTATATCAACGACGACTTCTAGACGCTTTCTTCAATCGCATCCATGAGTGAAACGGATTTTCGAAACAATTTCTATTGGAAAATCATCTCCGTCAAATATAAACTTTCTGTCCGTTTGCTTCTCCTCTCTTCGATTTGTGACGCGCTCTTTTTCCGGACGGACAAATCTCTCGATAGTTCTCTATGTCCGGAGACTTTATCGTGCGCTGTCAGACAGGGTGTCAGCCGGCGTCGGATGTTATTATTTTACCTCGACTGACAGACAGACAGACAGACAGGCAGACAGTCTGTCGCAGTGAATGAATTTTTCCGCGGCCGCGTTTTCCTAAGACCGCCGCCGCCGCTGACCGGAAAAGATCGGGGTTGGAAGAAAGAGACGACGCATGCTGTATAGACGATTTTTCCAGCGGTAGGAGCAGTCGTCATCGCTAATAACTGACCCAATGGGGTCAGACAGGCTTCACGAAGAAAAAGCGCAATATTCAATATTCAACGCAGTATAGCCGCGTCATGCCGTCAAAGGCTCAAAGCAGGGACGGACGGACAGACAGGCAGACAGACATTCAGACAGACAGAAGGACAAACTGAAGTCGGAATGGAGGGATGTATGAACGATAGTGATTTTCAACACAGTATAGCAGTCCTACTACTGTAAGTACTAAATCATCTAAAATCCAGTTATTATTATTATTATTATTATTATTATTATTATTATTATTATTATTATTATTATTATTATTATTAGTAGTAGTAGTAGTAGTAGTAGTAGTAGTAGTAGTAGTAGTAGTAGTAGTAGTAGTAGTAGTAGTAGTAGGCTTGTAGTAGTAGGCTTGTAGTAGTAGGCTTGTAGTAGTAGTAGAAGTAGTAGTAGTAGGCTTGTAGTAGTAGGCTTGTAGTAGTAGGTAGTAGTAGTAGTAGTAGTAGTAGTAGTAGTAGTAGTAGTATTAGCAGTAGTAGTAGCAATAGTATTAGTTTCATCATCATCATCATAATCATCAAAAAATTGGTATTGGTATAATTGGTATAATATTAATTGAAACCGGTCTGCCGCAGCAACGCAGAGGAACAGAGATGGGGAGAGAGACCGGGCATCCGGAAGACACACGAAGGGGCGTGGTCAGTCCGTATCTTGATTGACAGTTAAGAGACCCAGCTGCCGTAGCTGGCACACACAATCAACCGCCGTTTACGACGATGGAAAGAAACAACACTAAGAATCACCCTTCAGTTGGTACGCAGGACTTGCAACGATTGGTACGCACTACGCAGTACCGAAGTTGATGGGTGCAGTAAATACATCGCACGTACTAGGATACTTACGTGAGAAATATGCCACCCATTCGCATCACTTGAATCGAGAGCCGTCTATTCGTTAGATATATTGTTTTTTCTCTCTAATAACATGTTACGCTTTTCTGGACTGTTTCTTTGTCATTTCTGGAGAGGTAAGAATTCACGATTTAATTTCTGTCTAGCGTCGAGGTAATGGATTTTGTTGGATTGTTTAAGGTTCGTGAAATCGGAAATTCAAATTTCAGAGAGAGAGAGAGAGAGAGAGAGAGAGAGAGAGAGAGAGAGAGAAGGAGAGAGAGAGGAGGAGAGAGACAGTGTCTAATCTAGACTCCTGGACTCCGGAAGACAATTTGAAATTTCCGGTGGGGAGTCAGCTAGGAAGTTTGGGAGAGCGCTGTACGTTTGCCAAAATTTCCGGGGGGATTTGAAATTTCCGGGGGGGAGGGGGGAGTAAAGGGCAAATTTTTCCCGGAAACAGACTAGATTAAACCCTGGAGAGAGAAAGAGAGAGATAAGTTTAAATTTGAGCGTTTGTTAAAATTCTCCGTTTTACGTGTTGATTTAAAAAAACTGATCCATGGAATTACAAGAAATAAGAACTCATGTAATGCTCAGTTCAGCCTATATCTGTCTAGCGCTAAGTTGCTAACGCCATGAAGTACAACATGTAAATTAGAAGTCGCAGTTACTTACTACTTAGTTAGCGAATGCTTGTAGGCAAAGATAAGTTACCATATTTTACAATAAAGTAATTAATATCGGCTGAAATACTGAACTGCTTAGATCAAGAAACATTTGCTAGTTATTATTACTACTACTAATACAGTAGCTGCCTATTATTATAAATCGTTAATCTAGATTTGAAATAGCTGTAGCAAAAATGGGGATGGGGTGGTGGTGGGGAGTCAGTGAGGCATGATCATTTTATTAAGGGGGTCATTATGGCGAGGAGGGGGTAACGGAGAGGCGGTGCCCTTAATCTGGGTGGGGTAAGTCGTGGGAGATGTGCAAAACCGTTAAGATTTTTTGGGGAGGGGAGTAGGTAGAACGATTGGAAAAGAATCGATATATGGGGCACGGAATTGTGCTGAAAAAAAATTAACGACAACCTTTTTTTAACCTTTGTTGACTTTCTCTACTGGAAAATATCGATATGCCCTCCCCCTATTTCGGAACGCTGGCTGCGCCACCAGAATGAAAAAAGTTATCTATGCATGTGCGTAGCCTGAGGAAGTACCGGAGCAATTTATTATTGGTATTCGCTGCCCCCTTCCCCCCCCCCCGCCGTCCCCACGCCCCCTTAGACAGCAGTCCATCGTCTGACATTATAATTTGCCCCGGGGTGAGTGGGTGGTCGTAGGCAGCAGACGAGAGAATCTGGTATAGGATGTAAAATTAGAAGGAAATTACCATTTTCCGAGCAGACGTCGCCAGACGCTGACCGAATGTCCACACCGTCGACGACCCAACCATGGACTACTAGTAGTCCTTGACCCAACCAACCATGGACTACTAGTGTGCACCAATGTGCACCAACCAGGTGGATGCTGCTGCCTCTTTCGCCGAGCGACCGCCTAAACAGATTAGTATTATTATTATTCCAGGACAATTTATATAGCGCCGTACGCATGGTTTAAAATCCAAAATCAAGAGCGCTTTGACAACGCTGACATGTCAGAGAAGGTGGCGATGTTAAAAGATCCCCACTGACATGATGGAAAGAACTTTGCTGCCTCACGGTGCCGAGTCCCTTAGAAGCGGTCCTTCAAAGAACCTGCAGCCCCTTTGACGTAATGCCAACGAGGAACGGAAGATGATGTAAGAGTCCGCGAGTTGGGTCGAAAGATGTCCTAATAATTTTCCAACGACAAGCGGGCGTGGGAGCGGGGGTTGGGGTGGGGTGGGGGAGGGGAGAGAGGAGGCGATGCACGAATCATGACGCTAGAATCGAAAGCCGCTTAGAGTAGGGGTTGGGGGGAGGGTTGGCGGAGGTTGGGGGTGACCGTCGACAAAGTCATCTCTTGTCGATTACCGGTCTTGGTCTTCGTCCATGCATCGATTTCGAACCACTCAGGTTTTTAGCGGCGAGATGTGCATTGAAATCGTCTGCGTGTCTTAGCCGGTTCGGAAAAGGTAAATCTATTCAGCAGACCCGGCGAATTAGAAAGAATAAATTATCATTCCAGATGTGTCGTATGAAAGAGGGGAGCGGGGATGGGGGGGGGGGGGAAGGAGTGGGGGTCGGTCGGTCGCTCAAGGGGCTCCTGTATCGGAGGGTTTGAACCGTAAAGACCGCGCGCGGAATAAATTTCACGTTGCGCTGGACTTGGGTTTGCGACCCGGAATTTAATCATCGCTGCATGGAACGAGTCTATGCCACGGTGTCTACGCGTGTTTTTTCCGCCATTTTGTTGAGAGTGTCATCGCGTCACCAAAGACACCTGATAGATGTCAGGTGTCACACCGCCAGCCGGGGTTAAGTCATTAAATTTAGTAGAAATCGGGGCTTGTATTAGAAGTTTTGCGGCAATTTCTGTGGTGACATTGGCAACCATTGTCTAAAATTTGGCAAAGAGGGCGGTACATTTTCCTTTAACTTCTCCGTTCTTGACACTTCCAGTAAATATTGACTTCTATGGTTTTGTGCCGTGTCCATCCATATTATAATGGCCGTGTTTCCGCACAAGAAAGTAGGTAAGTAAGCTAGCTGTCGTTTCGATATTTGAGCCTGCTACTTTATAATGTTACCCTACTAGCTTCAGAGTAATTCGAGCCAGAGAACTAGAGATCACAAATGTAAATTCTACAAGGAATGGCAGCACCAAGGAAATCGAATTCTTTAGTGCTATGGCAGTGAGTCTAGGGAACTGTTTTCACGCAAAGGCAGTGACAGTTGAAACATTAAGTGGATTCAAAACTTATCGAGGAAATCCGAGTCATTAAATGTTTCAGAGTAATTATAGTGGTTTTCACACAGGCAAATAATGCCTCCTAAACCACTCGAATTCACGCTACTACCACTATCTACAACAACAACTACTACTGCTACTGCTGCTACTACTACTACTACTACTACTACTACTACTACTACTACTACTACTACTACTACTACTACTACTACTACACTACTGTTATTGTAATTATTATTAGTAGTAGTATTATTATTATTATTATTATTATTATTATTATTATTATTATTATTATTATTATTATTATTATTATTATTATAAGGAAGAAGAGCTTTCCAACACTGGAGATATCCTACTAAACCACTAAAAATCCAGTTATTATTGTATTATTCTTATATTATTATTATTATTATTATTATTATTATTATTATTATTATTATTATTATTATTACATTTAGTAAGTAATGAATCAAGAAGGGTGCGTGGTATCGGAAGATTTTCTCAGTCCACATCTTAATTTTATTATTAACCGCTCCAGATGTTTTATGACCCCCTCCCCCCCCCCACCCTAGCATCGCTCATTTCCTTCTTCCTATTGGCGATGACGTTCCCAAATAGGAGGTAATTGGTTTGAAAATTTTGAATCTGGCCGGCGAGTCAGAAATTGCTGTGGAGGGTAGGGGAGAGGGACCTTGGACAGATGTAGAAGTGTGGAAGTCATTGTGCTTGGGAGGTACCGGTAGGGACAGAAGAGGAGGAAGTGGGCCGTTGTCTCGCCCGTTCAGGTGCGGGTTTTTATTGTTCCCGGGGGGTGCCGAGGCGCGACTTTGCCCGTCATTTTAAATTGCGCCCGAATATTGGGTTCTTAAGAAGATCCGAGTGGCCGCACATCTGTTCTACGCTCTGCAATTACTGAAAGGAAGAGATTAGGGTAGGGAAGATTGTGGTGGTGTGCGGTTGGGTGTGGTGGGATGACGGTGTCTTGGTGGGGGTCAAGGAGCGTAGGCGGTCTGGCCGGAAGGAGGGGATGGGGCCTTTTGGGGTAAATGACTCAAAGGATATAATTGCAAATCGACAGACAACGGCTAAGACTACTTTAAATTGGTAAATACAAAAAGTTGGCTCTTCCTTTCTTTTCAAATTCTTATTTCGAGTAGGAATTGATGACTTTAATTAATAGTCGCTAGGCTTTCGATTTTGACGTTTCGATTTGATTGTACTGTATACGACGAAATTTACGCCGAGAGAAAAGCCTCGGTAAGCCTAAAGACAAGCTATACCGTGTACAAGATGGCGGCTGTTCACCTTAGAGTTCGATCTCTGCGTATCTAGATAAATTTATTATAGAAGGGAATTCTCAAATCAAGAAAGCCAGGCCGTGTAGCGCTGTGCCCAGAATTTGGGTTTTCACGTCCGATCCCACTGGGGTTAAAAATATTGGGGTTGGTGCAGTCTGACCCCACGGTTTTTGAAAAATATATACCATTATAGATGTAAATGGACATAGATTGTTTCTCTTCTCCTGCTTCTCCATTTTCGTATCCTATTTCTTTTACATAGATTTTTAATTTATCAAATTACAGTATGATCTAATATCAAAATATGAAATATTTTTGCATTTGCCTTTATAACTATTTTTCAGATATTGAATTGCAATATTAGCGATCTTTGGCCTTGATTTCGATACTAATAGACTGATTGATTGATTGATTTGATTTATCCTGAACTGTTTGCATCTCCGGTCCAGCAGTCGCGTTCTGGTGTCCGTTCCCTCTCCGTCCAAAACGGCGAAACTCGGGTAGAGATCTTTTACGCGGGGGAACCCCGTCCTATAGAATGCATTGCCAGATGAAGTGGCTAAAGGGACCTCTTCCGAACTGTTTGCAAATAAACTAAAGACTCACTTATTTACTATCTCCTACACAAGTGCCCCCCTGTAAAGTGCTCTTGACTTTGGCCTTTGCTTTGCTTATTACACTATATAAATTGTCATAATAATAATAATAATAATAATAATAATAATAATAATAATAATAATAATAATAATAATAATTGATTGATTGATTGAACGTTATATATTACAAACAGCTTACAGGTTTAGATCTACTTTCAACTTAATTTTGCGACTGAATCAAGTAGTTAGCCTAGCCTCAAAGTAACCGCACTCAGTCTATTATTGTCACATCCACGGAGCAAGCAAGAGTGCCCGATGTTTACCCGACGAAGACCGCAGCATATAAAGCACTTACATCCATCCGCATTAGTTCACGTACAGGCAACAACCAACTACAGCTACTTGGATGCAGCGAGGGGAAGATGATGACGACGACGACAACGACGACGACTATGGCGATGGTACCAAAGTGTTTCCGTTAAATGCGCCATCTATCGGGTGGCGGGTGTGTAGGCTACACGTACCTGGTTTTAGCATCGATCGATGAAGCCGGGAATTCTGGGTTTAAACGCGACGATGAACGAATGCGGTTTTTTGCCGCGGCTGTAAATCTCTCAGACCGTCAATCGTTGCGTTACGTCATCAGCGACGCCACCTAGCGGGCGAGGTCGTGCATCGATCACGTGACGTTTCGCTACGTCACACCGCCGAGGAGTGAAACCTCCCTCAGAGACGATTTCGGTGCAAAAACGGAATGATCGTAATATCTACCGGGGGGGCGAGGGGGGGCGCAGAATTTTTATCGATTTCGATTGTCAAATCGAACATTGTCAAATCGAAGAATAGCATTGGGAAAAATTAGATGTCAACGTTAACATCGAGCGGGAAGATATTCTTGCTAGAGTCAAATTCTTTGCTGGTGTTTAGGCGAATTAATGAATTAATAAAATAAATAAAGGAAGGTAGAATTCGAATGAAAGGCTAGAAATGGCATTTTATTTAAAGTAAAAAGTTAGGAAGTAAGTAAGTAAGTCGGAGTATGGTGTCTATAAGCTGTATTTTAAATGCAAGCATCCAAGTCAGAAGCATGGGCGTCCGGAGGGAGGTGCAAGAAGGTGCAATTGCACCCCTGGAAAAATTGGGGTGTTATGAAAAAAGTATATTACTTGTTTCTTTCGTCACAAAACCTTGTTTTTCAACCCCCTCTGGAAAAATTTTTAATTTCTTTCGTTACAAGACCCTATTTTGCACCCTCTTGAAAAATTTCTGTGGACGCCCATGGTCAGAAGTAGTTTTTAAAATTTTTCTTTAGTTGGCATACTTTATGTTGTGTTCTGATCTGATTATTTGCTTTAAAATTTTAATTCAATTATAAGTTTTGCTTCTTAATGCGTCTCTTAATTGCATTTAATTTTCAGAATAATACGCGAGATTGAAAATCGCGTTTGACAGACAATAATTGAGACCCGTGAGTCGTGCGGCAAACGAGCAGACGACATAAATTCCATCGTCTGCTTTCCGTCGAAAATGATTCCATCGTAAGGGCCGCCGATCGAGGTACATAACTTCCAGGTAATTTATCCACCTCGCAGTCGGAATGTCGGTGATCTCTTTTATCTTTGCCGCCTACATCTTTTATTCCGCCGACGGTAGGGAACCGCTGGAGTTGAAATACCGCCTGGAAGAGGAACAGGGAATAGGGACGTACGTCGGTAATGTAATCGAGGACGCGAATCTCGCCGCGATCTACGAAGAACCGACCTTGCGCCAGCTCCGGTTTCGCTTTCTGAAAAATTCCGACCTCTTCCTGATCGACGACGTCAGAGGCACGCTGTCGACTGCCACCCGGATCGACAGGGAAGCCATCTGTCCCGGAGCCGACACCTGTGACATCAGGCTGGACGTCGTCATCCAGCCTCACGTGCATTTCCGGATAATACGGATCGACGTGACGATCTTGGACGTTAACGACAACGCGCCTAGTTTCGACGGTACGGAGAAGACGGTCGGGGTACTGGAAACGGCCGCCGTCGGTACGGTACTGCACGTACCGACCGCGACGGACCCCGACAGTCCGGAGTTCTCCGTCAGTCGGTACATGCTCGTTTCCAACTCGGACCGATTTGAGTTGGTGGACGAAGAGAGAAAGTCGGACGGTAGCTTCGATACGAAACTCGTTCTTGTTCGAAGTCTTAACCGCGAATTGGTAGACAACTACTACCTGAAGGTAAGTGTTCGGGAATTCAGTGAGCTGCGAGGTAAAACGTGGGTCTGGGGAGGGAAAGTAATGGCAACTTACCCCAGGTAGAGTGATTCCAGTATAATATAGTTACTCCCCAATCATTATTTGTATATATACTTATGACGGGGAGCAGTGTTTTATACAGGCCTTTTAGGAGGGGAGATTCCCCCCCACCTCAAAATTGCCCTCTAAAATCCCAGCACTTACACAAATTTTGTATTGAACTGTGTTTTCCCTCTCCAACCATGTCGATTTCCCCCCAAAGGCCTCAATTCCCCCCCCCCCAAGGCCTGGAGTCTGGATAAAACACTGACGGGGAGTTATAATATACATGTATATGTATGTATACATATGTGTATATATATAATGACGGACAGGGAGTTATTATATAAAATAATGACTGGGGAGTTATTATTACATGGGAGTTAATACAGTAATATACTAATATATTATGGCCTATAGGCCTACTACACAGGCTTTAGATTCAGTCAATTTCATGAATCAAATTCAAATGTTAAAATTAAATTCCGTAACTTTGCTTGGGCTACTTTCGGGACGAACAAAACGGCTGCTTTGGCAACACTGTGACGTCACTATTAAAAGTTTATTGTTATGGTTTATCTTTTAGTAATTACAATCAAGACTAAATAGTCATATTGCGTTAACTTGATTATAAAACGTATCGTTTACGTATAGACCTACACTTCTATTAATTAGAGGCCTCTGGGTCCCACTTTTTAAGAAGGGAAGGTGGAAGGTGTAGGGCTTGCACCCCACCCTCACGCATTTGAATTAGTTTCGGTTAATCAAATAATTCTCGAAAGAAATTTTAAACTGCTTTACAACGTGTGAAAACGAACTTATTTCAAAATTCTGTTCCTTGTTAAACATTTATAGTATTTTATTAAAGTTTTTATGGGGTGCAGTGGCGTATTTAGGGGTATGTTCCTGATCCATAGCGTACCCCTTTGGTCTTTGGCCTTTTGGTCTTTGGTCATTCCCTCCGGTTGCACCACAAAATATTTTAAAATTTGTTTTAGGGACTATTTGATGGAAACAAAATTTTTTGTTTGGGTGGGATTAGTTGGGTAGGCTTAAGCCTACCCTAGCCTTTAATAAAATCCGCCTATGGAGCGCATGCTTTCTTAAAGTTTCCTTCACTTTACTACATTTTTACTAATGATACGCTCCATAATTAATAAATGTTTCGTTACTGAGTCGTTACAAATTGCAATCAGCTTTCGTCTGTTAAACAATTATGGAGCAAAAAAAATTGAGGTAATTAAGCGAAACTGCAGCATTTTAATAAACTTAACTGTATGCTACTGCAGAACATAGAATAAAAGTTATTTTTCGAACTTCTTAAATTTCACCTTACCCCTTTAAGCCTTTCTAAATACGCCCATGATGGGGTGGATAGTTAGCAGAGTGGTAACAGCGCTGGACGACGGAGCAGAAGGTCGCGGGTTCGATACTTGCAGGTGCTCTAAGGTCGATTCAGTCTTACTCGCTAGAAGGCGGTGGTAAAATGATCAACGTTAAGCTGCGAGGTAAAACGTGGGTCTGGAGGAAATTAATGGCAATCCACCCCAGATTAATGGCTTATACCACCCGCGTCGCTGGTTGCCTAGACAGGAGATAAACGCCGGAACCCAACGCTCTGACTCGAGTACGGGACCCCTACCTTTGTCTGCCTTTTAAAAAAAATAAAATTCGAATTTTTTTAACGCGTCTGCAGATCCTGGCCGTTGACGGCGGATTTCCGCAGAACACTGGATCCATCAACATTAACGTTCGTGTCCTGGACGTTAACGATAACAGACCGGTCTTCGAAGCGTCGGTCTATAACGTTACCGTCAAGGAAAACACTCCGATGAACTCCGTAATTCTAACCGTCTCTGCGAGCGACCAGGACATCGGGTTCAACGGCGAGGTCGCGTATTCGTTTTCCCTTCAGACGCTAAACGCCTACGGCCGACTATTCGGCATCGATAACCGAACAGGGGATATCTACGTACGCGAACCGCTGGATCACGAGGAAAGCGCCACCTATCGGCTGGCGGTCGTCGCCCAGGATCGCGGCTTGGAGTCGACGCCGGTCGCGGCGACGGTGAACGTCATCGTCAGCGACGTCAACGATAATGCGCCGAAGGTGACGATGCTGACGCTGTCGACGGAGTCGCGCGTCGCCGAGATAGCGGAGGACAGTCGGGCGGGGACGTTCGTCGCGCAGGTGACCGTCGTCGACGCTGACGCCGGGGAGAACGGGCGATTCTCGTGCCAGCTGAACGACAGCCATTTCGCCATGGTGCCCGTCTACGACTCCGAGTTCCAGCTGGTCACGACCGCCGCCCTGGACCGCGAGTCGCGGTCGGAATATCGCGTCGCCATCACCTGCACCGACTTCGGGTCGGACCCGTCGCAGGTATCAAATATACAGAATTAATTATAAACACTGTCTTTTAGTATCTAAAATCAGGGGCGTAGCCAGAAATTTGATTTGGGGGAGTATAATGTGATTTGAGGGTATAAATATTTTAAAACGTTGAAAATCTTAAAAAACATATTAAAACTTTAAAGTTGCCTGATTTTTTTCGAGGGGGGGGAGGTATATATACCGATATACCCCCGTCGCTACGCCCCTATTTGTTATGAACCCAATTATCTTAAGATGCGACTTATCCATCGACCTTACGAATCACTCCACTAGGTATTCGGCAGGACTTCCATTTGTTGTTCCTTATTCTCGCACAGTCATTGGCACTAGTTGTTTCTCAGTGTGTGGTCTTTGGAATAGCATTCATTATAAAGTGTCACTTCGTAAGGCTAACAATTTATCATCTTCCATATCCGGTCCAAAAACATATCTTTCTTACTTGGTTTATCCCCCTTAGATTACTCCCCCTCCGTGTGTGACTGGTTTTTCCGGCCTGACCTGGCTCTAATGCTATTTGGATTTGGTGCGCCATCGGCTGATGCCCTGGGCATTATGATAGTGGCGCCATAGAAGTGTCTTGATTGGTTGGTTGATTGATTGGTTGATTGAGGTATCGCGCGATGACCTGAGGGTGGTGGTGGTAGACGTGAACGACAACGACCCGGTTTTCGGACAGCCGGTCTACCGCGGCGAGCTGCACGAAAACAACTACGTCGGCGCTGTCCTCTTCCAGGTCAACGCCACGGATCGGGACGTCGGACCGAACAGCCGGCTGACGTTCCGGATCGAGGACAGGGACTCGGCGGCAGGGGGGCGGCGGCGGCGGCGGCGGCGAGATTCGGGGTCGATCCGGACACGGGGGTCGTCCGGGCCCTGGTGTCTTTCGACCGGGAGGACACGGACCAACTGCGTTTCTACGTCGTCGCGGCGGACCAAGGATCTCCGTCGCGATCCGGATCCGCGCTCGCGACGGTCGCGATCCTGGACGTGAACGACGAACGCCCGGTCTTCTCGCAGACCGGATACTCGTTCGCCGTACACGAGAACCAACCGACTGGATCGGACGTCGGCGCTGTGGCGGCCGTCGACCGAGACAGTTCCGTCTACGGGGACATCACCTACTCGCTGGTTCCCGTTCACGGATTCGAGTCGTTCGAGGTCGACCACAAGACGGGCATGATCACGACGCTGCGTGAATTCGACCGCGAATCGAACCCCAGTTACCTCCTGGTCGTCGTCGCCAGCGACCGCGGCGTCCCGCCGCTCGCCAGCACCGCCACGGCCACCGTGTACGTATCGGACGAGAACGACAACGCCCCGGTGTTCGACTACCCGACGCCGGCCAACAACACCGTCTACGTGTCCAACCGCACCCCGCGCGGTCACGTGATCACGCGACTGCGCGCCCACGACGCCGACGTCGGCAAGGAACGCCAAGGTCTACTTCGAGATCTCGGACGCGACGCGCGGCGACGATCCGGTCTTCGACCTGGACGCGGAACTGGGAACGATCCTCGTCCGACGAGCCGACCTGCTGGATCTCGACGGACAGCAGTACGCGCTGGAGTTCGTCGCCCGGGACGAGGGCGACCCGCAGAGGATCGCGTTCGCCCGGCTGAACGTCATCGTTAACCGTTCGGTGGCGTTTCTGTTCGATCCGGAAGACGGCGGAAGTGGTGCGATGACGAGGCAGAATTTCACCATTGTCATCGTACTGGCCGCCATCTCGGTCGTCATCATCGTCGTTCTGGTCGCTGCGATCGTCGTCGTCTGCCGCCAGGACCGGAAGAAGCAGTCGCACAAGTACAACTGCCGGACGGAAACGCTGAAGATGCTGTCGAAGGGCATGAAGCCGTCGATGTCCGACTGCAGCGACGTCTCGGCCGCCGCCCAGCACGGCAGCACGCCGTCGACGTCCGACGACAAGGTCAGGAAGGACTTCGTGCTGGCCACCGGCGGCGACGCCGGTCTAAGACTTGAATACGACGACCAACGGTCCTTGCCTCGCTACTGCACTTCGACGTTCGACCAACAGGTGTCAGCACAGGTAAGAGAACGGAGTGGAAACGGCGGACCAGTGGCGGCTCCAGGAGTTGGCAAGTGGGGTGGGGCGCGTTGGGGTGGCAACTTCTAAGCATGGGGGGGGGGTCAACCGTTTGTTGATAGGTATGCAGTAGTATGTATAGGGTCCTAACAGGGGGGGGGTCACTGGGGAGCCAGACATTCAATAGGGGGACGGGCCCTCTTGGGCCCCTTTGTGGAGCCGGACTCGGTTATAGCGTATATCATCATCATCATCATCATCATCATCATCATCATCATCATCATCATCATCATCATCATCATCATCATCATCATTTTGCTATATATCTACCAACTCTTTTTAGCGGCAACAGTTAGACACTAAATGTTTCAAAGAAGTTCTATCTTCAGTTAAACGTCTTCCTTCTACGATTGAAATTCCTTTCATGTTCATATCTTCTCTGATGTTGTCCTATGCCTTATAACAGCGGTACCATAGAAGTTGATTGATTGACTGATTGATTGATTGATTGGTTGGTTGATTGCATCTAAACTGTTTGATAAATGCTATTATATTTACTGCAAATACGGTAGAACGTTTTTACTGGTTTAAAAAGAGGATTGATCAGTTTTCTGATGTAATGCATTTGCTGCACTGCGAAATTGCGCTTTATAAATGTTCGTAATAATAATAATAATAATAATAATAATAATAATAATAATAATATCAATAATAATATCAATAATAATATCAATAATAATATCAATAATAATAATAATATAATGATAATAATAATGATAATGATAATAATAATGATGATCAATAATAATAATAATAATAATAATAATAATAATAATAATAATAATAATAATAATAATAATAATAATAATAATAATAATAATAATAATAATAATAATAATAATA
>CM030867.1:9805757-9838257 GCA_018105865.1 Metaphire vulgaris | reverse complement strand
ACTTCTTCTTCTTCTTCTTCTTCTTCTTCTTCTTCTTCTTCTTCTTCTTCTTCTTCTTCTTCTTCTTCTTCTTCTTCTTCTTCCTCTTCTTTAGGTGCTGTGTATTTCTACGTTAGCGACCATGGATTTCCACTTTGTTCGATCTTGACATCCTCTTATTTGTTCGATGTTATTCATTATTCCCTCAATTCATAGTGATATTTAATTCTGCCGAGAAATATCACCAACGACATTTTAAAACGTGCTTAATGATTCTCCGATGATGATGATGATGACGACGACGACGACGGTGAATTTGACCGCAACCCCGATGAGTAAGTAAGTCGTCGTTGTCTGCGTTTGATAAAATATTGTAGAATTCCTTGAGATCGGTGCACTACCATCCATCGCCATCCGCCAAATCTTCAAACGCCAGTCTCCATCTGAACGGGTCCTCGGTGGCCCCTCTGGACGCGCACCCTCCGGAGAAGCTATCCGTTGGAAGCCCCTACCAGGACTCGAAGACCAACAACATCATCACTCAGAACGGACAATCTCTCCTCCACCCCGCCCACCACCCCACCCCAACCCCACCACCACCACCAACAGTCTTCGAGGGATAAGGAGGTAAGCGAACGAATGTGCAGGATGGGTTCCAGTCGTATGCGGCATGCCCACCCAACCCCACCCTGCCCACGGTTCCCGAAAGGGTGTTGTTAAGCATCAAAGTGGTCCCGCGGGTAAACGGAAATGAAATTCGGATAGATGGGAGTTCTTAGTCGACCGGTGGGCAGTCGATCACTTGTCGACTTTAATACCCGGGCGGGTATTCGGGCTTCTTTTAAAAATTCCCTCTGGGACCGTACGCCATCTTCCGGGGGCGGGGGAGGTGGGGGTTCGTCCAGGACGACGTTGTCTGTTGAAATATCTATCTCGTTGCTGGTTATAATAAAGGACCGGGAAAGGCGAATGCTCATTCTCAGAAGAAAAATGTCCAGTTTCATATGATTACTTTTATCTCCCATGGCACCTGTAGTCCGATACGTACAGTCCATTGCTAATCTACATATTATTATTGAGACTCAGTGGCGTAGCGTGTCCATTGCAAAGTTTCGTGCCGAAGCAAAAAAAGAAGGTCTACACGTTCATTTCTAGGGTTGTTAGGGTTATTATTAACCTAATTATTTAGACCCCTCTTTGGCCCCCGGCCGGGGGTCGGTCAACAAAGTGCCCCCCGCCCCCCTACGTTACGCCACTGTTGAGACTGCTTCGTGCTACTGCTTCTATTATATTTGTCCAACGATAATAGCAACTACTAGCAATAGCAGAGTGCTACTGTTATACTTGTTATGCTACCGTCGATATGCTAGTATGATTACCACAACTGCTAATGCATACCTATTATTATTATTTTATTATTAGTATTATTACTACTACTACTACTACTACTACTACTACTACTACTACTACTACTACTACTACTACTACTACTACTACTACTACTACTATGTTGCAAATGATGAAAATAACAATAGTGAGTAGGGACAAAGAGATAATTGTAAAACTGTAGAATAAATTATTATTATTATTATTATTATTATTATTATTATTATTAGTATTGTCGTCGTCGTCATATTCTGCGGGACACTGCTCTTTATTTGGCTTAGAATATCTTAAAATTGTACGAATTTTGCCTAGTTTCACAAAATAACCGAAGCATGAATGAGGACAGAGCAAGAGATGGTAACAATAAAGATATCTCGAGTGTTTAAAACCACCACCGCCACCACCACCACCAGTCCACCGCACTAATCCTCTTTATCTGGATATCTAAGGCCATTATTGTGATTTACGGCGCGCTAGTTTTTTTTTCATCAATGCTGCCCTGTGCTACGTAGTGCAGTAATTCTGTCGCTAGGTGGAGCGGCTGTTGAAAGCGCTCCAGCGAGGAGGAGGAGGAGGAGGAGGAGGAGGAGGAGGAGGGCGGGGGATCGCGATACCGATAGCGTTTACTCGGAAGAGGGCTCGAACGCCGACAGCGGACATGGACCCAGCGAAGAGGGCGAGGGACTCCGGTCCCAAGTACTACCACACCACCACCACCACCACCAGCATCATCATCATCACACGCCGGCAAACGTACAAGTAGGTACGTGGATTTATATCTCTGTGTCTGCACGTGTCTCTCTCTCTCTCTCTCTCTCTCTCTCTCTCTCTCTCTCTCTCTCTCTCTCTCTCTATATCTCTATATATATACACATATACATATATATACAATTTCGTTGTCTCACACAGCGCACATACTAATATGTTGTCTGTCAAGTCTGTCTCTAATCTCTCTCTGTCAAGTCTGTCTCTGTCTGTCTGTCTGTCTGTCTCTCTCTCTCTCTCTCTCTTCTCTATATATATATATATATATATATATATATATATCCTTCCTTCTATCTGTCTGTCTGTCTGTCTGTCTCTATCTGTCTGTCTGTCTGTCTGTCTGTCTGTCTGTCTGTCTGTCTGTCTGTCTGTCTGTCTGTCTGTCTGTCTGTCTGTCTGTCTGTTGCATTATAACACGGTGCGCACTGTCCTTGCTTCCCATAGAACTCAATGCTACTTGAATTGGCCATAATATTATTATTAATTTATTACGCCTACAGCCAAATGGACGACGCCGTCTCTTTCACAGGACGGCAGCAAAATGACAAGAATAAATTGGCCAAACGCATGTATGTGACCAGACGAATGGATAAACGATTCATTTAGTAAAAGACCGAATGAAAAAATCACGTGAGAGTGAATGGATGGACTGACTGTCAACTCCACGAACGAATTATTACATAATGAATCCATTTCAGATGACATTTTAGGGGCCGTCCATAAAGTACGTCACGCTCTTCGGGAGAGGGGGATCAAAGAAAGTGTAACAGTTCGTTGCGGGGTCGGTGGGAGGGGGAGGGCAGTGACCAGCGTGACGTCACACTTTTAGTATAAATGAAACCTTAAATATACCTGATAGGAGGTATAGTAAAAGACGTTTTAAATTGCTCGTTAATACATTATTATTATTATTATTATTATTATTATTATTATTATTATTATTATTATTATTATTATTATTATTATTGTCATGATGGTTTTATTATTATTGAATTATAGGCTATTATTATTATTGCGATTATTATTACGATTACTATTATTATTGAATGTACTGTTATTATTATTTTTATGACGAATATTATGATGATGATGGTTATTATGATGATTATTATTATTATTATTATTGAATGTTTAGTTATTATTATTGTTATTATTATTACGATTATTATTATTGAAATGAATGTAGAGTTATTATTATTATTATTATTATTATTATTATTATTATTATTATTATTATTCTGTTGTTTTTTCCAGAGCGATCTCCATTCTACTTGCAGTCGAAGTCCTGCTCCGTCAGCCAAGCGTTCCTAGAGGGCGCTTCGCAGTGCACCCTGGGATGCCGAGGGAATTCCATCGCCCACCCGAAACCCCCCGCCCTGCACAGCTACTCCTCTCAGAGTTCGACGGGTCACCTGACGACCTTTAGCCCCCTTCCTTCCCCGCTCGGGATACGGCGTCACCACCACCACCACCCCAACCGCTCTGGTCTCGGCCCTTCCAATTCGTGCAGCGCTCTGGCTGTCCCGTCCGGATTTCAGGGCGGCAGCGCCCCATCCGCCCCGCAGAACATTCCCCCAAAGTACCGAACTCTGGGTACCGCGGGCGGTCGTCTCCCGAACAAACGACCGGAAACGCCCGACGTTCCAAACCATCCATGGCAACCGTCGTCGCGTTCCCATGGCAACCGATAGCAGCGTCGAGACTTGGCAACAAGAGCGCCGTCTGCTGCATCGTACGGGAGAGCGTTGCAGTAGGCAAGCTTCTCGACCCGCCGTTTCGCCTCCTCCTCCCCCGGCCCCCGTTGTTGCTCACCTGTTGGGTCCGCCAATGCCGCCTTTGATCTCGATCTCGGAGACGTCCCACGGTCCTACCGCCGTCGCCGCCGCCGGAAACCGCGACGATGACGTCACGACCACTTCCGGAAGTTACGTCGTCGACGCCGCCGGCGATCATCTCTGTCAGGAAATGATGGACGAGGTTTTCTTCAGAGAGGTCCAAGTTTGCAGCTAGGCCGTCGAGACGAAAAAGAATTCGCTAGAAAATTGTAGTGCAGATTTGTTCGCTAGAGGCGCCACTTTCAACTGTTTCTCAGATTGGTATTCGTGTTGTCGCTCGCTCCGGCTGGAATCGGTTTTCGAAGCAATTTTTTCTAATTATTACGAAATTTTAAAGACGTGTTTTTCTGTACGGTTTTTTAAATATTAAATTTGTGATTTTGAAATCGTGTAACTTTTAATAAGTAAAGTTGTTCGCTTTATCGAGTTGATTTAAGATTCTTTCGCTAGGTGGCCTATTTAAGTTGAATGTTGTATTCTTGACAGTCTTCGTGTTGGGTGCCACATGAGATATAAGCAGGGATATTTTTACACCCCTAACACCCCAACAGCCCCCAATTTGAGACCGACACCCTCAAACACCACCCAATCTGAGCATGTGACGACCATTTTTTTGCTTGTCAGCCTTTTTTCGGCAAGGATGGGCCCCACAATATACCGACACCCCCAATTTCTAATCCTAGAAATAGCCCTGCATATAAACCACCCACAATAAGTTTTATTTTAATTTCTTAAATTCTCGTATTTACCTTAGAAACTGTGCTCTGGTAATTAAAACGCTGAGAAAAATTCGCTGACGTTGCAATATTCTTCAGAGTAATTTCATAAAGTAGTTTTATTTACACTTTACAGTAGTCTGGTTGTAATCTGTGTGTCACTAGGTAACGCCGTCTGTGAAAATAGTTCCTTCTCGTTTGCTAGGTGTATAGTTAGTCTCGTATTTTTACGCCTGGTGGCGTACTGTTTGTATTTGGGGTAGCATTTCATGGCTTGCACCCCTCGTTCCAAGAGAATATTTTTGCTTAATATTCTACAGTGCAATGGGACAAGGGTGTGTAGCGTTTGGTATGTTTCTATATGATACTAGAGTTTGCATATGTCTCAAAATCTTTAGCGGTCCTAGGAACTGTTAGATGAAAGTGGCTCTATATAAATGAAATATGAGAAATTCAGTTGAAAGTATAGATCGGACCGAAGGGCTTGAATCTCGACTTCTAAACTGTTTCTCTTGAAGACTGACTGCTTTGTGAATTTATTGAACTTTTTAAGTAGCGATAACTAATTTTCTATTTCGTTCAGTAATTAAGATGTTTCGATTTTCCATTTCTAATAAATTAATTATAATTATGTTATCAGCTTTTGTTCTTTCAAATCTCACTTCGATTGCCACCTTAACTCGATGTAACTTTACGTCGTACAGATTAACCCCCAAACCCCCCGTTGGCTACGCCACTGAATGTACTTACTCATTGAGTGTCCAAGATTCCATATTTTATTTCATTTAAACGCACATTTTCTGTTATTTAAAGAGGCGGAGGGATCGATAGCAGTGGCGGCTCCAGGATTTGGCGAGTGGGGGTGGCAACTTCTAAGCACGGGCCAATCATTTGTTGATAGGTGTATATAGTAGTAAGCATAGGGTCACAACAGGGGGGCTACTGGGAGCAGGGTTTCAATAGGGGCACGGACGCCCCTGTGGGGAGCCGCCACTGACCAATAGCTACCCTGTCCTATTGTTATCTTCCTGGTTTGCCGACGTGATTTGGATAAGCGACCGTCGTTTCTCGAGTCCGCAATTAACACACATGTCCAGGACCACACTCGACTGCACACCGCCTCCGGCAAGCATACATCGATCACCAGGTAGGTTCCCACCTGGCTGTCCTGGAGAGATGCAACCTGGGTGCCTCGGTAACTCTAGCGGTGGCCCTCTCTCTGGTCGTCGGCAAACTGTGAGGGAGGCGATGAACCAGGCTTATTATGGCAAATCTACTTCCGGTTCTTAGTCCGCCATTTGCTGCTTTTTTGTTTTACTTCAGGCCAGACGAATGGAAGAAGACGTCTTGAAATATTAATCATTGTTAATTAAACAATATCGAAAATCGTCGTCAGAGACAGCGGGTCATGATAAAGCATTATCTTTTGTTGAAATGTGGGATTTTCATAATAATGATGATAATAATGATGATAATAACGTTGATAATAATGATGAATATGATAATAATAATAATAATAATGATGATGATGATGATGATGATGATGATGATGATGATGATGATGATGATGATGATGATGATGATGATGATGATGATGATGATAGCAATAAGCATCGTCTTCGTTGAATTTCTTTAGCGCCATTTTAGCAATTTAATTGGTTGCCCGGATGCAACTGCATATTTTCAAAACTAACAACCTATATACTCTAAAATCATGCACAAATCTGATCTGAAGTCGGCGTCGAATACGAAGACTCAACGTCACCCGTTCTGCGAAGATCCCAACGACGGGTACCAGCGAGGGCCGGACCCAGTCGTGAACGCCGTATACACCGACGCCATTGATTTACTTTCGTGATAATGGCGAGATAATAACGCGATTTCATTGTCGAATCCCATAAGTCAGTTCGATTTTCCGGCCCTGCATGGTTTTGGCGGATAGGCAATAAAGAAGACCATAATTCATATTATATTCTTACAATAAAAACTACGAAAACTATAATCTGTTATATACACAAATACCCACCACACACGCACTCACACACATATATATATATATATATATATATATATATATATATATATATATCATCATCATCAGGAGCGTAGCCAGGAATTTGATGGAGGGGGTTATAAATTTGGGAGTATATATTGTTATATACAATATAATATATATGTATAAATATTACATATGTTATATATTATATATGTTATCTATATGTATATATAGCCTATGTTATATATACAGTATACTATATTATATATACTGATTTTGGGAGTACATATACCGATATACACCCGTCGCTACGATCCTGATATATATATATATATATATTTGTAGAGGTCCTGTTTGTGAAAGACGGAAGCATACATGTACAAAATCATTATAAAAGTAACCTACTTTAAACTTGAGTATCATAAAATTGTAGAATGGCGTGTGCAGTTGGGACAATTTTATCTGTATGGTCCGGGAGAAGAAAAATTCGCAAAACAGTTGGCCTTTGGCGCACCCTTTGGAAACTGTGCAAACCTTTTATTAACCCCTTAACCGTGTATTTAACTGTAACTCAATGTAAAATGGACGGATATATCCGTGATCCCCAGTTAAGGGGTTAAGTTACGTCGCAACAGAAAAACAAGTATAAACTGTGTACAGGAATGGCGTTCAATTTGTATAGGGATATTCCTCTATTGTCGCAAAGCTCTTGAAGTTGTATGGTCGGAGATAAATAAGAAACTCTTTTCATGTTTTGTCAAATCATGGCGCTATAAAAATGGACCATCATCTCCCGGTGATATTTCGGGAATGCGTTCAACAGAAGTCTGCAGTTGAACGGAATGGAGGCTTGCAAACGGAGGGGAAAACGTCCTTGAAAGGTCAGGAGCGGTGACCTCTTCCACACCCCACTCCTCCTCTTCCGCCGTCGTCAGAGTATCGAAAACGAGGCTGTTCTCTTTCCATTTCTGGAAGAAGAGGGGTTTAAAGGTAATCAGCGCCTGTACAGCGACGGACCGAGTAATTGGAGTTTCTCTTCACGGATTCGCTTCCACCGGACATCTCTGTCTCTGTCTGTCTCGCTGTCTCTATCTTCTGTCTCTCTCAGTCTCTCACTCTTTCTCTCTCACACTCTTATTTCTCTCCTCTTCTCCTCTCTCTCTCACTCTCTTTGTCTCTGTCTGTTTCTCTCTCTTTCTCTGTCTCTCTGTCTGTTTGTCTGTTTCTCTCTTTTCTCTCTCTCTCTCTCTCTCTCTCTCTCTCTCTCTCTCTCTCTCTCTCTCTCTCTCTCTCTCTCTCTTTCTCTCTCACTCCTTCTCTCACACTCTCTTCTTTCTCCTTTCTTTCACTCTCTCTTTGTCCCTGTCTGTCTGTCTCTGTCTGTCTGTCTGTCTCTGTCTCTCTCCTCTCTCCCTGTCTCTGTCTCTGTCTCTCCCTCTCTCTGTCTCTCTCTCTCTCTGTCTCTCTCTCTCTCTCTCTCTCTCTCTCTCTCTCTCTCTCTCTCTCTGCTCTCTCTTCTGCCTGTCTCTGTCTCTGTCTCTTCATCCGCACGTCCGAGCGATAGCCACTGGTCCCGACCTCAGAGAGACCTTTGCACCGAGTGGGGTTGGGGGCGGGTAGGCGGTCGGCGAATCGCCAGCGAGTCCTGCGGAAGAAGAGGAACGGGTAAATCGCATTCGATTGATGGATCACACCGAGTCAAGGCCGACGACGCGGTGAGATATATCTAGACGACGGATTTTGCGGGGTCTTCTTCTTCGAGCCCCCGACTCTCTTTTTCAAAAACAGATCCAAGCGTAGCATTTTTCTTTTTGGCTGCTCTTTTGATCATGACCAGAAAACTGAGATCGAGCGATCGACGCAAATGTCCGGGTCTGTTCAGCTTAACATTAAATCTGGGCAAATCTAATGAAAAGATTCAAGGGGAGGAAGTCAGGTAGGGGGCTGCTGTTAGTTGATGTAGTGTGCCAAAATTTCCGGGTGAAATTTTGAAATCCCCGGGGGGAAGGGCAATTTTACCCCCGGAAACGGCCTAGATTAAACCCTGAAGACGGGAAGACGCTTTCTTTTCAAAACCTAAGATAAAACGACCCTGCGTGACTGAAACCCAACTGCAACTGTTTCAGATATGTACAAAGCCCCTAAAAGTAAGCAGCTATTGAGGAGGTACTTATTCAGAAAGCGCTATATAAATTCACGAGATTCTACTTACTTACCTACGTCTTGATGATATTAAAATGCTGTATGTTTACTCTTACTCTTAAGTATTTGGTTTAACCAATTGATCAGCGAAACGACTGAACTACCCAGCATGACCATTACTGTATACTGTAATACTGTAGATAAGAAGAGATTAAAATTAGTAAGATCTTATAATAATAATAATAATAATAATAATAATAATAATAATAATAATAATAATAATAATAATAATAATAACTGAAAGAAGAAGAAGAAGAAGAAAGAAGAAGAAGAAGAAGAATGATGATGATGATAATAGTAATAGTAATAATAATAATAATAATAATAATAATAATAATAATAATAATAATAATAATAATAATAATAATAAGAAGCAAGAAGAAGAAGAAGAAGAAGAAGAAGAAGAAGAAGAAGAAGAAGAAGAAGGAAGATGATGATGATGATGATAATAATAATAATAATAATAATAATAATAATAATAATAATAATAATCTTTTGAAGAAGAAAAAGAAGAAGAAGTAAAAGAAGCTTAAAGAAGACAAAGAAGATTCAAGAATGATGATGATGATAATAATAATAATAATAATAATAATAATAATAATAATAATAATAATAAGAAGAAGAAGAAGAAGAAGAAGCAAAGAAGAAGAAGAAGAATGATGATGATAATAATAATAATAATAATAATAATAATAATAATAATAATAATAATAATAATAATAATAAGAAGAAAGAAGAAGAAGAAGAAGAAGAATGCAACTGATGATGATAATAATAATAATAATAATAATAATAATAATAATAATAATAATAATAATAATAATAAGAAGAAGAACCAAAGAAGAAAGAAGAAGAAGAAGAAGAATGATGATGATAATAATAATAATAATAATAATAATAATAATAATAATAATAATAATAATAATAATAATAATAATAATAATAATGCACTTCTATAGCACCAGTTCTAATAACTAAGGGTATCAATCGATGGTACTTCAAATCCATCCGCAAAAGACCAGGTCGTTCCAGAGATCAGTCAGAGGGAAAGAGTAAGACCGACTATGGAGGAAAAGCTAACTGAAAGAGATGTTTTTAAGCCTGGATCTGAAAATACTCAATGAATTGGAAGATTACGAAAGCAGGTATACCGTAATAGCTGCTTAATCCATGGCGCTTAATCTGCCGTTGAAATGACTATAGCCGAAGTTTAGTGGTCAGCCGGGCAAAGTCAATTCCAAATATCAGTCTGTATGTATAAGAAAAGGCGCACACTTAGATGGTACTTAAAATCCATCCGCAAAAGAATGGGGGCAAAACCCCCATGCATACCAGTGGGGGACTGACAAAACCGGGCGGAAATTCTGATAGGGGGCTGCTGTTAGTTGATGTAGTATGCCAAAATTTCCGGGAGAGATTTGAAATTTCCGGGGGAAATGGCAATTTTCCCCCGGAAACGGCGGCCTAGATTAAACCCTGCCCCATACCATTCCCTTCCTAACCTCTCACACGGACTAGAAGTTTGTAGTATAGAGTATGACATTGTATTGTACTACAGTATTATATTCAGCAACGGACTTGTCATGTTCTCCTAACGAAGCGCGTCTGATGTGATGTGCTCGGCATGTCACAAATGATGCATGATTGACCGGCCGAAAAATTCAGCGCCAAGTGAAAAAGGAACGAACAGAGACTGAACAATATCACAAAATCGATTCTCTGTATGACTTTAACCAACGGAAGGACTATTGTTACAGTAGCTGCGTAGATACGCGCAAAACTTTCAGCGGATTGATGAAACAATCGAATTGGATGGAATCAGATTTGCTTGATTCTCCATCATCATTGCGTCAAACCGTGCAGGTGGATTGTTAATACTCTTCGTCTCAATTTTACTCTATACAGCGCTCGAAATGCGACACTACTCAGCCATTTCAACCCGAACACTGTACTGTCTTTCAAAAATCTACTCTCCATCGTAAAAAAATTTCAAAAGATCACAAAGTTTTCACACAAAGCAATTGTTGCGTAAATCCGATTATCTCCTTTGTGTGGTGTGAACCAATCAGTCAATTAAATCTATAGCGCCAGTATATAAATGATGCATATAGCATCTGTAGGAGTTAAGGTAATTACATTACACTACAGTGCGCTATAGAAGTCACAGAAGTCATTCAGTACAGACAGTCAAAACAAGGCACATGACAGGGTATCAGCAGACCGGCAGGGAAGATCGTCGGTCAACCACTCAACAAGCACTCAACAACCAAAGGGCGAACGCCACTCAAACACAGTCGAGTCAAGTATCACAAGACAAGCCACACACACACATACAAGGACACATACACACACACACCCAAACTAAGAGTAACAACAGGGATAGGAATTATTATTATTATTATTATTATTATTATTATTATTATTATTATTATTATTATTATTATTATTATTGTCATCACCAATCGTCGTCATCATTGCTATTGAACTTTATTGAACGTTATTAATATTAGGTGTATTCATATCAAACGGACATTGTAGTCAGCGAACAGCATGTGACTTTCTAGAATCATCTTCGAACGAACATTGTAGCCGATAAACATCACATGACTAGGAACAGTCTGGAAGTGTCCTAGATAGCGAACTATGTATACTAAGAAGCTTCTAGAATGTACTAGTTCTTGAACTTCATGTGACTTAACGTATGAGCTTTGTATGAGAATGATATGAAATAAAAAGGCCTCTCGGAGTCGACAGAGTGAGTTACGATCGAGCAGCAGAGGAGTCAGTTCCAATCGAGCAACAGAAGAAGCAACAACCTCGACAGCAAGCTAAGGAGGACCAGCCGTTCTACCGACGACAGTCAAGTTGGGGGGTTCACCAACTGACCAACATAGCTGCTCGAGAGAACTGACGACGTCGACGCCGGGAGCCGTGAAACTACAACGCTTCGTTGTTCCTGCTAGTTCCCTAGAGCGTGTGCCATCCACGGCATACGCTTCAGTTGGTGGAGAACCGGTCTTCACGTCATCGAACGCCGAACGATCCTCTACAAACGACGACAACAACGACAGATGGTGAAAAGCCGAACGTTACGTCAGCAACTACTACTCCTACGGCGTCAACGTGAACGTCTAAAAATTGCGAATCTTTGACCTTACGCTTTGAAAATCCTAATACACACATAACCATACCTTGGACAACTTTACTTTACCCTCTCCATGAAAGTCACTTACAAGCACTATCTACCTTGCGCAGAGTGAGAGTCGACCGCCAAGGTTGGAAATTTTTCTTAAATTTCAACTGGGATTTCGAAATTTGCCATGTTGCTAGCGGGTTAAAGCAGCGTCCTCAATCAAAAATTCAACTGAGTATCAGAGAATATTTTAAGCTAAGTAACATCCTTAACGGGTTCCAGAGATATCATACCACCCTGTGGGTTACCAAGGCCGGGTCACAACAAGAAATTTTGATAGAGCCAGCATCGACGCTAGGTAGGGAACAGACAGACAATGATAGTAATAGCGATGCTAATGTGTAGAATAGGTATATACAAATGTATGTTATTGCTTTCTATTATGTTATTATTCCGTCATGTAAAAAAAGTACTTGTATCGCATCGTATCATAGCATATTGTACTCGTATCGCATTATGGTGTTGGGTTATTAGAACGCTTTATACATTCTTGTCGTACATATGATCATATAGACACTATTTTTTTAGCAGAATCGTTTTAGCAGAATTGCTTTATGAACATTGTAGATTACGAACACTTTATCATACGTTTTAGTAGTTACCTAGAAATTGCATTTGCTCTGTGTTATAAGTTCTTTTATTTTCATTACCATTATTTTTATCTGCGAGGTCGCAGATCTTTTTTAAAGGGGAGGCGGATGTAGGAGTTAAGGTAATTACATTACACTACAGTGCGCTATAGAAGTCACAGAAGTCATTCAGTACAGACAGTCAAAACAAGGCACATGACAGGGTATCAGCAGACCGGCAGGGAAGATCGTCGGTCAACCACTCAACAAGCACTCAACAACCAAAGGGCGAACGCCACTCAAACACAGTCGAGTCAAGTATCACAAGACAAGCCACACACACACATACAAGGACACATACACACACACACCCAAACTAAGAGTAACAACAGGGATAGGAATTATTATTATTATTATTATTATTATTATTATTATTATTATTATTATTATTATTATTGTCATCACCAATCGTCGTCATCATTGCTATTGAACTTTATTGAACGTTATTAATATTAGGTGTATTCATATCAAACGGACATTGTAGTCAGCGAACAGCATGTGACTTTCTAGAATCATCTTCGAACGAACATTGTAGCCGATAAACATCACATGACTAGGAACAGTCTGGAAGTGTCCTAGATAGCGAACTATGTATACTAAGAAGCTTCTAGAATGTACTAGTTCTTGAACTTCATGTGACTTAACGTATGAGCTTTGTATGAGAATGATATGAAATAAAAAAGGCCTCTCGGAGTCGACAGAGTGAGTTACGATCGAGCAGCAGAGAGTCAGTTCCAATCGAGCAACAGAAGAAGCAACAACCTCGACAGCAAGCTAAGGAGGACCAGCCGTTCTACCGACGACAGTCAAGTTGGGGTTCACCAACTGACCAACATAGCTGCTCGAGAGAACTGACGACGTCGACGCCGGGAGCCGTGAAACTACAACGCTTCGTTGTTCCTGCTAGTTCCCTAGAGCGTGTGCCATCCACGGCATACGCTTCACATCAGCCGTTGTTGTAGAAAATACAATAATAATATTATAGAATGGTGGCGATGAAGAAGGCAGCCTGATCCGACGAGAGAGAGAGAGACAGACAGACAGACAGACAGACAGACAGACAGACAGACAGACAGACAGACAGACAGACAGACAGAGAGACAGAGAGACAGAGACACAGAGAGAGAGAGACAGAGAGAGATACAGAGAGAGATACAGAGAGAGAAATACAGAGAGAGAGACAGAGACAGAGAGAGAGAGAGAGAGAGAGAGAGAGAGAGAGAGAGAGAGAGAGAGAGAGAGGGGGGGGAGAGAGAGAAGGCGATGAAAATATTGGAATTAGCTGGAACGAGGAGCCTGGATATAGGGGAAAACGTCCGTCAGAGCGACTGAAGAAGAGCCGAGCTGCACGACATTCGAGTCGGTTCATTTATTCGGTTTCACGGCCGCACTACTTACGTCAGTGAGAGGCGTGCTTGAAGTGCTAAACGTGCATGGAGATTCAACTGGACTGCACTTTATCGTACTAACAGCCACCAAATCATTGCAGTCGCGAAAGGAAAAGACCGCGACAGACCTTTCTTGTGGACAACAAATGAATAGCTCAGAAATACAGCTCTTTATAATGGTTCACACAGGGCATATCCTGCAGAAACAGTCTTAACCCCATTACTATTGTTTTTAAGAAGATGATGATGATGATGATTATGATTATTATTATTATTAGTAGTAGTAGTAGTAGTAGTTGTTGTTGTTGTTTTTGTTGTAGTCTAGTAATAGTGGAAGTGGTGGTGGTGGTGGTAGTAGTAGTAGTAGTAGTAGTAGTAGTAGTAGTAGTAGTAGTAATAGTAGTAGTAGTAGTAATAGTAGTAGTAGTAGTAGTAGTAGTAGTAGTAGTAGTAGTAGTAGTAGTAGTAGTAGTAGTAGTAGTAGTAGTAGTAGTAGTAGTAGTAGTAGTAGTAGTAGTAGTAGTAGTAGTAGTAGTAGTAGTAGTAGTAGTTACACAGTTGAAGACTGTCTACAATAATTAACAGAATATTTTTGAGCTTTCAACATTGGAATAACTCTCGAGAATTAAACGTTAAAATCGCGTATTTATATCTGTTAGTTTTTACCATTATATATATATTAGGGTGGTCCACAAATTTTTTTTCTTGAATTATGGTGGTGCTAGGTTTGCATTTTGTTCGTATATGTTAAAAAGAATTTATGACAAAATTTTAGCGTCATAGAAGAATATTAAGAGGTGCCACCAAACACTTTTTTACTCACCCATAGTGTACAGTGTACAGAAATATTCATCGTTTTGTCACTCAAGTATAAACACAACAATGTTTGATAATCAGGCACAGGCATTATTGAAAATCATCACTATTTGACAGTAAAATAGTAGGCAACATGACAGACAAACTCAGGTAATTATCAAGTTCAGCCACCAGACAAGTCTTTGTACTATCCGGAAAGCGACACCGATGCTCCTCAACCACTTGCAGCAGAAACTGTTTCTGTTCTTCATCTTTGGTCAAGAGGTTGTTACATTGTCCAATCAGAGCTACTTCTATTTCTGCCAAATCATTCACCACTTTTAGCTCTGACAGCATTTCCTTTGTTTGTCTGTATGGTGGGTCTTTGGTCCATTCATCTGGATCTTTCTCAAGAAAGTCCAGCGATATGTCGAAGATTGTAAACAACTGTTTAGTGTGTATGGTGACAAAATCTGACAGTTTACTTTGTGTTATGTCCTTCGGCTGTATGTCAGCTCGTTTACTTGGTACTTCGCAGCGAGGAGGCTTTGTTAATTGTGCAACTAACTCACACTTTGTTTCCAGTGGCACAATATTATCATCGCCAGCAAAGAAACTGAGACTGAGACCCACTGATGCTGCAGAGTTGCCTGCAAACTTGTTCTTGCCACAAGCCTCTTTATGGAGCCACCAATTCCATCACAAGGGCTTTTCCGTGGCTAGTAGCCAAAAATCCACTCTACATCTATTCCAAAATCAGCTTGATGCAGGCAAAGATTCTTCAAGTTTTGCAGTTCTTGTAATGTGCTGCAGCTCCAACACTAAAGTACACTATTTTCTGCAATGCATGGATTTGGCTCTTGAGAAATGTTAACACTATTTCAATGAATGCATGTACAGTACCTGTCACATGTTCATGGTCATCACTTATTATGCAGATGGACAAGCAGGACAGGTCATTGCTGGGTTGCTCACGATAATAAACAACAAATGGATGCAATGTGACCTGTGATGTTTCCCAGTGAAAACCTTGCACTGCATCCTGACAGACAAATGAATAATTGTCTGCAAAGTGCAGTAGCACAATTGCTCTCCCAACAGGCAAAGACTCCTTCAGATTATGCAAGTAAGATGACTGTGCTTTAGCGGTGAAGTGATGACGTATGGTTTTATCAACAGCAGTGTACAGCGAAGTAATGCAATCTACAACTGTCTCTGTCACTGACTGCAGCTTCGACTGACCATCATGCATCCATCGTTTGTATGTGAAAAACCACATTAACTATGAATAGCAAATTATTTTGAGCACACAATTTTTTATGTCTTCACAAGTGTCATGAAAGCAGATAAATAAACTAATGAGACAAAAAGTATTAATCTTATCTAAGTTTTGTTTAAGATGAGCAGTTTGAGACCTGTGTGAACCGTGTGACCAAACAAGCCGACCGGAAACTCCATTCGGCCATGTAGAGAGTTCAATCAAAAGGACTTTGTTGTTAATGCTTGATTCTGAATGTTCATAATTAGCTCAAAACTGACCAATGGCCTCAACAAGAGAAATACGGGTCACATGATAGAATCCATAATGAGAAGTATATTATGTGAAATGCATACCACATGACCTTAGATGTAGCTCACGGAAGAGGGAAATAAAGATATTTGTACAAAACTTTTCAATGAAAAAGAATCAAGACACCAACATGAAGTTTTCACCATAGCTAGTACTTACCAAGCACTATAAGCCTGTAAAGTTTGAAAACTGTGAGTTACTGTCAACATGATCATATATGGGTCGTTGTGGGTGCAAAAATAGGTGACTGTGACTCAGAAGATGATGCATAGTGGGTACAAGATCTCATTATTGACAGAAATCCTGTCTGAAATTGATGAATAAATATATGTAGTTACATAAAGACACAACATACATAGTCTAACGTTTTGCTGATTCGTGGTAATACCGGGCCAAATATCGGTGAAAACTGACTGTTATGGGATGTTTGGACATATATAGAGCGTGCTGTGTAGCGCCTATGATAAAGATTAATACTCCACTCAACTCAGCTGGAAAAAGTGTATGCACATTGCAAATTTCAGCCTGATATCGGCTGTGGTTCTCAAGATATTAAACTTCAAAAATCGTAAAACTTAACACGTAGCGTCGACTCGCAATTAGCCTCGTGCCTTCAAAATATCATATCTCTGAGAGTTTTTGACAAAAGAAGCTGAAAATTTCAAGAATTACTCAAATTGAGCTGTACTACAAGCCCTGCAAATGACATGAAGATGTGAGAGGGTGTGGTGAACACCCTTGGTTGAGTTGACTTGGAATGACCCATCTGATAAAAGTTCAATGCTATGGTGGCACCTCTAAATGCTAACCAATATGGCTGAAATTTAGTATAGAATATACTGATGACCAAAGGAACACATTACAAACCTAGCACAATTAATTTTTGAACATTTCAATTATTCCTATTGTTCGTGGACCACCCTAATATATATATACACTCAAATATATATATATACATATATATATATATATATATATATATATATATAACAACTCAAAACATTCTTTTTCAAAAATCATTTGGACTGTAAAGAGCTTTTGATTTTGAACTACTGTATATTCATGTTTTCTGCGCTATATAAATTGGCTTGTTTAATAATAATAATAATAATAATAATAATAATAATAATAATAATAATAATAATAATAATAATAATATATATAATCATTTATTCATTTAAGCCAAAGATTTCTTTAGGAGTTATTCCTTTCTATGGCTATAATTAAAGGCTATCCATTAATTACGTCAACAATTTTTGGGCAATGTTTGACCCCTCTGCCTTGTCAGCAACTGTCCACTTTCAGTGACCCCACCTATAGTTATGTCAACAGCTTTTGACCCCCCTAAGATCAGTGACGGGTCGGTTATTAATTTTTGTTCGGTGATTACCTTTTTGCCTCCCATTTTGCTCATCATGTGTCAGAATGATCACCTATTTTGCTTGTCATGCTTTCATTTGTTGTTATAAATAATATTCCATTAAAATTCATATTTTTGGATTATTTGTAAAGAGTGACATTGTTGACGTCAGCTTCTTTTGACTCCCCCTCCCTGTCAACAACTGTTAAACTTTTTTCAAACCCCCACCCCTATTTTGTTGACGTAATTAATGGACAGCCCCTTATATGATATGTCACATATCGTATTAAAGTTAATCATATATACTGTATTCTGACCGCCGTATTATTAATAGTTATGTTTCAGACATGGGCAATTGGGCATGGGTTCATTTTTTGAAAACCCCATCCCCCCAACCCATCCTGATTCAGCCCCAACTCAACCCACGAAACCAATAGGTTATTTGACCCAACCCAACTCAACCCACCATAATACGTTACAATTTCTTAAACCATAACTTGTTTTCTGATCGAACCTGACCCATCATCACGATAAACATGAAAATGCCTGACCCAACCCAACCCATGGGTAGACCCAATCCATGCAGTGGCGGCTCCACCGGAGGGCCAGGGAGACCCGTGCCCCCTATTGAGTGCCTGCCCCCAGTGACCCCCCCCTGTTGGGACCCTATACTTAATGCTACATACATTAAACAACAAATGGTTGGCCCCCGTGATTAGAAGTTGCCACCCCAACGGCCCCCCACTTGCCAAATCCTAGAGCCGACACTGAATCCATGGGTGGACCCAACCCACGTCCATGTCTGATATTTTGAGGACTCAGTGCGACCAACAACAAAAAAGAATTCGCCTCAGTTTTATTTTCCTCGAATTCGGTCAATATAACAAAATAATCTCAGAAGACGATTGGTTCCCCTATACGATGACGTCACCGTCGCAACCGGTCGTACCCGGGTCGCCGTGACCGACGGCATCGGGTCTCGCTTCGCCGGCGTCCCTCACGGCCTGCCGGGTCGGGAACCTCCTCGGCGACCGAAGCGAGGCGGGGACAGCAGGCGGCGCGGTCGTCGAGGGCGGACCCGCCGAGGAGGGCGAACAGAACCGACCCCACCGGCGGGGCGGTTCCGGACTGGGCGTAAAACTCGGCAGGCGACGAGCGGACCTCGACGGAGGATGAGGATGCCTCGATAGGGACAGAAGGGGAGGCGGCGGCGAAGAGGAAGGTCGACCGGTCACCCTGTCCCCCGTCGTCGTCGCCGTGCGCCCGGCGAAGAAGGTCGTGAGGAGGAGAGGCGGCGGAGGCGGCGGCAGGTCGAAACGGAAGTTCCTGGAGGGGTGAGGATGATGCGGAGGAGGACGCGTCTGCGGCGGTAGAAAGGAGGAGGAGGAGGCGGAGGCGGCGAGGCGTAGGCGGTCGGGGTCCTCTTCCTCGCTGTACCCGTTTCCGCTATCGGCGTTCGAAGCCTGGCTCGATGGAAAGGCGTCGTGCTCGTCGCACTCGGGAGGTTCTGGGACCTGAAAGATACACACACACACATATGCATACACACATACATATACGCATACATACACACATACATACATACAGGCAGGGCCATCTTTAGAATTTTGGGCGCCCTAGGCAGATTTTTCATTTTCGGAAATTTTCGCCCATTCACATCACAACGTACGGAAAAAGTCGAGCAAAAAAAAGCTTCTCAGCTCGCCGCGAAATAACCTGACGAGCAAAAAAACGTTATTCACTCATTAAAAAAATTTCATCCCCGTTTTATTTCGCCCCTACAGAATTTTTCGCCCCTAGGCAGTGCCTAAACTGCCTAATGGTTAAGGTGGCCCTGCATACAGGGGGTGCAAAGTTTAAAACAAAGAAATGAGAGAAACGGGTAATTCTTCGTAGTGTTTTGCCCACTAAATGTTAATAAATCTTGCCGGAAAAGGCCGACAAGCAAAAAACGTCACTCGCAGTATTTTTCAGTAGATTTTGTTCTAAATTTAACACAGAAATGGGTTGACGAGCAAGAAAAAGGTCGTCGGGCGTCCGCGATATTAAGTTCGTCGAATGTAAAAATTTTACAATTTAAAAAAACTTACGAAAACTACGTTGACGAGCAGAAAAAGAACTCCGGTGGGGGGTGGTGGGGGGTGGTGGGGTGGTGGTGCATCCCCAGTCATCAACACGGTGGAACCGCCACAGCAGTAGAACTTTCGTTACAACGTATACTTAATCGGGTCTGTAAAATTTAGAACGTTATATCCGAGTACACGTTATATCCAACACCAACCACCAATACGGTAGCGTATCGTAAGGGACCTTATAACCGAGTCCTTTATAACGAAGTTCTACTGTATGTGGTGGCACAGTGTTTATTCTAGGCCTGTTTTTTTCGGGAGGATTCCCCAAAGTTTTAAAATTCCCCCCAAAATTTGTATATGTTGGCTTGGGGGATGGAATTTCCCCAAAAGCGTGGAGAGACAATTCTTGTCCCCCCAAAAAACATTTCAAACTCCCCCCCCCCCAATGTCAAGGTGGCTAGAATGAACACTGGTGGTGGCACAGTGCTGGAAGGGGCTTATAATAAACCAGATATCGAATAGCGAGACAAAGATTATTGTGCTATCTCTCTCATTGCGCTGTGGTTATTATTGCTTAGTCGGGTGTACAGCGTATTTGACTTAGTAGCACCGATAGGCCGGATAGACTCTGATATCGCAGGCGAATAGACTTAAGTCGAATTGTCTCGGTTGACCGGAAAAAGCACATTTCGGCAAAAAAACATAGCTGTTGTCTTGGCGACATTCTGATAAAAAAATAATAAATAAAACAGCGAGAAATGCTCAAAATCTGGACGCTATGCACAGTATATGAAACTGCATTTGTCGCAGTTAAATAAATCAAAGATACTTTTAAAATGTCAGTTATGTTAACCGTTAGGATGGTGATGATGATGATGATGATGATGATGATGATGATGATGATGATGACGACGATGATGATGATGATTATTATTTTTACATGGTTGTTAACGGACAATAGGTAATTCATAAAGTGTATTGAATAATCGCATGCAGGTACGGAGAAATTAAGGGGTGAACAACTTTCCCAAGCTCACTACGCAGTGGCTAGGGTCAGATTCGAACCCGCTACCTTCCGGTTGCACGGCAAAACTCTTACCACTACACCACCGAGCCGACCATCGTTTCGTCGACATCCTAACACTGTACATCCGCGTATATTTACATGTACTTGTATATATGCTTGTGTGTGTGTGTGCACTGTATATCGGGTGTTGTATGGATGTAATTTGGCATTGGTCCAGACCATGAAAGTGCTTTGGCCCCTTGGGTTCGTTCAGTCATCGGTCCGTAGCTATAGACCACCGCTGCGGAGCCGACGGAAGGCAAAGGCATCTATCTGGCGCTACATAAATGCTCGTTTACTGAGGCCTTTGAACAGAAATTCTTATATTATTCAATCGGTTGTATTAGTATTGGGCCTATTGGCAGGGTTATTTCTAGGATTATCAATTGGGGGGTCGGTAAATTCTGGGGTCCCCTACCAAAAAAGTCTGACAAGCAAAAAAGTTCATCCCATAGCTGAGATTGGGAGGGGTTTGGGGCATGTTAGGGGGGAGGGGTGTAAAAATATCCCTGCCGATTGGCATTACACAAGTGTTGAGAATTTTTAGTTTTGTTTCGTGTATTTTGAAAATTTGTGTATGTAGCCTGTTGAATGTAGATCCTGCTATTGCTATTCTTCTTTTAACCCCTTAACCGTGTATTTAACTGTAACTCAATGTAAAATGGACGGATGTATCTAGGATCCCCAGTTAAGGGGTTAATCTAAAATTCCGAACCTCTCTCTGCTTCCAATTCAATTTCCAAGTAAACGAAATTCTTCACCATTTCAATTTCTTTTCCGTTGTGCACAACTATTGGCCAATCTCCCACTTTCTTTGTAGATGGCATTATAGTTTTTGTTTTATCGGTGTTTATTTTTAGTCCACATTTTCCGCTCTCTCCGTTACTAAGATCACTGTTAATTCTACAATTCTTGAGAGGCATTCTGCCATTAGACATGTATCATCAGCATATTCTGCATCATCCATATAGCCTACAGTATTTCCTGGCTTTAGAGATGTTCCCAACCCACTTGTATTTTCACTCCGTTTCAAGATGTAATCTAATATAATGTTGAAGAGTATGGGCGATAGAACACATTCTTGTTTAAATCCTGTTTTGATTTTCTCTGTCTCTTCCCCGTCAGTATTGATACATGCTAAAACTGTGCTGTATAAATTGTCAATTAGGTTGATTATTTCGACATGTATGCCATATTTCCCCAGGAGTTTCCATGCTCCTACTCTCCATATGGAGTCATAAACATGGTATCATATTAATGTCACATAAAGTACTGTACTGTAGGTTACTAGATTTGGATGAGTGCGACAGGGGTTCTCACACTGGGCAGACCCTACTGAACCACTTTAAATCTTGTTATTATTATTATTACTATTATTATTATTATTATTAACAATATTATTAATATTATTAATATTAATATTATTAATATTAATAATAATATTATTATTATTATTATTATTATTATTATTATTATTATTATTATTAAAGAGACAGGTTCCAACCAGGGTCATCTAAGACGGCTGGCGATCTACCGAATGAGCTACATAGGTACTTGAAATTGGATGCCGATTGCAAAAGTTCAGCGTTTAATTGCTTTCATTAAAATGTCTTATTTCGATCAACACCCATCAGTGCAAGACTGCTTAGAGAACGACGACTCCGAGAAATTGTTTTATTTTGATAACGCTCCATGAAATTCCGCCCAATCTCTTTGCTCCAAGACCCAAAAGCTATCCAAATTATTCCAATTAATTATTGGCTATTTTAGATAGTAGAGCTTTAAGAAACTTTTAAAAGACTACAGACCCATGGATCCACAATTTACGGCCATGGTTCACCAGTGGCGTAGCGACAGGGGTATATCGGTATATATATATATATATATATATATATATATATATATGTATCAATATATATAGGTATATATATACATATATACCCTCCGAAAAATCAGGCTAGTCTAAAGTTTTTAATGTGTTTTTAAGAATTTCAACGTTTTTAAAGATTTATATCCCCCAAATCGCATTATACCCCAAATCAAATTTCTGGCTACGCCCCTGTGGTTCCACGTCCATTAGTTCAAAATTCTGGAAAATTCGGTGTCGTGAAGATAAAGTGCTGCTCTTATACTTACCGGTCGCGTTTGATAGGAAACGCTGTCTCCGTTGCAGAGGACCGGTGGGACGTCCCCGATGGTCGGGTTGGAGGTTTGACCATCGAACTTGGGTCCGACGACCGTCGTCGTCGTCGTCGTCGTCAGCGGCGTGATTTCGGCGACGGACCCGGGCGAACCGACCAGCTCCTTCGCCGTCAGCGCTCGGAGCGCCTCCATGCGGCACTTGTACCGCTGCGACTTCTTGTGTCGGTGTCGTCGCCGCCAGACGACAACTATGAGAACTAACAGCGTTACCGTAGCTGCCGCCGATCCGCAGACCAGCAGAACGACTATCAGAAGATTGTTACCGTAGTTGCCGCTCCGTGGTGGCGCTACGTAATCGTCTCGTTTCGACGCAATATACGGTAATGAGCTGTTCACATGTATCCGAAGAACCGACTCAGAACTGCGGCTGGGAGTGGCAGAGTCGCTGGCAACGAGAACCAGTCGGTATTCGCGATAGTCGATGTGGTCCAGGCGGATGTTCAGGGTAACGATGCCTTTCTGGGGATCGATGGTGAACGCCCCGTCCTTTTCGTTCCCCGCGTGGATCCGGTAGGTCACGCGGCCGTTCTGGTCGAGGTCCGCGTCGCTGGCCGTCACCGCGGCGACCGCGTGACCGACTGGGGCGCGGCTGGAGACGGCGACCGTGTCGTTGCGTCGCGACGGAAACTGGAAGATCGGATCGTTGTCGTTCTCGTCCTGGACGTACACGGTGACCAGGGCCGTTCCCGTCAGCGGCGCCTCGCCGCGGTCGACGGCCTGGACCGTCAACCGGAAGACGGGTCGCGATTCCCGGTCGAGCCTAGTCGTCGTCACGATGTCGCCGGTTTCCGGATCGATGGCGAACGCGTCGACGGTCACGTGACCGGAACCGGCGAACGAATACCGGATCTGGTCGTCGGCCGAGGACGACGACGACGGCGACGACGACGTAACGAGGTCGCGGTCCTCGGCGGCGACGCGACCCACGGACGTCCCGCCCGGCTGGTTCTCGGCGACGCTGAACGAGTAGCTGGATCGGCCGAAAGTCGGCGCCTCGTCGTTGACGTCATCGACCATGACGACGACGACGGCACTTCCGGTCAGCGCCGGGATGCCGTGGTCGATGGCCAGGACCGTCAGCCGGAAGGACGAGTGTCTCTCGCGGTCGACGCGGGTCTTGGAGACCACCGTTCCGTCGTCGTTGACGTCGAAGGTCGCGTCGGTGGCGCCGAGGAGAGCGTAGTGAAACTCGCCGTTCGACCCGACGTCCCTGTCGACGGCCTTGACCTTGAGGATCGCCACTTCCGGGTCGGTGTTTTCGGCGATCCGTCCGGCGTAGCTCGAGTGGAGAAACTGCGGCGCGTGGTCGTTGGCGTCGGCCACGCGGACCGGGATCGCTTTCTCGGCGACGAGCGGCGGAAGACCGCCGTCCCAGCAGACCAACCGGACGTCGGCGTACAGGTCCTTCGTCTCGCGGTCGAACGTGACGGCCGTCACGACCTGGAGCTCGGACCGGTAGCGCTCGACGAGGCCGAACGCCGGGTCGGAGATGTTGCACGCGACGCGGCCGAAGTCCCCGGAGTCGCCGTCGAGGACGGAGACGTGGGCGACGAACGTACCCGGGGCGAGGTTCTCCGACACCTCGGCGACGACGGCGTCGTGAGTCCGGCGCGCCGTGAGGGTGCTGACGACGATCGCCGGGGCGTTGTCGTTCAGATCCAGGACGCGGATCACCACAGCGGCGTCCGTCGGCATCGAGTCGGGTCCGCGATCCTCGGCGATGACCGCCAGCTGGTAGATGGCCGACTGCTCGTAGTCGATGTCCCCCGTCACGCTTATCTCGCCAGTCCGATTCCGGATGCTGAACAGATGTCCGTACATTCCGTCCGTCTGTCCGGAGAACCCGTAGACTACCTCCGCGTTCGGTCCGACGTCTTTGTCCGTCGCCCGGACCCGGACGATGACCGTGCCCGGTGCGATGTTCTCGGTGATGTTCACCGCGTAGCTGGATCGTTCGAAGACCGGACTGTGGTCGTTGGAGTCGAGGACGTGGACGAAGATTTCGATCTGCGCGGACCGGGGGCTCGGCCCCCCGTCGTACGCCACCAGCTGCAGCCGGTACGCGTCCCGCGCCTCGCGATCCAGTTCCCTCTGGACCACCAACCGGGCGTCTATCAGACGACCTCCGCGGTCCATGACCTTCAGTCCAAGGTCAGCGGTGTCCGTCACGAGTTCATAGGCGACGACGCCGTACTTGGGGCTGTCGAGGTCGGAGGCCAGCGGGAGAGAGAAGCTCGTATCGATCGCCGCCGATTCCCGGATCGAGACGGACATCTGCTGATCCCGGAAGTAGGGTCCGTTGTCGTTGATGTCGTCCACCTGGACGACGGTCTTGATGATCCGGAAGAACTGGGTCGGTCTGACCGTTACGTCGATGGCGACCTCGCACAGGTCTCTGTCCTTGCACTGCATCAGGCTGTCCCGGTCGATCACCCCTCCCGTCCGGATCACTCCGGACTTCAGGTCGACGGTGAAGGGCAGCGGCGGCGGACTCATGATCCGGAATTCCAGCTGGGAGAGGACGTCGTCGGCGTAGCGGCGTCTCAGGCCGGCATCCACCGTCAGGTCCCCGATGACCGTTCCGTGATCGCACTGTTCTTTGATGACGTACCGCAGCGGGCCGCCCACCACGTCCACCTCGGCAGTCCCCGCGGCCACCCCGGCCCCACGAGGACCGTCAAGGCGACGATCGTTTCTAGTGACGACAGCAACGACGGAAGAGGACGACGACGACGACGATGATGACGACGATGATGATGATGACGATAACGCATCGTTGGAAAAGAAGCCGATGGTAATATTTCGGCGTGGAAGTCAACCACTGGAACAAAGAACATCTTATTTGGATTTTTGACTTCTCCGGTTTTCGCTGAAAATTTACAAAGACATTCAATCAATCAATCAATCAGTCAATCAATCGATCAATCAATCAGTCAATCAATCAGTCAATCAATCAAACAGTCAATCAAGCATTCGTTTATTCAATGAGTGAGTGAGTGAGTGAGCGAGTGAGCGAGCGAATGAGTGAGTGAGTGAGTTAGCCAGTCAGTCAGTCAGTTTTAATTTTTACCATAAGTGACGATTGTCATTACCAAATGTGAACACGCAGCCGTTTTGCAATGACGCGCTTAAAAATAATGAAACGAAGCAAGAGAGACGTTATAATATCAAAATGGGGTTTATAGATTCCCTCTCTTTCAGCTGATGACGTCAAACCGTCATTACCTCGGCCGGCAACTGTCATGAGATTGCCTTCAGGTAAAGACTAGGTTGCCAATGGTTACAGTTGCTAACGACGACCGTACAGGCGCTCAAATCTTTTTTTAAAAGGAGCGTTTTACATCCAGAAGAAATGTATTGCTTTCTAAAAGCACAAAAATATTCTAAATGTGAGTCAGTTTTGGCCACATATTAGCCAAAGAAGATGGTACATGATTTTCAAAATCAGTTGGTGTGTGTATGTGTGTATAACACTGTATATATATATATATATATATATATATGTGTGTGTGTGTGTGTGTGTGTGTGTGTGTGTGTGTGTGTGTGTGTTTGTATCTATCTGTGTAATGACCTGCGATTTGGCGATAGATAAAGATGTTCTAGACGAACGTTTTATTTAACGAGAGACGATGTAAGTCAGACTAGGTTCTCCTTTCATGAATGTCTAATAGTCGTAGACGACCGAAGGGACATACACACAGACGGACGGACAGCGACAAGCAGAGAGACACAGATCGGTGCGCGAACGAACCACCGTCCGTTGCCGTTCCGGTAAAGACCCGAGAACAAGAACAGTTTGTCTGGCTGATTGCATCTGTGCGTGCTCTGGGCGTCTCGTGAATCCGATGGCAAAGTGGAATGGAGCAAAACAAACCGGGACATCGTTCTTTCTTTCCGGCAATCAGCGAAAACGACAGATGCCTTAAAAGACGGCGACAACTAACCGGAAAATACAGGCAAACGAAAGGGAAGACAAAATTCTCGCACTGAGAGAGAGAGAGAGAGAGACAGACAGACAGACAGACAGACAGACAGACAGACAGACAGAGACAGAGAGTGAGAGACAGAGACATACAGAAAGACAGTGACAGAGGAGGTACCGAGACAAACAGAGACAGAGACAGACAAAAGCATGCAGGCAGAGACAGAGAAAGAGAAAACGAGAAAATTAGAAAGAGAAATTGAGAGAAAGAGAGAGAGGGAGGGAGAGAGGGAGGGAGAGAGAGGAAACATTGATAGTCAGAAAGACAGAGAGAGAGAGAGAGAGAGAGAGAGAGAGAGAGAGAGAGAGAGAGAGAGAGAGAGAGAGAGAGAGAGAGAGAAAGACAGAAAGACAGAGAAAGAGAGGGAGGGAGAGATGCACGCAGGGATTCATTTAATGAAAGATTGGGGAGACAGTAGAGAAAAGCGACAAAAATCTGGCAGATGGGGACAGCACAAGACACACACACACACACACACACACACACAGACAGACAGAGAGTCCCAGATACAAAGAAAAACGAATAAAGAACGGAAAAAAGTAGCTGGGAAAATGAAGAAATATATCTCTCCGGGTTACATCGGTATCAGACTATTTCAAAGAATCCAGACCATTGCAAATCCCGAATAACCGAATTTGATCAAGCAGGCTTATAGACCACTGCGACAACGAACAACGGAGAGAGAGAGAGTGGGAAGATACCCCCCTCCCCTTCCCGGGCGGCTAATAATCATCCACGCCTCCGTGAGTCCGTGATGTTTTCCACGACCGCGTAACTCAATCACAAATTCTTGTCACTCGCCGCAGAAACAGCTTCCTTCATCCAAGCAGTCTAACCGTGAATCCGCGTATGCCAGATTTATACGTGACCACAGGAACTGTATCCATTTAGTGACACCGGCGGCTCCAGGATTTGGCACACGGGGGGGGGGCGGGAAGGGGCGTTGGGGTGGCAACTTCTAAATCATGAGGCCAACCATTTGTTGATAGGTATGCAGGGCGCCATTTGTAGGGGGACGAGATAATTTTCCCCCACTGCCCAACTGCATCCCCTACTGCTACATCCCCCACCACTACATCCCTCCCACTGCTACACTTACCCAACAAATATATCCCCCAAGCTCGACTTATCCCCCCCCCCACTGCTCCAGGTCACAAATCGCACCCTGTATAGGTATGCAGTAGTAAGCATAGGGTCCCAACAAGGGGACCACTGAGGATCAGACATTCAATAGGGGCACGGCCCCCCGAGCCCCCAATGTGGAACCGCCACTGGCGAAAATACGAATGGGATTGTGCTCTGCGCAAAACTCGACGCGCTACATAAATAGAACGAACCGGGCATTCGACTTACTTACTTAATGCAGTTTATTGTTTGTTTATATCGTAAGTCTTCCGATGGCGGTTAAATACCGGCGAAAGAAAGAGGAATCAAATATAAAATTTGAAATTTTGAAATTTTTCTCTGTGTACTGTGTACTCAAATGATCAAATCGAAAAAATCGTTCGTATATGTAATCATGGGAGCAATTTCTTCGTTCCAGCTGCTTGCTTCCTTTATTATTCCGACGCGAAATGCAAATCTATCGCAGAATTTCGTGGCTTTTGAGGCAAGTTTCGCCACTCCACCGTTGCGCTCGGCAAAAAAAGGCGTTACTTTTTCATCAAACATTTTCTAATTTGCCGAGGAATGGAATATTAGAAAGTTGTAATATCGACGTTGAATTAGCGAGGAAAAGAAGCACCATTTCACCGAGAACATTCTCTTTCCGACAGATGTCACTGCACGAGAGCAGCGGACAATGTGTTACTGTTGAGACATAGTGCTGTATGCTGTAACACGCTCTTGTTGACCGGACTTTCTAAACGGTTTTCAGTTCCACATACAAATAAGATGTCTACAATTTTGTGTTACAGGTTGCAGCTACAGTGAAACCCGCTTAATTGCATAGGTGCCGTGCAAGCCTTGCTTATGCGATTAACTGGGCTATGCGGCGAATAGCCGGGAAGTCTGATCATTATTAATTGTACGCACAAAACACTGGTTCGGGTTTTTATGCTGTTATGCGACTGTGCGGGTTATGCAATTAAGCGGTATGCGATTAAGCGGGATCCACTGTACTTGCGAAGATAGTAAAATTAATATGCCAAAAATGGAATGTAATTTGTCTAAGAGATCATGCCGTCACGAAATACCGCGTTATAGAGGTATTTCTTCCACGGTATGATTATCGTCTAACATTTTCTAATAGTGCGCATCACTAACAAGAGCACGTTTTTACACGAACCATCAAGGGCTCGATTTAAAACTGATACCCCCTCCCCCCTCCTCAATTTCGGTCGTATATTAAAAGAAGGGTGTGATTTATTCGGACTTAGATTCGTTGCACGGTGTACTTAGAGAAACACTCTTGCCTTATATTCAGTCGACAGACTTGGGTGACCGGTCCCTCTCGTCGGGCGGGGTGCATGGGTGAGGTTGGGGGTCCTCTGTATCCCCTGCTACGGATGAGTTCCCCGGGGCGCTTTCCTTCCTCCTCGCCCCTGCCCCCTCTGTCCTTCGCCGTCTGCATATCCACTTTGATTGATTCATGATCGAAAAAGCGTATACGGTGTCTTGGGAGACGGAAGATTTCCAGTCAGTCAGTGTCTCTCTCTCTCTCTCTCTCTCTCTCTCTCCAACCGACGCGCTTGAATTCATATAGACGACAAGGGAAAGGGAGCTTGTGGGAGAGAAAAATGTTGGGATTAGTCTAAAAATAGTTGAAAATACGAGCCATTGGACAAGGCGCTATAGAAGGAAACTGCGCAAAGTTGGAAATAAATTTGAAAAATGAAGATTACCGCCTGGAAAAAATTCAACTTGGATTGAAATCCAATTAAGCCTCAGCCTAAATGAACGTTCAAATCAGGCTTCAAAAAGGAGACAGAATGATTTCGATTCTAGCTGGGGGAGGATCCCCTCGGACCAGGCGTATCTACGTATTTGAAGCCCATTGGTATAAATTCAGAAAAACAGATTGGCAATCTTTACTGTCCGTTAACAAATCGTAGCATTTTATTGGCACGAGATAACATCTCTAGAAGACACCAGGGGCGTAGCCAGGAATATGATTTGGGAAGGTATAAATGTTGGGGGGGGGTATAAACCTTAACTATAAACCGTATAAACTACATATAACCACATATAACCACATATAAATCGCATAAAAACTTTAAGGTAGACTGATTCGGGGGTATATAATACCGATATACCCCCGTCGCTATATATTATATATATATAATTATATATATATTATATTATATATATAATTATATATATATATATATCTGTATAATTATATATATACATATATATAAATATATATAATGAGCGGGTATATATATATATATATATATATATATATATATATATATATATATATATATATAATGAGCGCGTACACTTATAGTACAGCCAACTCTATATTGATACGCAATAAAAAATATTTTGGTCGAACAGCCAAGGGCGTCTTAACCCCAAAACTCTCCTCTTGCCTACACTGAGAACACCCAGGGGTTTAACCCCTAACCCCTTCTTGGCTACGCCACTGTTCTAGAATCAAACAACGTGCCTTCACGCACGCAGGACAGACGCCGCCCCCTTCTTTCCCATCGCCCCAATTTTCTCTCTTCTAGGATTGACCCGGAACGTAGGGATCTGAGGACCTCAATGAAGGCGGCATATCATCGCATTTAATGGACGGCTTGATATAGAACTTGGATACTGGTATACTGTATATAGGCAAACCGCGTTGAGTGTAATAGGGTCATAAATAAAGATCAAAAGACTTATTCCCCTTGGTGTTAATCGGCTCCCTGTTTACGTGCCTCGGTTTGGTGCCGCTCCATGTGAAACACCGCTGGAAACACCCACCGAGTCAACTTTCCAACTCTGGGATATGTCATGTATAATGAATGCCGACCGACCGACTGACGCTTGACAACCCCCGCTCCCCGAAATTCTGCTTAACGAAGTTTTAGGGTTTAGAGGGAGACATCAAAAGAGCTGTGGGAGGGAAGGGGGGTACGACGGTCACTAGTTTTTAATGTTTCTAAGGGTCTGGAAGTTCCGGGTGGTCCAAAATTACGACCCAAGGATATCCATCCTTCCCGGAATTCGATTTAGTTCCGGGCGTTTCAAAAAGGCATTTTTGTAATGGGTTTTTTCATTTTATAACGCTTATCATATAGGTTATCGTGAAAATGTTAGTAGTGTAATCGGTAATGAAAGACAAGACTTATAGAATAAGAATAAATTACGCTACCAAATTACTTCTACTTTTTCTTCTACTTCTACTTCTACTACTACTACTGCTGTTGGTTACTACTACTACTACTACTACTACTACTACTACTACTACTACTACTACTACTACTACTACTGCTACCACCACTACTACCACCACCACTGCCACGACCACTACCACTACTCTTACTACTACTGCTACTACCACCACTACCACTACCACCACTACTACCTACCACTACTACCACTACCACTACTGCTGCTACTACTACTACTACTACTATCATCATCATCATCGTTATCGTCATCATTGCTATCGTTATCGTCATCGTCGTAGTCATCATCATCACTATTATTATTATTATCGTCATTATTATTATTATTATTATTATTATTATTATTATTATTATTATTATTATTATTTCCAATGCTACTATTGAATATAGTAGCTAGAGGTGCGCAATGGAACCTTTTAAAGCGCCATATAGACTTATACTTAATTTTAGGCTGTTTTGCATATAGTAATTTTCAAACGTATACATATTTTAATTTTTAAAACCTATATCCGGCTTTTAGTCCGCGGACACCATTCGGATATATCCGACCTTGGACTGTGTCGCGTGACGTCGCAGGAAGTTTACCGCGCGACCAGTGGCGTCGCCTTAATTTTTGGTTGGGGGCAAAGGGGTCTAATTTTCAAACGTATACATATTTTAATTTTTCAAAAAACCTATATCCGGATTTGCGCGAATCTGGGACACCATTCGGATATATCCGACCTTGGACTGTGTCACGTGACGTCGCAGGAAGTTTACCGCCGACCAAAGTCCGGCATCAGGAGACGACCTCTGACCTCTTGACCGCGGCGACCACCTTCGAAGGTCAACTGCGGCCGGTGTCACGTGACCGCGGTCGTCAAACGGTCACGAGTGGTCGTCGTTTTAAATGAGTAACGGCGATTGTAAACGAGGCTTCAGAATGATCGAAGCGATCGCAAATGTCTATCTGATGGGGGAGAGAGAGCGAGAGAGAGAGAGAGAGAGAGAGAGAGAGAGAGATAGAGATAGATAGAGAGA
>CM030867.1:9780757-9803257 GCA_018105865.1 Metaphire vulgaris | reverse complement strand
CTGACCACTTAATTGGTCGTGATTTCAAAGACCCGCCGCCGTTCCGCCTCCATTTTCGATTTCACCCTCGGGATATGTCCCCCCCCAACGGCGGGGATATGTCCCCTCGCCGGTTGCAGGAAATTGGAAGCGATTACCACCGGTAGGTGTTCATCCGTGGTCCGCATATTTCAAACAACGATGAACGTTAGATCCGAAAGTGCAGCGCACGGATTTATGGGAAGGGCTCAGCGACCTCCACGAATTAATTGGTCTTATATCAGAGCTCCACAAGAAACACACAATGAGAGAGAGAGAGAGAGAGAGAGAGAGAGAGAGAGAGAGAGAAAGAAAGAAACAGACAGACAAAAGAGACACACAGAGAGAGACAGTCAGTCAGACAGACAGTGAGGCAGACAGATAGACAGATATAGAGTGGAAGAAAGAGTTAATAATGATAGGCGGGAAAATAGCGCCACGAAGCAGAGATGAGTACGACCTGAGAGAGAGAGAGAGAGAGAGAGAGAGAGAGAGAGAGAGAGAAAGAAAGAAACAGACAGAGAGAGAGAGACAGTCAGTCAGACAGACAGAGACAGACAGACAGACAGATAGACAGTCTTGGAGTGGAAGAAAAATTGCCTTGATAGGCGGGAAAATTAGCACAGATGAGTACGACCTGAGAGACACTCAAAAAGAGAGAGAGAGAGAGACAGGGGCAGAGACAGAGACAGACAGACAGACAGTCTTTAGAAATAATAAATATCACATACACTCAAAAATTATATATATGTATATACAGTATATATATATATACAGTATATATATATATATATATATATATATATATATATATATATGATATATATATATCTAAATGTCTCTAAAAGAAAATGTGGAAAGCGGAAAGTGAAGCTCTTTTTAATTCCATGATTGATCGAAGAGCGACTATTTTTTGAAAATATATTTTGTTTTCTACTCCCGCTGCTGCTGCTGCTGCTGCTGTTGCTGCTGCTGCTGCTTTATCTGCAAAGTTGTTTTTTCTGCCTTTATCGTATTTTTTGCATCAAATGCAGCAAATGAGAATGTCCATCGGTCGTTTAGGTTCAAAGGTCAGAGGCTAAAGGTCACAGAGACTGTTTAACCTGTTAGGGGGAGACGATCGGATGGGTCAACTTCCGACCAGAGACAGCGTAAAAGATTTCCAAAACCAGTCGACCATACACACACAAAAGTTCGTATGCACCGATTGAGCCAGCCAGCCAACCAGGCAGACGGAGAGAAGGGTAGGCAGAGAGAGAGAGAGAGAGAGAGAGAGAGAGAGAGAGAGAGAGAGAGAGCTGCAGAGAACACAGAAAAATGGTAAATGAGACGGAACATTTTGAAAGACAGGATTAGCCGAACGATGGTAATATAATCATTGACATGACCACTGGGCGGAAAAAACTGACCAAAGACCTATATTTCTATGATGCATTGAGACTTTGTCTCTGTCTCTCTCTGTCCGTGTCTTTCTGTGTCTCTCTGTGTCTGTCTCTCTGTGTCTGTCTGTCTGTCTGTCTGTCTGTCTGTCTGTCTGTCTGTCTGTCTCTCTCTCTCTCCATATCAGGGCAGCCATTTATAAAGCTGTGTGCCACACTAAATCGATTCTAAGTTTTTCGAACGAAAACTAACTTGATATCCCGGTTGCTGGATGGGATGAAGTGGGGTGGTGGGGTGGGGTGGGGGGGGGAGACTGATCGTCGATACCGGTCGACTCGGTTGAAGGATTAAGGGGTGATATAGGGGTTCGATATAATCGAAGACTGATTGACGAAATTTGATCTGCCCGCTTGATATTAAATGCAAATTTCGAATGAAATAGGATTCCCTCAAAAGCCTTTTCCCCGCCAACCTAACCCAACCCCACAAGACGCCCAACAATTTGAACCGATAAATAAGAACTTTGGCCCCGTTGCTAATTTTTTAAAAATCGAGAACTACGCATATTTCCAGCGCGGTTGTATATAGGCTGTATATTAGATGTCTTTGTAAAGCGCTCTTGACTATGGCTTTCGCCAGGCAGATAGCGCTATATAAATTGTCGTTTAATAATAATACAGTGTAATAATAATAATAATAATAATAATAATAATAATAATAATAATAATAATAATAATAATAGGCATACACAGGGTTTAACATAGGCCGTTTCCCGGGGGGGGGTGAATTTGCCCTATTCCCTCCCCGGAAATGTCAAATTCACCCCGGAAATTTTGGCATACTACATCAACTAACAGCAGTCCCTAGCTGACTTCCCCCGGTCTTGTCAGCCTCCCGGAGTCTGGAGTCTAGATTAAACAATGGACATACAGTAAAAATCGTCTATAGTTGCAGCTACAGACTTTATTTAGGATTTTAAAAAATACCCTAAAATCTACAGTACAATAACTGTCCCGATGGTTGCCAGCCGCCAGCTTTCAGAACTGTTGATGTAGAGTTGTAGTTAACGTTGATATTCTACCGAGGCCTACATAAACTCTACATAAACGCCCACTGGGGAAACGAGGCAGAAATCGACAGCGCTTTGTTTGTCGTTTTATGGAAGCAGCCCAGCAAAACATCTATGCGTTCTGATTTCGATTTTATAATAAATATAATTGATCTGTCAAAGAGCTGGTTTAGAATTCTAGACGGAAAGGGTAAACTATACTGAAACATTTTTCGCCTGAGTATTGTGTCTTGGGGGTATTTTGGTGTCGGGTATCGTGTGCGTTTTCTCCCAATGAAATCCAACACTGGCTGTTAAGACACCGTTCAACTCTTATTCATTCTGCAGGGGTGTCAGAATGCTCTAACTCGACACCAGGGGCGTAGCCAGGAATTTGATCTGGAGGTATAATGTGATGGGGAGGGGTGGTATAAATCTGAAAAAACTTTGAAAATCTTAAAAACTCATTACAAATTTTAAGGTAATCTGATTTTTTGGGGGTGGGGTGGGGGTTATATACCGATATACTCCCCGTAGCTACGCCCCTGCTCGACATTTTAAAAGAGAAAGAACATCGGGGTAGCCAGGGAGGGACACGGGGAACCGGACCACCTATATTCTGCGGTTGAAGCTGTTCGTGAGAATTGCGCAAAAAAGCCGGGGAATTTTGGGGACAGGTAGGTACAGATTTATCGAAGAGAATGCGTGAAGGTGTGCCTTAGAACTCCTTGACGAGCTCTTTTGTTGCACGAGAATGTAGATGTGCCCCCCCCCATATCCCAAAACCCTGGCTACGCCACTGAGAAATAATCACTAAACGGTATCTGTCACGATAAGAAAGATTGCTTTCAGTCGAAAGGTTTTTGGTCCAAGAGTTTGTTCCACGATTCGCTCAGATCTTAGATAGGCTTAGACAGATGCCAAAGCATAAACTAAGCTTGCGTATCATTGCCTTTCTATATAAGTTACTACAGTATCAGGCCTGAACCATGAGATAAATCGGAGGCTGTCAGCGCTAACTGACCAATAACCAGCTCGGCACTGGCTATGCCAGCTGACTGGATATATTTATTGCTATTGATACACATTAGATTGGTCAGTTGAGATTGACAACCTCCGATCAACATTAAAGGCGCAATTCCGATAGTCATAAGACGGCAAGGGAAGGCGGTATATTTATATTTATACAGGATAAACAAGCGATATATCATATATATCGTATATATATCGTATCATATATATATATATACAGAGATGTCCATGGGTCCATTTTTAGAACTCAATCCAACCCATCAAATCCCCAACCCAACCTAACCCATGCCGACAATAGGTTTACTTGACCCAACCAACCCACTGTAATACAATACAGTTTCTTAAACGATGACATTTTTTCTGGACCCAACCTAACCCATGGACATCTCATCTCTCTCTCTCTCTCTCTCTCTCTCTCTCTCTCTCTCTCTCTCTATATATATATATATATATATATATATATATATATATATAATTTGATATTTGGAATAAAGTTATGTTAGCGTTAAGTGAAACGAAAGTATAATAAACCTCAATCAAGTTTAAAGTAACAATAATTCTTTCATGTGGAAATCCGGTAGAAAACGAATTAAGATAATCGGACAAAATCTTGGCGTCGAATATTTCAACGGTATTAGCCGAGGCAATTTACAGCTGTTTTCGAAGGCACTGAGCTGGATAATAACACCGCATATACAGATAAAGCAGCATATTAACGCCAATATGTTCCGATAAGAGACTGATTACGATTAAGACGTGCTAAACTTAAGACTGGGGAAAACAGTGTAAATGTAAATGTAACGAGCGTTTCAACCCCATTTTTCTCAGTTTGACGGTAATTGTAAAGGCCAGTGAGGGTTAGTTCAGATATGGACATTGGCCCATCTTTAAAAACCCAATTCAATCATGATTTTGGCCTAATCCACGAAAGCAATGAGGTTACTTTACACAACCGAACCCAACCCAACCCAACACATCGCAGTACACACATTGCAATTTCTCACACCGTGACTTATTTCTGACCCAACCCAACCCACCATAAACGTGGGAAAATTTCTGACCCAACCCAATGAGTGGACCCAACCCATGTTCACGTATGATCTGTGTAGTTTCTGTCCAGTATCATTAACTGCACTGGGGCCCTGGATAAAAACCTATCGCCATCAAGGACTACAGTGTTTTATAAGGACCAGTTCGCTAAGTAAAATATTCACAAATCTTTAACGACTAGACTTAACGTTATCTTTATTAAACAGGTTAACGGGTGATATCAGCAAATTGACCCTCGTACCCGAAGGTTCTACACTCTCTTGCCATTTCCTCTAATCGTGCTTTTCACAGCATAGACACACATGGAACCAGCGCGTTAGCCTGCGTTAGTGCTCCTGTATACTGGTCCAATATCTACCTTGTATATAGGAACTTAGGAATTCACGATTGAGTTTCCAGGCTTTCCATGTCTTTCGTTATCGAAATCCACATTGTCGTTTCCATGGCCCAAATTTGAATTAATGACCCGATCTCCCTAGATATAGGAACGGATGGGGGAGGGGGTAACTGCAGTGGAAGCAAACTGCCTCTAAATTTGCATATGAAACTTCCCCGTGACAACTGGTGCGTGTGTGAGGGGGTGGGGGGCTAAATGACAGTTCTGAGTTGTTGGGGGTCCTATTTTCAGGGCCTGCTTTGACGTGCAGTGATACACAAAAATGTGCAGTGATAAAATGAAAATGTGCAGTGGTAAAATGCAATTTTCTGGACGACCTTTTTGCTCGGTTTTTTGCGCGGATGTCCGCAAATTTTCCGAGTTTAGTGCAGTGATAAATGTTTCTTAAAACAGTCCCTGTCTATTTTTATAACGAGGATTTTTAAAACCTGAAACTTGTAGCGTTCTTCTGTAAAAGGCGTAACCCAAAACGATGTCCAAAATAATTATCATCACTAGATCACAATTCACAAATGCATGTCAATTATACTACAATATACAAACATGTAGCACAATAAGGCCAGTCATTCGGCGCTATAGAAGTCAATTCGGCGCTATATAGAGCCAATCATTACGGCGCTATAGAAGTCAATTCGGCGCTATATAGAGCCAATCATTCGGCGCTATAGAAGCTGTCCAGTACTATAACCATAACCATTCGATATAAAATAATAATAATAATAATAATAATAATAATAATAATAATAATAATAATAATAATAATAATAATAATAATAATAATAATAATACAACGTTACTACAACTTCAAAGAAAGACATTTTTAACTATACATAAAGAACCCACTGAATCGCACTGCAAGCTTACCGTACAACTTAATGCCAGTTCGCCTTTTTCTTCTGTGCAGAGGGCAGAGGGTAGGGGGTAATCGAGTCGAAGCACGACTCGACGATTCATGACCGATGGACAGGAAAGCAGAAATACAAAGATACCAACCCGCGTAGAAGATTTCATTGCTGCCGTCAGAAACATAAAAGTCTTCTGTTCCGATGTCTTGTACATTCATCTTCATACAGGAACGATGCGATATAGATACGGGCATTGGCCAGGCGATGCTGACAGTGGCTTAAAGAGAATTTATATATTATCTTTTTGGAAGCTTTCCGCTATATCTGGTAAGGTTTTTTTTTATTTCGGGGGAAATAATATGGAGAGCAGTTGCAGCCGTGATGCTGGAAAGAAACTTTTTAATAACCATATCAATGGAAACTGCTGAAAGTAATACACCTAATACCACTGGGTTCTTTCTTTCTTTGGGGATGGGGTGTCTAAAAATCGGGGATAAGTGATAATCAGGGGTGAAATTGATCCGGATCTTGCCGGATCTCCGATCCGGGACGTCTGGCAAGAGATCCGGTACGGTTGGCATGAGTTTTTTTACTCGTTGGAGACCTTATACCAAAAATGTCGATGTGCCCCCCTCCATTCCAGAACTCTGGCTAAGCCACAGCATAGATAATTTTTTTTGGTTGGACGTACTGAAATGCGTGAAAACAGGATCTTACGGTATATAATTCATCTATTTTAGTCTACTATTACAATTACAACTTACAGATCGGTAAGATTTTAGTGATTTTCCCTATGCATTATCCAACTACTACTACTACTACTACTACTACTACTACTACTACTACTACTACTACTACTACTACTACTACTACTACTACTACTACTACTACTACTACTACTACTACTACTACTACTACTACTACTACTACTACTACTACTACTACTACTACTACTACAATTACAATTTACTGTTCGGTAAGATTTTAGTGATTTTCCCTATCCATTACTAAACACGTCTTCGGCCATAGAGACTCGAACTAAAACTAATTTTTCATTTAATTACACTGGTCTACATTTTTTTAAAAAATTTCTGCTGACCTAAGTATTTTTGCTGATTTTACCCAATTGAGAGGTGCTGATTCCAGATATGAAGTCAAAAATTATGCAATACATCAAATTTTTTTGCAAATGAGAATGCTTAATTAAAGGTGTTAAAGTCAAATTAAGGGACGATGATTTTCTGAAGAACTGATAGCACTAATTTTTTTATTCAGCCAAAAAATTAGTCTGTCATCTAACCAAAGAGAGCAATAAGAGCAATTGCTACTTAAATTTAAGTTTTGAGGCAGGAATCTTCTCTTTTTGGATGCTCTGGTATACCGGTAGTTATGATATCACAGTTGGCACGCTGTACACACCAAGTAGTCTGCCATCATGTTCGAGTTCCATCTGCCTTTTACGTTCCATGGTCTTGATGTTTGATAGCATTCTTTTGTTCTTCTTCTAAAAGCTTCAAGATTTGTTCAGGTAGCTATGAGGCAATGCAAGTGACAAAGTCTTCGAAAAGCAATCTTCATTTTTATAGGTCATAATTCTCAGCTCTGAAGTTGCCAAGAAAGTCAGTAATCCCGTCGTAAAAGCATCTTGTCTACAACTATAACATCCCATTGATGCAATAAGTCCTTTGATGTTGATGCGGACAAACTCCATTTTTTATATGGAAATATTTCAGCGATCATTCTCTCTGCCAAGATAACGAGCGTGGTTGCCAGTCAAATTAAGGTTCTTTTCCTTGTCTTGAACCAGTAACTCTGCTGACGACTTCGGCAGATCTAGATCTATTACAAGTTCATTCAACAGCTTGGTTGAATGTTTGGTGCGCAGCGTCAACTTCTGACGCCACGAAATCTTCACCATCGGTGTCTGTTTTGACAAAATTCATCGTATCAGAAACTCCCATGTGTTGACAGGAACTTTGTCACAGTGAGCAACCGGTCTCAGAGCAGAGGGAGATTTGGGTACTGGATGGAAGATTTTGTCTTTGTGGACATGCCCGCAATAGTTACAAAGCAAAAGTAGCAGTCATCAACATAGTTTCGATCGCCACACCATTGGAACTCCAAAGCTGACTTTTCTCTGACCTTCAGTCCATTGTTGACCTTTAGTAACATTATGAAAGGCTTTCAACACAAATTACATAAATTGCCCAAGGTTGTCCTGGTCACCCAATTTCTGAAATAATTATAAGCTTTATGAAAATTCAGACATATCTCTCCTTTGTTTAAGTGTTGTAAAACAACCACAAATGTAGCCAAACTTGTCAGGATAATTCCTGAACGTCTACGAAGTGTTCGAGTGCTGGTTGACATATTCCACAGAAACCCATTTAAAAGAATTAATTTTGCTGCGACTGCAGACCTTATGAACGACTTAATAATGAACACTCAATATAGGCATATAATAAAATGCTGACGTCTGCAGTTTTTATTAAACTTTTATTAACTAGTTATGCCACTGCATATTAAATATCTTTTGCACATCCTTATCTTTTTGCATATTCTGTTATAATACATAATGTTACGTTATTACTGTAAATAGGTAAATCAGTAAACAGCGTTTTGCGGAAAAACTGGACGTGATAGGAGAAATGGGTGTGATTTTTGGATTCAGCACACCAAAATACATAAAGATCACATGTTGTCTTCAAGTCAGCAATTTTTAGACCAGTGTTATTTTTCGAAACGAAATGTTACCTGAGGCGCCGAAGCATATCTTACTCAGCCGCGCAACAGAAGGACGACCCCCTGGGGTCTGACAGAATTGCAAATGGAGGGAAGCCAGTGCATGGACCCTTGTGTATTCTATAGGCAAATTATTAAATTTTAAAAGGAAATGCTCCAGGGATTTACACGAAGGACTGACATTCTACGAAAAAAATAATAATAAAATAATAATAATAATAATAATAATAATAATAATAATAATAGTAGCTTTAGTAGTAGTAGTAGTAGTAGTAGTAGTAGTAGTAGTAGTAGTAGTAGTAGTAGTAGTAGTAGTAGTAGTAGTAGTAGTAGTAGTAGTAGTAGTAGTAGTAACAGCCAGTAGTAGTAATAACTAAAAATGTAACGTAACGTAACAGAACATTTCTATAGCGCCACTTCAGAAGCGCACAAACAAAACGGCGTTCTATTTTTGAGTGTCCGATCCGCCGATCGGGTGACTAATGCCCACGACATAATTCCCGGCAAGAATCAAATTGCATTAAATGCAGCAAGAGCGATTGACGCGACATCTCTGATGTGCTGGAGTGACCCGTTCAGAAATTCTGACCCTCACAGCTTGAGACTTTAGAAATGAACAGCCGTTTATACCGAACCACCGAGGACTCCTTAAGTTAATGGTAACTTGGTATTTAGATGTCCGTGACCGAACCTACGGTAGGTATGGTAATAAGATCTCGGCCATTTCGGACAGATCCTCCTCGTTTTACAAATCCGGGGTCGAATTTCACTGCAGCCACGCCCTGAATGCAATTTTCAATCGTCGTTAGAATCATGCACTTGTGTAGATATACATTGGACGCGCGTCGTTGTGGTGGTAATAATACGAGGTGGGTGGGTGGGAGGTAAGCTGAAAGGGCAAATAGGTGAGCTGAGATGCGACAAGAGCAGGTGCTAATAAAGCTGCAAGCACCTGCAGATGAGAGAGAAATGTCATTCCATCTCGACAAACGGCCTTTTCCTCATCAGTCAAAGCTTTTAACGGACAGACCACGAATAACTGAGAATTTCCTTGTTTCAATTGGACGCTAAGTTAGCCAACACATCGTAAGCCATTCAGTCACCCAGGGGCGTAGGGACGGGAGGGGGCAGGGCCGGATTAAGGTCCGAGTGGGCCGGGGGGCTGAGAAAAAAAGGCCGTCGCCTATACTAATCTCTGACGAGCAAAAAAGGTAATCGCCCTTTCAAATCGTGCTGACAAGCAAAAAAAGGTTATCTCGAAAATCGGTGGGCCTATTTTCATGGTGGGCCTGGGGCTGCAGCCCCCTCAGCCCCCGCCTTAATATGGCCCTGTGGAGGGGGTATATCGGTATATATACCCCCAAAAAAATCAGACTACCTTAACATTTGTAATGCGCTTTTACAGATTTTCAAAGTTTTTAAAGATTTATATCCCCTCACAAATCACATTATACCCCAATCAAATTCCTGGCTACGCCCCTGCATTCACCCCGTTATAAAATAATATAGCGCATGATAAATCGTTAGCCTAATCAGGTTTATCTTAGGAAATAAATAAAGAAACAATCAGCTCCTGTTTGTTGCTTGATTCAATCTATCTTTATCTTTATTTTTATCTTCTTGACGACTTTAAGCGCGCCGTAACGACGAAGGGAGTCAAAGGCGCTGGATATATGCCGATGGCGATTTTACAGCGTAAAGTTGATGGAAACGACGGAAATCGCCGCCCAAACGCCCAGTTAAATACCGGTAGAAAGGAGCCTTCCGCTGTTAGAACCGTCCGCACCAGGCACGTCAAAGGAACAAAAACACGAGATGAGATGTTGAGATGAGTCTGAGTCTGAGATGAGATCTAACCTTAATTAACCCCTTAACTGGGGATCCCAGATATATCCGTCCATTTTACATTGAGTTACAGTTAAATACGCGGTTAAGGGGTTAAGAGAAGCAACAAGAACTAAAGACAACATCGAACAGATAAAGAAAGCCAGAAACAGAGAAGAGTGAAAATCCATGGAGGAGGAGGAGGAGGAGGAGGAGGAGAAGAAGAACAAGAAGAAGAAGAAGAAGAACAACAACAACAACAACAAGAACAACAATAAGAACAAGAACAAGAACAAGAAGAGGAAAGCTCTAACTTATATTTACATATTTCAATTTTTTCATACTTTCGCTGCTACAGTCAAGACCCAATATATACAGGAACGATATTTACAATGAAGACGTAGGCCTACGTGACGTGTATGTGTGTGTGTGTGTGTGTGTGTGTGTAGGTTGGATCATTTATAAGATACATTATAGCCATGTTGGTTCTTTTAAAAATCACAACAACAGTGTGGCTTGTCTTAACTTCTCAAGACAGAAACCTAAGCAAAAGGAAATTCAATCCTTCGATTCAAAGGGAAAGTAATCAGACCTTTTAAAGTCTCTGTAAATTTCCATTAGATCTAAAAGCCATATAACAACCCACAAACGCAGTTCTCTCTCTCTCTCTCTAGGTCTGTTTGTCTGTCTGTCTCTCCCTATGTCTGTCTCTGTCTCTATCCCATAGTGTGTGTCCTCTCTGTCTGTCTGTCTGTCTGTCTGCCTGTCAGTTCCGTCTCTGTCTCTTTTTTTCCTCTCTCTCTCTCTGCCTCTGTTTATGTCTCTATCTCTATAGCATTGCATCTGCCCTTCTCTCCATCTGTCTCCCTGCCTGTCTCTGTATGTCTGTATCTGTTTCTCTTTCTCTCTCTCTCCTTCTCTCTCCCTCTCTCCTCTCTCCCTCCCTCCCTCCTTCCCTCTCTCTTCCTCTCTCTCCCCCTCTCTCTCCGTTGGATGCAAATTGTCGCCGTGGGTCGGGATAGAGATGTTCTTTGACTGTGGCCACATTGATTTCCGAGGAGTAAACCGCACCCCGGGGAACGGTTCCTACTTCTTCGCATACATAAGCAACACAGGCCGACCGATTAACAGATTTTCGCGTTTCTGCGATAACGTTGTCGCTTTGTCGCCGTTTTTTTTTCTCTCCCGCAGTCACACTATCCCGACCAAGCCATACATCTGCCACACTTCGCCGGGACATATGCGAGCGACAATAGACGAAACACCGTCTCCTCGTAGAGATAAAGGCTTAGACTACAGTACAGCAGCCATGCGTGTTGGAATTAACGCCATGCCCCGAATTACCAAAAACGACGAACAAAGGCTTCGATGAATGGAAATTTAAAACATAAGAAATCAGCGCCGCGAAACATTTTTTTTCAATTTCCAGAGATACGAATTCTCGATTAATCAAGTCGACTGGCCACCGGTGGCGTAGATAGGTTCTGGAATATGGGGGGGGTGGGGGTGGGGTGGCGAATCAAAACATTTTCGGAAAGAAAAAACCTATACGAGAAAAGAAAGATCGTACGCATTTTCTTGGGGGGGGGGGTCTACGCTCCAAATTTCTCAACGGTTTTGCCCAAATCCAACCAGAATTCGGGGAGGGAGCGGGCGGGGGCAGGCGACCCCCCCACCCGTGGCTAAGCCAATGTTGGTCACCGATGTTTTCGAAATTCAGTCAGCAGGGGTCCGTGGGCGTTCCCCCCCGCTGTGGTTTACGTCGTCCTTGCCGCTCTGCCCCTTATGCCCCCCCCCCGTCCGTTCGGTCGGTCGGTCGGTCGGTCTTCGATTGCCTTAGCTTTTCCGGCATCCGCCCCATAAATATAGCGCTAATGTCGACGCATCTGTTGGTCAGGAACTCAGTCAGATTCCGGGCATCGTTAGCGAAGTCAACGGTAAGATACAAGAAAAGGCGCTACAAAAGGACAGAAGGTCCGTGCCTTTTGCCTCAAAAGGGTATTCATTCTAATAAACACATCATCATCATCATCGATCATCATCATCAACAACATCATCATCATCATCGTCGTCATCATCATCGCCAGGAACCCTGTGATTTGTGAATACATGCATACTGTACAATAGAACTTCCTTATAACGTACTTAACGGGTCTGTACAGTTGAGTACATTATTATATCTTATGTACATCACGGTACTGTATATCCAATGAACAATACCATAACACGTATCGTCTACCCCGTTATGACGTACCGCAATGTACGGTCTCATGCGTTATTACATATAATTCCTTTGGCAATTGGTAGAAATTCATTGTATCCCCCCACCAAGATTTCTCGGAGCCGCCACTGAGTGTTAATGCTATAATTCTACCCTAAGAGGAAGGAAAGTGGAATAAAACTGCCAAAACTCTTGGGGAGCCGATACCTTAATAACACCCAACTAAGTTCATTTCGCTTTAGCTAGGCCGGTTGCTAATTACAAACCATAACTGGGCCGTGAAATGCTTACTTGTTGACTTGGAGAAAGACCATTTTAGGTAGGTGGCGTCCAAATTACACAGAGAATAAAGTTCGAACCCGGAGAGACTTTATTAATCTAACAATCGCCAACCAAAATTACGTCTTAAAAGTCTCTTTACGAACATTTGATCGCGACAACCGTAAAATGACCGCTTGGTAAGTTGAGAATTATATTGCGCTAAATTTCATGAACAATACGACGATAAAGCGAAGCATGATAATATAATAACCCGGCAGTTAAACACCTTAACTTCATCATTACGATATAGATACAACGTGCGGTCATAAATAAAATGCCCAAGGTAAGGAGGCAACGCTGCAAAGCTAATCACACAAAAACTGCATTCTCTGAAGATTACGGTTTTTTGGAACGAGTAAAATAAAATACTATTTTGACAGCGAAATTAACGAAGAAAGGAAAAGAGATAAGAGTTTTCACTCGAAGTAAATAAAATCTGGCGGTTGGGTTTGTTATAGTCTAATCTTCTAAAATTTATGGTCTTGTATTTCAACACCAGGGGCGTAGCCAGGAATTTGATTTGAGGGGCATAATGTGATTGGGGGAGGGGTATAAATCTTTTAAAACTTTGAAAATCTTAAAAAACGCATTAAAAATTTTAAGGTAGTCTGATTTTGGGGAAGCGGGGTATATATACCGATATACCCCGTCGCTATGCCCCTGTTCAGCACCAATGGATGGCTGGGGTGGATTTTGTGCCACCGGTTCTAATATGACAACTTGTGTCTGTCGACAACTGTCCCAGATAGAAATAGACTGGCGTTGAGACGTTTTGCCCCCGTGGTCGATAAAAAATGTTGGACTGCTGCAAACTGCCTTAAAATTTCTTAAATGTTTTTAAGATTTTGCTGGGTATAAACTCTGGTTGCATGATAATCACTACCCTGGCTAATTAATGCACGCTTATAAAACAGATACAGTATCATAAAATATATACATTATTCTGAATTGTGATATTATTATTATTATTATTATTATTATTATAAACGATAATTTATATAGCGCTTTTTTCAGTCTAGGAAATGTTAGAAAAATGTGTCTTAAGTTTCGCGTCTTACCTCGATTTGAAATCGTCGATCGGCCCCAAATTTAGGTCTGTGGAATATATCCAAAGTTTAATATATAAACTGGTTATATTTAATATATAAAGCGGGTGATAAATTTTGGTTTCAGCGTTCGAATACGTGTTTGGATATAACCAATGAGCGTGCAAAGGTTATGCTATTAGCAGTGCTACCGTTGCTGGGTATAAACTCGCTGCATGATAATCACTACCCTGGCTTATCTAAAGAAAGTTTGAAAGACAGGTCTATGATTCGTCGGGGAGAGAGAGACTCGCTAATATCAGAGTTTAGACAACAGATTCGTCGGGGAGAGAGACAGAGAGACAGACAGAGAGACAGAGAGACAGAGACAGATTGTCACCGACCGAAGCTGTTGCAGTTAGCTCTGAAAATTCGATCAGCGATTCATCAGCTACGTCACAGCAATGGCCAGCCACCGCCCCTCCCCCTCCCCCGATGACCTATCGGCTGCGCCAGCCTCCACGAGTTAGGAGGAGGTAGGGACGGGGACGAGGGGTGGTGGTGGTGGTGGTGGTGGTAGACAAAAGCGTGAAGCGATTGGTCGACACCAAGCAACACGAGTTAACGATTTGTTCGGCTCGTTGGCCACCACCCGACTGCGTAGGTAGGACGTTAATTTAAACGCTATCTAAGCGCTGTCAAAGCTCTCGACTCCAGATAAGGGAAACCGCCTTATCAGAAGTCACCCGCTCGCTCAGTCTATAGACCTACCATTTGGACCGCCAACACCCTTAGACATGGAATGTTTTTACCTAACTTCGTGTTTCGCATTCCGTTATACGATTAACAACAACAACAACAACAACAACAATAATAATAATAATACTATTCTATCACGACAACCTTGATATGAAAGAGAGACATCCTTTCTCCTAGAACGAATATTTGTGACACTCCAGAGATTTAACACAGTCAACCTTCCACGGAACTTACACATATAATAATAATAATAATAATAATAATAATAATAATAATAATAATAATAATAATAATAAAAATAATAGTAATTGAATTTTAAATGGTTTAGTAGGATTTCTCCTTTGTTGAAACTGTTGTTGTTCATACATCCCTCTATTCCAACTTCCGTTTGTTCCGCTACCGCTGTTAATTTTGATTCTGCAAAAAAACACATTTCGCAGTAGACAATATACCTTAAGCTGCACACGCTTTTTAACGCCCCTTCTTATTTCTTTTTGGGGCCCATTATAATCAAACTAACATATAAATGCCTATTCTAGTAATCCATTGTACCTAAGTTACTTCTAAATTGGCAACTGATACTTGTGCCAATTTTGTCGGAAAATTCCCATCCTTTGACAGCGAGTCCTCGAGTTGTGAAATAGTGAAATCTGTCTCTTGGGAAATACGTTAGGTGACAGAGTCGACGCGAGGGATGTGAATAACTTAGCGAAACTTCTTCACGACTTTTTCGTCGCCTCCTCCTCTTCTTCTTCTTCTTCTTCTTCTTCTTCGATCGGCGATGACGTCACGCCGACGTCATCTTCGAGGAATTCAAACCGACGAATTTTTCTTATGTGATTTTCGCGAATCTTGAAATTTAGCTGGCAAGAGAGAATAACAAAATGAAGAGGTACTTTGGAGAAAAAGACATTTTCTGACAGAAATTATAAATCGAAAACTCAGTATGCTGGACACATAATGCGGGGTTCAAGCACAGAACAAGCAAAAGTCCTATTAGAGGGCAGATATGAGGGAAACAGGGCCAGAGGAAGACCTGTCTGGCTGGACGACGTTCTGAACACATACAGGAAAAGAACTCTCGGAAGACTAAAAGGATTGCTGAAGACAGAACGAAATGGAAACAACTCTGACTGTCAACCTTCAGATCTGAAGATGACTCTGATGATGATGATGATGATTTTCTGAAATTTGCATCGCCCGCTTTATCTGTCTCTGCGTTCTCTGTCTCTGTCTGCCTGTCTCTCTCTGTCTCTCTCTGTCTGTGTCTCTCTTTGTCTCTCTCTCTCTCTGTCTCTGTCTCTGTCTGTCTGTCTGTCTGTCTGTCTGTCTGTCTCTGTCTCTCTCTCTCTCTCTCTCTCTCTCTGTCTCTCTCTCTCTCTCTCTCTCTCTCTCTCTCTCTCTCTCTCTCTCTGTCTCTCTCTCTCTCTCTCGGTGTGTGGGCCGAGGTGCCTGTATCGCGCGTTCTCGCATGCTTAATTAATCGCGTATGCTAACGACAGAGCAGCCACATTACCATTGTCAAAATCGACGGCGGTTGCGTTGTTTTCTGGTCGCCGCAGCTGTTGCAGCGGCTGACGCTATGGACGACACTGGAGCGGAATTCGAATTAAACAGCATCGAATAATAATATTAATAATAGTACTACTACCAATGATATGCCCGGAATTCTCGGCGTGGATGTGGGTCAGGGGAGGGGTGGGGTTAAACGCGGTGGCATCGAGGAAACGAATTTCATTCGAATTATTAACAGTCCGGACGGAATAATTTTATTAGCGAACGTCGTTTTGATATTCTGTCCCGGCTTCCGAATCAAATCGCAAACGGAATATAATTCGTTATTATTATTATTATTGCGAGAAGTCTGCCATCGTTTGCGCATGCGTCACGTGTCACGTGACAGGTGGAGGCGGAGAAGGGGGCGGCATGAGAGTCAGAGGAATAAACTGAGAAAAATTCGGTCGTTAAACTAAGTTTACCTGACAATAGTAATTACTTTAGAGGAAATGACTAATCTAAGAATGGAGTGATTTCAAATGAAGGCTTCAAACACCTCTCCTCCAATTCGCATTTACTCTACTCTCTCTCTCTCTCTCTCTCTCTCTCTCTCTCTCTCTCTCTCTCTCTCTCTCTCTCTCTCTCTCTCTCTCTCTCTCTCTCTCAGTTTTCCACTCACTGAACTGGTCCTAAACTAATGGATTTGGAGTACCATCGATTCCTTTAAAGTATTATAATGGCGCTATAAAAGTGCAAAAAATAAATAAAAATAATTGATATTGATAATAATGATAATAATAATATACTGATAATAATGATAATAATGACAATGATAATAATAATATTATAATTGCCATTATTAAGCATTAATAATAATAATAATAATAATAATAATAATAATAATTATTATTATTATTATTATTATTATTATTATTATTAGCAGTTGTAGCAGTAGCAGTAGTAACATGTAGTATTAGCTTAGTAGTAGTAGTAGTAGTAGTAGTAGTAGTAGTAGTAGTAGTAGTAGTAGTAGTAGTAGTAGTAGTAGTAGTAGTAGTAGTAGTAGTAGTAGTAGTAGTAGTAGTAGTAGTAGTATTTCAAGATGGCTCAGCACTATTTCAAGTTCTATCCGGTGCAATAGCCGATCTGTTTTGTTCACCTCCGGTCACCCAGCTTGTAAGACGGATCGTCGTCGTCACTTCTCCTTATTCGGCAACTCTGCATGCTTCGCGTCCGTCCAAAGGAGTCAACCACAGGCAGTGGCGTATTTAGGATTTTGGTAAGGGGGGGGGCAGACACTTTCGACCTGACAAGTTACAACTTTGGAAAAAAGTTGACGACCTTTTTTTTGCTTGACATCGAGACCAAAGGGGCCATGGCCCAAATGGCCCAATGGTAAATACGCCACTGACCACAGGTAATTTCGACCGAACGGAACCTAACTGACGCTGCATATCTCAACAGCTAGCGTCGTCACCACCATCGGACCAGACAAAGCGAAGGAACAACACAAGACAAGACAAGACAAGACAAGACAAGACAAGACAAGAATGACCATCGAGACAGCCAAAGACGACTCAATCAATCTAATTTGATGACCTTTCCAGTCGACGACCGTTCCAAGGTTTCCAGGGCAACGAGCGCCATTTGCAGACGGTTGCTAGGCAAGATCCGCCGGTCAAATATGGGAAGACAAGCAATAAAACCAGCGACGGAACAATTAGTCAATAAAATTGGAACGTCCCGGATTTTATTACTTAATCAGGAAAAAATCACTGGGAACTTTATTTGGCGCCCGAAGAATCACTCTTATCTTTCGTTTTCTTTTAAATTAAACATGAGCACTAAAGCCTAGGACACTATATTGATCTTGTCAAAGGCAAAACTTACTCTGTAGAGTGTAGAAAAGTACAAAGTTATACAGTCACTGAATGAGGCATTTATACCATTATATATATATATATATATATATATATATATATATATATATATATATATATATATATCCTGCAAAGCTTTTTGCAGGTGCAAAGACAAGAAGACAATGAAGGAGAATACAGGAACAAACCTTCAAGAGGACAAAGAATGAGATTACACAGCAAAACCATAATGTGAATGAATGGATGGGTGGAACATAGTGGTTCTCAAACACAGGGCAGATCCTACTGGACCACTCTAAACCCTATTATTATTATTATTATTATTATTATTATTATTATTATTATTATTATTATTATTAGTACTATTATTATTATTATTATTTATTATTATTATTATTATTATTATTATTATTATTAAATTGTTTGCAGGTTAAACAGATTATGCGATTCCGTTTCTATGCATGAGGTACGGGAAGATCCAAGGAGGTCCATGGTGTGGGGTTTTTTGGAGTGGGGGAGGGGTTGGGGAGGAGTGACACTCTGGCTTCACCGCACCCGGTGACGTCAACTCTAGTGACGCCCCTGTTCCGCTGCTCCTGACGGATTGATTTTAGCGTTTTTGGCACGTCTTAATATAAAAGTACGCGACGGTTTCAAAACCAAATCAAATCTTGGCAACTGCAAAAAAGCCAACCCCCCCCCTTCACCTTCACCCCCACTCCACGGGAGGTCGCAATGAGAATTTTAACGAATCGAATTAAATCTGTCCACCTGGTGACTCAACGCGACTAAATTCAATTACACATTCGAACGCCGGGTAAAACTGGTGCCAATCTGCATAGAGATTATCCAGGACACACCTCTGTCTGGCTGTCTGTCTCTCTCTCTGCCTCTGTCTCTCTCTCTCTGCCTCTCTCTCTCTGTCTCTGTCTATGTCTCTGTCTATGTCTCTGTCTGTCTGTCTGTTTCTCTGTCTATGTCTGTCTGTATCAGGGTTATTTCTAGGACTATCACTTTGGGGACGTTTATATATTCTGGGCCCCCCTATGGCAAGCAATAGCATCTTAGCTGCATCATAATTCGCGGGGTGTTGCTCTCAGGGGGAAGGTGGAATTGTTGGGGGGGGTGTTTGGGGAGGGGTGTAAAAATATCTCTGGTCTGTATGTTTCTTTCTGTCTTTCTGTCGCTCTATGTCCTGGCTCGCCTCTTCATCTTTTCCTCTCACTCCCTTCCTCCGTCCCTCTAAAAGAAAACTGTCTCACTTTGAAAATCTCTCGTCTTTTTGAGCGTCTACCATCATCGTTTTGGAGCTCGCGATATGACACCCTACGTCTTTTTAATATTTAATGGCGCAATATTAATCGCAAATTCGGGCAGAGAAGTGATCCATCTATTCTAAAGGGACTTCCCCCGCATCAGCTTTATACGCGCCAAGTCGAGTGTAAAATGGCCGCCAAGAAGCAGACGACAGACACCTGTTAAGAGCGCCCATCCGTCGATTAGCGAAGCGATCGACTTCTACGCACAAACCGACATCGACAAAGACAAACTGATCTCGCTGCAGTGTTTGAGACGGCGGTCAGCAGAAGATTAAGTCAGAGTGAAGTGCTCGAAAAGAAACAAATTGGAAATTCCTGGAAGAGAGAGAGAGAGAGAGAGAGAGAGAGAGAGATTTGCAGAAACTATATAGCTCTAAATCGACAGTTGCCTAAGAGTCCTAAGACTACCGGATATTATATGAATATAGTTGACGCATGAAAGCCAATGTATATTAACCTTGGACAATTCACAATTTCTCTGTATTTTTGCACACGCACTGACAACCACAACTATATATATATATATATATATATATATATATATATATATATATATATATATATATATATATATACAGAGATCGAGACAGAGACACAGACAGACAGAGCAGAACGGTGCAGCATACACGTATTCATTGCAGTCTTCATGTTAAGAAATTGCAACTTTGCTTTTGAATATTTCCTACTTACTTACTTAACAAACACTTGATAGCGTTCTGAAGATTGGCGACGTTGACGCAGTACAGAAGACGGAAGAGGACCGTTCGTTTTCACAAAATCGCGAAAACCGAATGTCCTCATCCGGGTTCCGTACTTAATTCGTATACTTTGTTGTTCAACGACTATACTTTGACTTAAATGGCGCTATGGAAGTTCGACGACGACGACGACGAGGTGATGATAATGATGATGATGATGTCGACGACGACGATGATGATGTGATGATGATGAATATGGTGATGATAATGATGAATGATGATGAAGATAATGAAGATGATGAAGATGATGAAGAAGAAGAAGAAGAAGAAGAAGAAGATGATGATGATGATGATGATGATGATGATGATGATGATGATGATGAAACAAACTATTCCACTGATTTCGTTGGAGCGAGAATTTCGGAACAGATTCGTTGATTGTGTTTTGAGCGGAGGAAATAAAACAAAGAGACGATCCAATTTTGGACATAATCGATACTTGTGATGGGATAAGAATCTGGGATTGACCCCTTGACCGTCTTTTATTGATCGCATGGATGCCCATGTCCCAGGGTCACATACACTCTATCACTCTCACCGAGCGTTGGGGGGGGGTCATTCAGTGCAACTGGACCGTCTCTCTCTCACTGGAATGGGCTGTGTCCATCTACGAACGCCACAATCTCACTTCCGCACCCGAGAAAACTGGAAAACTGGGTTGTTGTTGAATGCGGAGAGTTACTACAGTGGTTTTCACACAGGCTTACTTAGGCTACTAAACCACTTAAAAATCATTATTATTATTATTATTATTATTACTATTATCTACCACTACTATCACTACTACCACTACTACTACTACTACTACTACTACTACTACTACTACTACTACTACTACTACTACTACTATTATTATTATCTACCACTACCACTACTGATACTCCAACTATTCATTTGTCATCTTAGTTTGTCCAAAGAAAGTGATCAGGCGATTGCTACCCCTGGTTATTTGAAATGGTGTTATACAAGAGCCCTATTTATTATTATTTTATTATTTATTATTATTATTATTATTATTATTATTATTATTATTATTATTATTAGTAGTTATTGTATTATTATTATTATTATTATTAGTTAGTTACTATATTGGGAAGGTAGTACTAGTAGTACATATTTGAGTATTATTGTTATTATTATTATTATTATTATTATTATTATTCAAATTCAATTTAGTTGTTTTCATTATAAAATTTATTATTATTTTATTTTATTATTTTATTATTATTATTATTCGGGAGCGTCTCTGAGTAGAAACAAGAGGAGCTTCATCAAGTTCTTTGTTTCATTAACTCTTTATCGTCCAGATATGTTGACGACCCCCTTGGAATCTCTCGCCATTGTCTCAGAGTGGCAGACGACAATGTGTCTACGGAAAAAACAACTTTCGCGTGGATTAGGCGCAGAGAAAAAAACCTAAAAACCCGCAGAATGCTGATGGCTGTTGATTAGCAGGTAATTGATTCGTCAACGTTACACCGTATTCAAGGCGTCAGTAGGGTTTTCAGGTGTCAAAACACACTAATCCAGTTGTCCCACGCGATGCTGGCTATTGTGCTATTTTTCAGACGTCTTCTCCCTGTATAGTTAAGCGGGATTATGTTATCTCAGCGTTGTGGAAGAATCTTTGTAGGTGAGTAAGTATGGATGGGCATTGAAACTTCTGTTGTGTTGCATTGTCAAAAGGACTTGATAAATGGGATTATATTTCATTAATTGTTTAAAAAGCGCTAGCGATCGTATAGACGACAGGAAATTGCTTCGGCGGTTGTTACAAACAGCGCACGGTCACAGAATGAAATGAAAATCGGTTTAGAATTATTGAAATTTGAATCCAATTCTCGAGAAACAGAATTTCCAAGAGTATAGGTTAGGTACTTAAGTCACGTTGCGTATTATGTATCATGCACTTGTACTGGATATACTTCTCATTCGCTATTCTTCTGGATACTTCTTGTACTTGTACTTCTCAAATTACCATGTACCTGATAAGCGTTTGAATAAAGGGCACTATTATATGAATATGTCCATCCATATAGCTTCCCTACTACCAGTGGTGCAGCCAAGGGGTGGGGGTTTGGGGGTTAAACCCCACCTTGGGGTTAAACCCCACCCAACAATATTGCATATTATAATTCTGCGGGTGGGGGGCACCAAAATCGGGTTTAAGGCAGCAAAAAAAGAAAGAAAATAAAGTAAAAAACGAATATAGTTGTACGGGGGCTGTCCGCACAGTCATATAGCTATATTATCATAACTAACTTAACCAAGCAAAATAACAGGTGACGACCCTTTTTTATTGTCAGGATTTTGAATTTTCGAAGTCGGGTCGTAACCCCTTCGGAAAATCCTGGCTACGCCACTGCGTGCTTATGTATCTCTGA
>CM030867.1:9738257-9775757 GCA_018105865.1 Metaphire vulgaris | reverse complement strand
TGTATTTTATAACCACAGAGCGGGCAGGATTAACCTTATGAACTTTGATACCACGACACGGTCCAAGAGCCTACCCAAAATTTTCATGGCCTTTGACCGGCCTACCCAAATTAAAATTTCTAGAACCGCCCCTGGCGAGGAGCAGAATACACGTAGTTCGAATGTAATGTAATGTAATGTAATGTAATTGCTTCTTCATTCTCAACTGTCCTGTGTTAAATGTTCTTTGCGAACTGTGTGCGACTTTCATGTCAGATATTCATTCTAGCTGCCAGTGGCGGCTCCACATACGGGTCAGGAGGGGGCCCGTGCCCCTATTGAATGTCTGGTCCTCCAGTAGCCGCTGTTGGGGCCCTGTGCTTACTACTACATACCTATCAACAAAAATGGTTGGCCCTCATGTTTAGAATCTGCCACCCCAACGGCCCCCACTTGCCAAATCCTGGAGCCGCCACTGTTATAAGCTCTTCTTCGTATAGAGTATAGACCCCACTGTCAGTTTTATACATGTCGATGCTAAATGTCAAGGCACGTCGAAACTTGACACATAGCGACGACCGTCTTAGCCTCCACTCCACGCCGACTGCCCGAGAAACAGAATCTCTGACCTGCCGGGAATCGAACCCGGGCAGATAGGCTATCTCGGCGCACAGCCGATGCTCCATCGAGTGAAGTAGCGAATATGGAAATCGACAATAAAGGTCGTTGCAGTAGATGAGAGAGAGAGAGAGAGAGAGAGAGAGAGAGAGACAGAGACAGACAGACAGAAAGAGAGACAGACATACAGAAACAGAGAAACAGCGAGAGACAGACAGAGTGAGATAGAAACATAAACAAAGACAGCCAGATAGACAGACAGACAGACAGACAGACAGACAGGCAGGTAGACCATAGACTACTTAATCTAGTTGTCCATGGGCAGACAGATAGAGAGCAAAACAGGAAAACAGGAGAAATATTTTCCAAATACACTTCATATAAAAAGCAATTTGTGCGTTTTCACGTCTTCATCAGGTGAGATGGGGACCCAGGGTGGTCCACTGCCCCTACGTTCACCCCGCGCCCCTGTCCTGATTGCGCCGGTCCGTAATTAAGGTCTTCCGCCCTGTTGCCCACCCTCTCGCCAACAACCAACCAAACCCCCCCGTTTTCTCAACGGCCCAAATTGGGTTAGCCTCGTTGCTCGATGGGGGGGGGGTTGAGAAGAGAACGAGGGGTGGCCCATGGGTGGCCCTACCCCAACAGGAAATGAGTCAAATGAGAGGTGGTGGGGGGCAAGGGGGACGGGGGTGGGGTGGCGGGGGATCCACCGCCAATCAGGCAAGATTTCCAATGCAAATCGATGGATGGCAGGAATGAAGTTAACACTGTATGTGTGTGTGTGCGTGTGCTTGTGTTTGTTGGGGTGAGGGGTATATTCTGGCGAGAAAAAGCGGAAAAGAGACAGACGATAATCAGGCGGAGGATGAGGGGGGAGGAGGAGGAGGAGGGCAAGAGAAAATTTAACCAGGATAGTACCCCAAAAAGTGGGATTCGCGGAGCTGGCTGTCCTCTCCACCCCCACACCCACCCCTATCCCACCCCACCCCACCGTCCGTCAATCATGGACGTCTGAACTCGTCGATAGAGGTCGCCGCGGAGGAATGGAGCGGGACACGTGACTCGAATGCAAAAAACCCCAACAAAGCGGCATTTCAACTTCACGACGAGCGTGCACGGCGCTGCATGGGCTAAAACCAAATCGCACCGGATAGAAGGAGGAGACGACCCAGCGGGGAAAATCTGTACTCGTCGAGGCGAAAACTGTCCAGGAAATAATGATCGATGTTGAGTTTGAATTTCTCGAATATTTCGGTAAATTCCACTAACACACAACACATCTTTCGGCGCACTTCACAGTATTTTAAATCGATAATGATAACGACGACGACAACGACAAAGATGATGATAGTAGCGCCTACTTCGACTACTACAGCAACAGCAACAACAACAACAGCGGTGATAGCAACTGCTGCTACTACTACTACTACTACTACTGCCACTCGCATTATTATTACTTTTTACTACAAATACTACTACCATTGCTATTACTATGCCACTACTATACAACAACAACAACAACAACAACTACTACTACTACTACTGAGTAGTAGTAGTAGTAGTAGTAGTAGTAGGAGGAGTCTACCAGTAGTAGCAAAAACAACAACAATAATAATAAGTTAATAACGCAGTTGCCTTCCACAGAACTTTCACATAATAATAATACTGTTAATACGTATAATACTTATCGTATTATTATTATTATTATTATTATTATTATTATTATTATTATTATTATTATTATTACAGTACTACTACTACTATTACTACTACTACTACTACTACTACTACTACTACTACTACTACTACTACTACTACTAATAATAATAATAATAATAACAGATGCTGTTTATAGCCTATCCTCATTTCGATTATGCGCAATCAGACTCACCTGAATCAGGCGTCTTCATGATTTTGAGGCTTCATCTTGTTCTCCGTTTGTCTTTTTACTTCTTCTTCGCTTTGTCTCGAATCGCTTCTCGATCGAAAGTTAAACAGTTCCTAAGGATGACGTCTCCTTTCTCCTCGTCGCCGGAAAATTCCAGACTCGAAAGCAGCAAAGACACGCGAATACAACAACAGCAGCAGTCGACGAATCCAATAGAAATAGAGAGAAGGAACACAAACGCACACACACACGCACACAGAGACACAGACAGCAAAACAAACGCGTCCTTCTTTTCACCCGTCAAGAAAAAGATATTAAACTGTCTGTCTTCTAAACGCTCTCTCTCTCTCCTCTCTCTCTCTCTCTCTCTCTCTCTCTCTCTCTCTCTCTCTCTCTCTCTCTCCGGAGTAGGAGCTTCTCGGAGGAGAGAGAGTTCGGTGTGGATGGCGGTCGGCCGACGCGGTAAGACGATGCGGCCCCGGCGATCGTCGGTCGCTAGGTGGAATTGTCGTCCGCAGCTGCTGTGGGATGCGCCATGTATAGTGTATAGCTGCAGCCACTTAATACACCAGTTTGTCCCCATGATCCTCTCGACGACGTAAGTATTGCCAAATAATGACCATGAGAGAGAGAGAGAGAGAGAGCGCGAGAGAGACAGAGAGAGAGAGAGACAGACAGACAGACAGACAGACAGACAGACAGACAGGCATGGGCGTCCGCAGAAATTTTTCCAGATGGGTGCAAAACAAGGTCTTGTTAAGAAATGAATGAAAAAATTGTCCAGGGTGGTGCAAAACAAGGTTTTCTGACGAAAGAAACAAGTAATTTTGATTTTTTCATAACTCCACAATTGTTCCAGGGGGTGCGGGTTGCAATTGCACCCCCTTGCACCGCCCTCCGAACGCCCATGCAGACAGGCAGACAGACAGAGGCAGACAGAGACAGACTAAAGTCACTAAACAGAGATAGTGAGACAGAGACAGACAGACTGACCGACCTGACTGACTGACTGACTGACTGACTGACTGACTGACTGACTGACAGGCTGAAAAGCAGATATAGACAGTAATAGACGTAGACATAGGAGCAGAAGGAGATACAGAATTGCCGGAGAGAGATAGGTAGAATAAGACAGAGAGACAGACACAGCAAGACAAAGAGACAGAAAGGGGCAGAATGAGACAGAGACAGAGACAAGCAGTAATGGTTTAGGACGAATACAGGATTGAGATTTGAGACAAAAATGCATGGTTGTCTCCAACACTTTTCATCATCATCCTGGAGACTGGATGTTCTTTCTAGAATAGCAACTGGAGAGCTGGACAGCTGGACAGCTAGACATTATATAGGCATAAGATTCCGCGGAGAAAATGTTAACAATTTAAAGTTTGCAGACAATGTCCGCTTCATCACAGACAGCATATTCGGATTTACAATCAACCTCAGGAAAACGAAAACCATGACAGTCAGCAGAAAATGAAAGACTCAAATAAATTAAAATAGCGATAGAGAATACAACAGGTGAACATATATGGAAAGTTTCACCTATGTCGGAGGAGAAATTGTCAGTAATGGGAGTTATCAAGAGGATGTTAACCAAAAAGTCGCCAAAGGATTTAAAAAGATGGGGAGGTTACGAAAAATCTGGAGCAGCAAGGGCATAAACATAAGCACTATAGTCACAATATACAACACCATAGTAGTCCCGCAAATAATTAATATACGGAGCAGAAACATGGAGCGTGAAAGCAGGGACATAGCGACGGGGGGTATATCGGTATATACACCCCCTCCCCAATCAGTCTACCTTGGAGTTTTTTTAATGTGATTTACATGTGGTTATATATGTGGTTTATATGGTTTATGTGGGTTATAGTTCAGATTTATACCCACCAAAATATTTATACCCTCCCAAATCAAATTCCTGGCTACGCCCCTGCATGAAAGAAACAGATGAACATAGGCTGCTAGTGGCCGAAATGACCTGTTTATGGAGAATCCGTGGAGTAACCCGGCTACAAAAGATAAGAAACAAAGACATTAGACAATGTCTCAACCTAAAAGACACAGTTATCGACAAAATTAGAAGAAAAAGACTCAACTGGTATGGGCATGTCAACAGAATGGATGAAAGGAGACTACCATACAAGGCACTCTACACTCAAATAGAAGGAACAAAGGAAGAGGAAGACCCAGGAACAGGGATATTTTTACACCCCTAACACCCTCCAACACCCCCGCCCCATTTGAGGTCGACACCCCTAAATTTGGTAATGTGACAATGGTATGCATACAAAATGCATACTAATTAGCTCGGACACCTCCGCCCACAATCAGGCCCGCTGAGAGAAACCCCAGAATGGCCGGCGGGCCCGAAAATTTTTAAAATTGCTGACCCTTTTTGCTTGTCATTGGTTTAACAAACTAACCGACACGATGTCATGTTGCAACTCTCGAAAACAATGACCTTTTTCTTGTCAAATCATCCACTTTTCTTCGGGGCGAGATAAAGTGGATATGACAAGGCAAATTTTCAAAAGTCCAATTTTGTCAAATTTGAAAATTTTTGACATTTTTGGCAAACAATTTTGGCGATTTTTGCACATTTCACATTTCCATTTCGTAATACATTAAGGCCCCTCCCCAAATGACGCCTCATTTTGATGCTTTTGAATTAACAGAAGATAGAATTCATCCCAGACCGCCGGGAAACATTTTTAGGCCCTGCCCACAATTTGAGGTAACACCCTCCAAATTGCAATACTAGAAATATCCAGAAATAGTGGATTGTCAACATCAAAAAGAAGATATGAACATGAAAGGAATTTCCATCGTAGAGGAAGATGATTAACAGAAGATGAATGAAATGATGTCTAATATTGCCGCTAGAGAGTTGATGCAAGATGATGATGATGATGATGATGATGATGATGATGATAATGATTATTATGATAATGATGATGATGATGATAATGATTATTATTATTATGATGATGATGATGATGATGATTAATCGTTATGTAGGCTTATTATATAGGTATGCTGTGTACTGGATATGCCAGATCTCTTCCAGCTTCCCAAAAGGCATCCAGTGCCAGCCATCATGGGAAGAACCGAAGAAGTATTAATAAGCCACTTATTTCAGCACGGGTATTTATTTAAGAAAGTAGAGGAGGAGGAGGAGGAGGAGGAGGAGGAGGAGGAGGGAGGAGGAGGAGGAGGAGAAGGCGGGTAATTAATTCGCAGCGGGAGCCGAGCGAAACCAACGTCGACGGAACAAACCTCGAAAACCCAACGACGACCGCGCTGTCATGGCAACGCGTCGCCATGGAGACCGCAATTAGACTCCGACCGAACGGCATTGTACGATTTCTTCATCTTGCACGCACACGCACACACACACACGAACATACGCAGACACGAACACGCAAACAATAATGTACTGAGTGTAGGAATTTTATGCAGAGCTGTGTTCTGGTATGTGTACCGAGTGATGAAGCGCTATTTTACGATATCGATGACGTATACTCGCAGTGACGTCATCTGTATACGAAGGTTTTTTTTGCCTGCGGCGTGCGTAACTCGAGACGTCGGTGCTTCTATTTCCGGTTCCGGTGCGTTTATGTAGCGCTGCGTTCTGTCTGGTTTTCGTCGTCGCGTGCGTCGCTCTCACGGTCTTTAAACCAGTGCAGAGGATTGAGGGGGGGTATTAATTAGAACTTATATCCAAAAGAAAGTGGTCGCCCTGCGTTGATTTCGACATTGCATGCAGGCAGATAGACAGGCAGGCAGACAGAGACAGGCAGATAGGCAGGCAGGCAGGCAGGCAGGCACCGAGGCGGTTTCAAGAACCTTTGGAGGTGGGGGAAGCAATGAATTTCTAGGAAGATCCCCGCCAAAGATCCCCGCCAATTGTCAAAGGAATTACATGTAAACGGTTTAGAAGAATTCTGTCAATATGATTCTTAAAATGTAATCTTCAGAATTGACAATGTATAACAGCCAATTTAGTCTGGTTGTAGGCCTTCATATATTGATATATATATATATATATATAATTTATATCTATTATACAATATATCATAGTGCAAAATCGAGTTTTCTATTGCTGGAAGCGAATTTGTCGATGACATTGTCTATGGATATGTACGTATCTTTGTGGATATACATAAAGTCTAATCCGGACTTTAGACGATCATCTTCCACTGAAGACGGATTTTTTGGTGGATCGGTGGGGGGGAGAGGATGCATCCTCAGTCATCCCCGGACGTGAAACCGCCCCAGGGCAGGCAGTCAGGTAGGCAAACAGACAGCGAGAGAGAGATAGCAGTAGAAAGTAGAGTTGTTAAACCAGTAATTAGAAAATAATACTTTTTGGTGCGCTTTTATCGATCCGTTTTCTCGGCATATAGAAAGTATGAATGATGAGGTATTAAAACACCTCTTCACGTTCTCCTCGATCGGCCGAGATAGTGAAATACGAAGGCGCTAACTAACGGCCAGGGCTTATATCCTGTACATTAGCAGGTTTGATGACGTCATCACGCTGCTACCTGCGACGGTAAATTCCACTAAACACATCTTTCGAACCGTCGTCCCGTCTTCGAATTATGCCCCTTTTATCGCCCTTCCCGGCTTCTAGGACCGTTGGGAGGGGGAGGGGCGGGGATGGAAAGAGGTAAATTAATTTTAAGCAGATTTTCGCGCGGACAGGAATTGAATCAGCGCCGGCGACGGTGCGACACCTACCGGCGAAGGAGTAGCGTTTCCCCGCAGGTCCTTTTGTATCCCGTCTTCGCGGTCCTAACTCACGCTCAGCGAAAACCGCCCATCGACGCCCGTTCGTAAAGGGCTTCCCCCCCGGGGGGAAACATTCTCGCACAGCCCAGACGCGGAAAATCGGATCTCTTAGTTGGGCGGCGGCGGCGGGGGGAGGTGTGAGGGAGGGAGTCGGAGGTGGTGGTGAGGTGAGTGAGGAAGGAGGAAGGGTTGTGGTAACAGATGCTGACGGAGAAAGACCGTGTGCGAGTTATGAACGCCTGGGACAGACTCGCGGTATTAGATGGCCTGATCCATGGGATCCGAACCCGGCGTGGAGACGGAGACGATGGGGAGGGAGGACAGAGATACGCCATTCGACACCAAAATCCCAATATCATGTATGACAACAACAACAGAGACATCCATCAATCACCCCTCTCTTTTTAGCTCAAAGGCGCCTACACAGAAGACAGTAGTTCTGCCACTGAATTTTAGCTTACGCGTCTTTAATATATATACAGTATATATATATACAATTATACATATATACAATTGTACATATACATATATACATGTACATATATACATATATATATATATATATGTATATATGTACATGTATATATGCATATATGTATATATGTATATATGTATCTATGTATATATGTATAATTGTATGTATATATATATTTCCCTACAAAACGCAGTTTTTGCAACATATGTTTGCTATTTGTTCTCTTTCGTAGTCAGGGTTCCAGAAAATAGAGGCCGGGGTGGGGTGGGGGGCACCTAGGATCTACAGCAGACCAACATTTTCAGATTCTACTTGGGGGATTTGTCCAGCCGAAAAATTAGGGTAATATTAATTAATATTTTTAATTGAAGAATTCGTCCCCACCCCTGGCCTGGTTATCGCGCTAGGCGGAGCCACTGCATTTTGAAATTCGAATTAAAAACTTAAATGACTGCATTTAGAATATATATATATATATATTATATATATTATATATATTATATATATATATGCCGCAGAAGTTCGCCAACTTTCAGGCATCTTGCTCCCAAGCAGGGGCTGAGGAAATGTTTACAATGAAACGGGGTGGTACGGTTTTATTGGCCCACCCGGTATGTGCCGTAGGCCTAAAGACGCAGCAACATAGAGTAGCGAGAGTAACAACAGTGCCTAACAGGGTTTTCAAATTCAAGTTTCTCTGACAGGGTCAAGCAAAGAATTTAAGAATGGAAGCCTATGACTTGCAGCATCTTTTGAGGTTCCTCTTTTCGTCACTGTCCTGTCTAAGAACTGTCATGTCTAACGCCTGCCAAAGAATGATGAAGATATGAAGAAGAAGAAGATAGATAGTTAGTTAGTTAGTTAGTTAATAAGCCAATTTATATAGCGCTATAGTCACAGCAGGCCAAGATCAAGAGCGCTTTACACATTGCACTTAAATGAGATGTTAAACAAGTGCGTCTTAAGTCTGGTAGCGAACATGATGATGATGATGATGATGATGATGATGAGATGATGATGATTATGGTTAGTAATCCATTACAGTATCACAGTAACATTACAGATTACAAGCAATTAAAGATTACAGTAACTACAGTGTACGCGAAGAATGACTTGTCCTATTTGGGATAGAGAAGTTAAAGCAGGGAGGGCGTAGAGGTTTTGAATTAGCACATTCTTTGAAAGAAATGGGACACTAGATGTCACTAGTGCCAGAATTTTCCCACATTTCCCTCAGATGTTTTTGAGAAGAGGCAGCAAACGAGACAGACAGAAGACATGCAGACAGGTCAGAAGACAGGCACACAAACAGGCAGACAGACTGTTTGTCTGTCTGTCTGTCTGTCTGTCTGTCTGTCTGTCTGTCTGTCTGTTTGTCTTCGAACTGTTTGCCTTTGGTTTCTGTAGGTCTATCGAGTGTATGTCTAGCTATGGAGACAGCTAAAACAAACCTAATGTCTATAGACATGAGACAAGATGCAACACGTACAAGAATACAGATAGCTGTTATGGTATTAAAGGACAATTGTAGTACTCTTATGAGCCACTGCTAATGATTTTTTTATTCGGATACTGTCTGTCTGTCTGTCTGCATGCCTGCATGTCTGTCTTTCTTTCTTCTATCTATATATCTATCCATGTGTTCCTTAGGATTGTTTAATTTTGGCGAATTTTCTCGAATAATGTCTTCTTGGATATATCCTTGTCTATATATGGCGTCGTGACATATTTAATACTGATGCTTACAATTAAGGGACATAGAGAGAGAGAGAGAGAGAGAGAGAGAGAGAGAGAGAGAGAGAGACAGACACAGACAGACAGACAGACAGAGACAGAGACAAAAAAACAGAAAAACAGAGACAGAGAGAGACAGAGAGACAGAAAAACAAGCAGAGAGATAGAGACAGACTGTCTGACAGAGACAGACAGACAGACAAATAGACAGACAAATAGACAGACAGACAGATAGAGACAGATAGACAGAGAGAGAGAGAGAGAGAGAGAGATGTGAGGCAGTGTTTTATACAGGCCTGATAGAGGGAGAATTTCCCCTCCCCAAAAAAACCACAAAATCTCCCCCCCTAAAAAAATTCCCAGCACTGACTCACATTTCTAAATTTCTGCATTGAACTGTGTCTCTTCCCCTCCAGCCAAGTCACCTTGCCCCCCCCCCCGCCACTCAAAGGCCCGAGGTCTGGATAAAACACTAATTTGAGGGCGAGACTAAGACAGAGACAGAGACAGGGACAGGGACAGGAAGACAGACAGGCACAGAATCATGCAGGAATACTTAGGGAAGCCGAGCGAGCGCTGAACGCATTCGTCTCTGTTGGAGTTGATCAGGCAAATGTTTGTCCGTGAGTGGGTGGATGAATTATTGATACGGTGACCATCGGCCTTTTTCCTTTGGTGCACTGGGAGACCGACCTTCTTGCACAAAATAAAATATGTCGGCTGCCTGCGAAGGAAACTGGCCGTGAATTTGGCAGATGGGCGGCAAGTGGAGTGTGGCTATACAGTATAATCAGACTCCATTGGGCAGTGGCGACTCCAGGATTTGACAAGTGGGGGGCGGGGGCTTTGGAGTGGCAACTTCTAATCATGGGGGCAACCATTTGTTGTTAGGTATGTAGTATCAAGTATAGGGTCCCAACAGGGGGCCACATCAGTGGCGGCTCCACCGGGGGAGCCAGGGGGGCCCGTGCCCCCTATTGACTGCCTGCCCCCCCAGTGGCCCCCCAGTTGGGACCCTATACTTAATGCTACATACATTAAACAACAAATGGTTGGCCCCCATGATTAGAAGTTGCCCCCCAACGGCCCCCCACTTGCCAAATCCTAGAGCCGCCACTGGGCCACAGGGGGGCAGGCACGCAATAGGGGGGCACGGGCCCCCCGGGCCTCCCCCTGTGGAGACGTCACTGTCAATGGGACGAAGATACTCCCTCCCCTTCTCTCCCATCCACATTCCTTAAACCTAAACTGCAGAAGCCTCCAGTTAAATTAGTAATCAAACCGGGTCTGCGGCGAGGAGGACACGAACCCTGTAGAAACATCAGCCCGGAAATGAAAACTGAGTACACCATAAGATGGTCACGTGACAAATGGCCTTCTTTGAATACTCCGATAGAGGTCGCTTTATTTTCATCTGCTAAGTAAAACCTTCGCATTTCTTTTTCTATACGAGCGACTTGGATTTTATGCGCTTGAGATTTGTCATTAGACATCTCACTCCCAAAAATTCTTCCTTGAACGGGGACAGTGAAGCCTATAACTATAACCCAGTGGCGTAGCCAGGATTTCTGGAAGGGGGCGGTTGTTTTGGTTCTGGTCATGACCTACTCCCAAAACACCTTGACAAGCAACAAAAGAGAAGGTCATCCAAATCTTTCCTTTTTCCTTTCAAATGCGCTGACAGGCAAAAAAAGTTCGTCGATAGCCACCAATCGCCTGAAAAAATGCATGGGTTTAACCCTGGCTGGATTTTCCCCAGTAGATTTTCCCCTCTGATAAGAAAATCCATGGTCGCCGACGTAGCAATACATGGCGCATGAAGAGATTTTCCCTCTTAGTAGAATGTTATCCTGGATTTGATTGATATCCTGCATGGAATCGACCTGGATCTTGTGTGGTTGAATTGGCGCTATAGAAGTTTAGGATTAGATTAAAGAGACTGAATTCGAAATTAGTGTCAGTGTTCTCGCCAGATGCCAGCAGCTATAATGACACGACAGCGAAAAGACGCTAGATTGGGCTAGAACAAGCGCAGTTGTCCATGACCAAAAGTCCGTGCGACCAAATGGCTATGACCAACTGTCCTATGACCAACTTGCCAAGTGTCCTATGACCAAAAGTCCGTATGACCAAAAGTACTTATGACCAACTGTCCTATGACCAAGTGTCCTATGAACAAGTGTCCTATGACCAAAAGTCCTAAGACTGTTGCAGCTTTTTCCGTCTCTGAAAAATGCCAAATTCTGACCAACTGTATTGCAATGTAACAGGATATTTGTATAGCGCCTATTCTAAAGAGTCATTCAGAAGCGCTGTCGCTGCAATTACTGCATATTGATAAAGAGAAGAGTCTCAGTGCAAGAGTTGTGGACAGATGGAATGAACTGGACGAGAAGATAGTAATGGCAACGAGTGTTAATGTTTTCAAAATAAACCTCAGTACAATAGGATACTAGATTGGAAGGGTACAACTGTGGTTCTCACACAGGGCGGGCCCTCCCAGTGGCGGCTCCACCGGGGGGGCCAAAGGGGGCCTGTGCCCCCTATTGACTGCCTGGCCCCCCAGTGGCCCCCCCAGTTGGGACCCTATACTTAATGCTACATACATTAAACAACAAATGGTTGGCCCCTCTTCATTAGAAGTTGCCCCCCCCCAACGGCCCCCCACTTGCCAAATTCTAGAGCCGCCACTGGGCCCTCCTGAACCACTTTAAACCTTGTTGATAATAATATTACAAATATTTTGTTACATTACAATAATAATAATAATTATTATTATTATTATTATTATTATTATTATTATTATTATTACTATTACTATTATTATTATTGTAAGTAGTTTCTAAAAGAGGGCCATAGAATCAGCAGTTGCTAAGTTAGGCCTACGCATACAGGAGTCATTACCAGTATTCTGATTAGAAATTAGTAGCAGGTATTAATTTTGAAGTACGCTTGGTACTTGAACGAGTGGACGGAGTCGTGATGCCGGCGGCCAACCCATGAGTGACGAAGGAATAGGGTTGCCAGATGCACGGGAAGCCAAAGGAGGACACAGCCAGACGAAAAGGAGGACGCATTGAATGTTCCAAATGAGAAAATTACTATAAATTCAATGGAAACTATTAACATCAAAATGCAAGATGATGACTAACTGTATGAAATGCCAAAGTTGCTTCAGAAGCATGGGTTTTTGCAATTGCTTTGTGTGCGTAGAATGAAGAAACGACGTCAAATTCATGGATGATGCTGACACTTTGATTTGGTTTCTATGCCTCTCACTCTCTACATGGCAATCTAAGTCAAAAGCTCTCTTATTACCAATGGACAAATAACTATCACAGATCATACACTGCCTCATTCTCGTTGCGTCCTTCGACAAAGCATGGAAACTTACTTTTCATTGTGTCTGAAAACTTGCATTTTCTCTTTGCAGAAGCCATTGCAGTAAAATCGGGCGTTCAAATTAAGAACTTTAATCAGACGAATTTTAATTTACTGTTTTTCACGTTTACAGTCTCTGCGTTTGCTACCGGAAATGAAATTAACATTTTTACCATAGACTATTGCTTAGACACTAGAGATAGAATGAAGAGAGTCGAGTATTTTGGGACTTTGGACAATCGATATTGGTATTATTAAAACGCTATTTTAATATCGATGATTGGGTAAACTGAGATAACGGACTAAAACGTATGAAATTCGCCAATACCGCGAGAATGAAAATTGATAGCATACAAAATCTCAAAAGGAGGACATTTTACAATTTTTAGCTTTGCCTGGAGGACAGAGGACAAGGCCCTAAAAAGGAGGACATGTCCTCCTTTTGGAGGACGTCTGGCAACCCTACGAAGGAATCTTTAAACGAGGATGGGGTAGTAGTAGTAGTAGTAGTAGTAGTAGTAGTAGCAGTAGTAGTAGAGGTGGTAACAGAGGTAGTAGCAGTAGTTGTTGTTTTGGCACCAGCAGCAGTTTTAATAAACAGCTACTGCGGTGCGACTTTAGTTATCTTAATTAGTTTAATAATAAGATTTTAACGCGGTCGCCTTCCACGGAACTTTCACATACTACTACTACTATTACTACTACTACTACTACTACTACTACTACTACTACTACTACTACTACTACTAGTCTACTACTACTACTACTACTACTACTACTACTACTACTACTACTACTACTAATGCGATTTAAACTGGCTTAGGGTTTGATCATCGTCAAAAATTCGGTAATTTTGGTAAAAAATATCGAAAATTTAGCGAAAATGGTTAAATATATGTCCAAAAACTGCCAAAGAATGCATACATTTAATCTTGGTGTTTCTTGGGTTTCTTGCCGCCAAATCTTGTTTTTTAACAAATCCGAGTAGCAGCACTGTTAATGGAATTCAAAATTTGAATTTTTTTCTACTGTGCTGGAGTATCGGCGTGGTCTCATTCGGCTGGAATTCATTTTTTATTTAAAATTAAATTCTAAAATTTAATTTGCTATCGCTAACTTAGCTACCGTTCAAAAAGTCATTTAATAGTTAATGCAGGCCATTGCTCTTTCTAGATTATTAATTAACTAAGTTCCCATATTAACTTCGGCTAACACTATTCGTCTTGTGCTGAGCTCGTGAGTTGCTGCACGAGTCGAAGAACTACAATACTTGACTTTCTTTATTTTCTAAATCTTTTAAAATGCACTGCAAAATGGCCTGCTGTACCTTGGCTACATTTTGAAATTGTGAGACAGATGGTTACTAGAACTTCGGAAAATGCTATTTACAGTAGTCTACTACTGGTGTAAACTATAAATGAAAATATCAATGTCTTCATGTTCTGCCTACAGATTGATTGATTGATTGAATATACATGACTATTTTTAGGGTCCTTACCTGGTTGACGATTGGTGCAGTTTGGGGTTACACAATCGACACAGTAGTTTCTATTATCGATGCATCTGCATTTGTCACATTTCCTTTGCCAGCAACCACAGCAATTTTCAAAAACATACACTAAAAGCTACAATATCTATTGTTATTAAACAACTATTAAGTCGCTTAGTACTTAATGTAAGAAGCAAGGGCATATTACTGGGCCGTGTTTTTCAAAGCAACAAATATAATCATATTCAAAAACTTAGGCAAGAAAGAAGAGATGAATGTTCATATCCTAGGCTGCACGACTTTTGGAACAGAACAGTCTTTAGATGTTTCTGAAAGATGCCAGAAAAGTAAATGGAAAAAAACAACCAGCTCCAAAAATATATTATCAAGACATCAATTTATTACTCTATTATGCAACTAATAGCCATATTAACTACAGACTAAAATAACTGTCGAAGAATTATTTTTTCAGCAATCGTGTAGCTGATAACGAGTATTTCTCTGAGCACTAAGGTAGGTTCAACAGTTTCCACCCCCATGGGTGCAATGAGTGAAGTCGTTTCCTGTTGCTTTCCTTGTAGACAATTATGAGTGAACAACTTGTTCAAGCAGCGGCTTCTATCCCCCCTTGAAGCCGGGCTCAATTCAAAAAAAAAAATTACAAAATCCCCCAAATTACAAATTACCCCTGCTAATTTGCTCCTTGTAGACTTTTGTATTATTTTCAGCTTTTTATCCTTTGTTTTAGGCATAGCTATCATGTACCATTGATTACAACCAGTAGCGTCATTTCACACTTTTCTTGGAAGGCATGATAATTTTTGGCTAATTTTTTGCAAATTTTTCAAATCTTAGGCATTTTTGCAATTTTTTTGCAAAATTTTGGAAAACGTTGGAAACTTTTGGCAAATGTTAGGGCCAGCAAATTGCAATTTTTTGATATTTTTGGCAATTTTTTTGCAATTTTTGCAAGTTTTGCGTACATTATACATTAATTTGTTCATTTCATTTGCACGACCCCTCCCCAAAATGACGCCACTGATTATTCAGTGTTATTTTGATTCAATATCAGTGTCAGTTCAGTTAAGATAAGTAGCATCATTTAGCTTATTAATAGTTTATATCACGGTGTTGCAAAATATTTCCCCATTTTTTCCGGGCGCACACTGAGCCCGCCTTAAATAGGGATAGAAGCCCCTGTGTTCAACAGCAACTGCACAAAGGTCAGATTTGAATCTGCAACCTTCACTTATTCAGTGCTAATTAACAGATGCACAAAACTGCACACGTGTGTATAATGCAGATCAAAAGTTTGTCCACATGCACAGTAGGCAATTTCCTTGCAGTGACAGATTCAATAATTTGAAATAATATTTTAAAATAATAAGAGTTATGAAAACTGTTTGTAATTAATTAAAAGAAAAAACAAATACCTTTTTAAGATTGGTCTCTGTCATCAATTCACTCAGTGCACTGAGTCCACCTGGTTGCTTAGCATGAGTGGGAGGTGACGTTGGCGGAGGCAGTGTCCCAGTAGTCCACGGTACAGGAGGCAGAGGAACTGTTGATGACGTCAAGATTGGTGATGAATCTATCCAAAAATGTGAAAAAGGCGTTAACCTACTGCAATGAATCTATGGATGACAAAATGAATTTCCAGCATAATTTTCAATTAAAGATAACAATCAATGCTATCGCTGATGAAAGTCATTTTATATAACAGAGAATAGTATTATAATTAGTGAACTTCTATAGCGCCATTTTAGTAATGCACTTAGCATTAGTCTATGATCACTCTAGATTTAGTCTATTACAGAATTTTACCACGCAAATAGCAAATACAACTTAGTATTTTTGTCACAAGCACAGACATTTATATAACAAAGAAATCAAACTTTCGTTACTGCAAAGGAACTGAGGATAAAACCTGGCAGAGTCATAAGCTGCTGATCTTGTTCAATAAACATTTTGATTAAGTCTTCAATTTTACTGTCTCTCGGCTGCGCTTGGGTTGCTTTTACACCTTTAGACAAGGTCTTCAGGTTCTTCTGAAGATTGTCCAGAAACCGTTGAAGAAAACATGGAAAATAAGCAACATCAATAGCCTGAGATTAATATAACACAAATGTTAATAATTAATTTAAATAATATGGATTGTCTAGTACAGCAAGCTGTATGCAAGATCTTTGATGCCTATTACAGTAGAACCTTGTTATATCGAACTCGCTTATATCGAAATCACGTTTATATCAAAGTTTGAGCGCCTGTCCTGCCAAAACAGTGTTAATGATACAGGAATCGAATATATTGAACCTCGGATATATCGAAGTATTTATCACGGTCCCTTGAAATTCGATATAACGAGGTTCTACTGTATATAGTAACAATTGACTATTTGTGAAATGCTTGGATTGAATCCAATACATAATATTGTGAAGAATCGTCAATATTCTTTTACACTTCAGTTCTGTAGGAAACCACTTTATTTTGTCAATTGTATAATAACAGAATGTGTTACTGTTAGTTAGGAATGATGTTTATTAGGCCCATAAAATTAATCTGAAAAAATCTTCAACAAAGAACACAAATTTTGGATTTTACCTGATCTGTTGTGTCAGAAAGGGTTGGCCAGTCAGAAATCACATTCTGTTTGCTTTTTCTAAAAAAAAAGAATTCTATGCAGAGTCACACATTCACACACTTTTAGTTATGCATCTCCATATGTTTGGAACTCCCTTCCCCTTGATATTCGGATGGCCTCTTCTCTAGATATTCTTAGGCATCATCTTAAAACTTATTTATTTCCTCCTTATTTATTTATTTCCTTCTTAAGTCTTGGGATAGCCCTGACTGATTTTTGGTTTTTGACCTGGACCGAACAGACCCTCCTCAGCTACAGTCTGCTCTGCCGATGAGCACTGCGGTTTGTGGTCTGAGGCGTCCCCGATGAACATCTATGTGTTTGAAACGGATGATAAAATTAAATCAATAATAATAATAACATTCCAGAGGTACAAATTTCAAGACGTTTCATTTTCAAAAGCAGACATAGCAAACATTAGAATTGCAGGTGCAGGTTATGATTATATTTTTCATAGCATACTGCTACATTAAAATTAACCTTATGAAACAATTTTCATGGCCATAAATAAGGTATATTCCAAACTATTTTAATCGAAATACGACAGACGGCATACAAATTTTCCTATGATATATGCCGTTAAAATTGAGCCTTAATTTAAAATGTTGAATACATGTACAGTATAAGTTAACTGAGTTAGGGTTCATCCATATAGTAGGCCTATGTATGCAAAAAAGGCATATTTTCAACCCCACCTCCCCCGTTTGCACACGTTACATAGGCAAAATCTCTTAAATCCGACCCCATTCCCCTCAGTGCGTACTATATGGATGGATCCTTATTTAAATTCAGGATATGTGAATTTTCGTACAAGAATTGCATGAAATCCTCCTTGAGAACAACACCTGTTGAAGAAAGCATGGCTGTTACTGTCACTCCACATGCATATCCTGAAAAATTTAATAACATAAGAAGGATGTATAAACTAACACCAGACCGAGCGAAGTAAATGGCTTCTCGTCTAACTGTTGAGGCAATTCAGGCCGAAAGTGATGATGACGATGACAAAGATGATGACGACTGTGACTATGATGAAGAAGCCCAATCCACACAGTGAGCAGTTAATAATAAGAAGAGTGGTGCACGCAGGATATTTGGCACCCAGGGCGGTGTTATAGGCATCACTACACAATTTCAACCCTTTAATTTGCTCATCAGTAAATGTGATCAAAATTCTTAAATAAAGTAATTAATGAAACGTGAAGTTAACAGTTACTGGCTTTAATTCATGTTTATTTACTACTGGTAATGTCAATTAAGCAAGCATAAAAGTATACCTAAGCCTTGTACATGGAAATAGGCATAGCTGCGTGAATCAGAACATACTGCTCCAACTAATACAAAGTGATTTTTCTTGCTTTCTTTTGTGTAAAATCTTGTGACGCCTGAGGCAAGCCACTGACTAAGCCAGGGGTTCCCAAACTTTTCGTGCCACGGAACCCTTTGAATTCTTGAACATTGTCAGCGGAACCCCACTCATAATACGGATGGGAAAATACGAGAAAAGACATGACGCAATAATAATTTTTTAGTTTTTTGTATCCTCGCGCGGGACCCTTCTATCCGCGGAACACACTTTGGGAAACCCTCACTAAGCAAAGATAAATTCACCAAACAAAGATAAATACCTATGCATAGTCCGATGATGAGGCTGACCCCTGTAACATATCAAAATGTTATATATATATATATATATATATATATATATATATATATATATATAGAGAGAGAGAGAGAGAGAGAGAGAGAGAGAGAGCTTCAATCTATAAACATGGGCGCCCACAGAAATTTTTCCAGGAGGGGCAAAACACATTTTGACACAATATAGACACGGTTAATATTTGAGCAGTTTTCACATTTCAATGTGAAATATTGGCATTTGCTTTCTTCAGGGTGGGCAAGTGTCCCCTCTTGCCTCAATGTGCGGGCACCCATGCTATAAAAATAATATGTACAGTATATATAATCAGGGGCGTCTTCCCCCTTTTTTCATTGGAGCAAGTTCCCCCAAACCTGACATAGGCGTTCTGGGACCGCGGAGGCTTTTCTTGCCCCGCAGGCGCCGAAGGCGCTCGGGGTTTTAAAAATTTTCTTTAAAAATGCCGCCACGGGGGTCCGATGGTATAACCCCGGAAAAATTTTGAAGTTGCAGATGCTCGTAGGTGAGTTTTTTTTAGTTTTGTACACAATTCCAATTGAGCACCTGATACATCATGATTTTTATCTTAGACCATGTAATTTTTTGCTTATTTTTTTAATTTTGATGATGGGATTTTGTTGAGAAACATATTACAACCTGCAATTTTTTTTTCTTAAACCAAATTAATGCATTATAAATTAATGCTATTTCATTTCTGTCTGAGCTGTCTCTGTCCACTACGTTTTTGTAGGCTATTTTCACTGCAATGTTCAACATTGACTATGAGTTATAAATTATCTTATTTACATCAACTTCAACGTCATAGAGATGATAATTTGTAAATTACGAACCTCTGTTTTTCCTCGAAAGTTCTTTCAAAAAATTTCCCTTTCCCCTCATAAATCAAAAAATTCCTCCCCCTTTTTTCGTTGGAGCATTTGCTATAAAAATAATATGTACAGTATATATAATAGTATATAATTATAGTATTTATATAATTTATACACAAATTTTCGTTTCATAATTTCTATCAGTATACTTTATTTTTTAACTCTGTATGCATGTGTGTCTGTGTGTGTGTCATTCACAGCTGTACTTCATTTATAACATGAAGCTTTCAAATAAAAAAAGTTCACAAATTTTCAAAGCTCAGTAAGACAATAGAAATCACTTGAAAGACATGTCTTCAGGGAGCTAGGACTATTCGTCTTTTACCAACCAAGCTAGTTTTAATTTATTTTAATTTGATTTAAAGTTCGTTTAACAGATTTTTCTTGGATTATAACTTTGGCATACTGACAGTGTTAGGAAAGATCACTTGTAAAATGATCTTGATCAAAGATCAAGATCACTAGAGAGAAATTGATCTAAGATCAAGATCAAAGATCACTAAGTATAAATGATCTAAGATCAAGATCTTTAAAAGTGATCTAAGATTTACAAATATAATTATATCATGTATGACGTGTCACGTATGATAACGATACAAATGTCCACTGTACGATGCAATAAACTTTTGTAATCTAAGTTACTAACACAACTGAAAACAGGTGACAATTTTAGCAACTAACTGTCAGTTCACAGTCAGTTTGAACACGGCAGTTCATTTTCAACATGAGCAGACGCTCAAACGTTGCGTCAGACAACCTGTTTCTTCGCGGTGTAGCTATCAAACCTCCAATACTAAAAAGTCTTTTGACAGGCGCAGAAGATGGCAGGGTTGTGTTATATATTTCACAAATGCTGCCCTGACATGTGGGTATGCCAACAAGCTAGAAAGTTCCTTATTTGAGTTATTCAGGTAGTGCATGACCTCTATCTTGACTGCATTTTCACGACCAGTTGCAACTGAGCAACTCCCTCCTGAGTCCCAGTGACAGTGCCAGTACTAATGTCAGGGCCACACCCATAATCCTCATCATCTGCACCGGTTGCACTAACATGATCATTGAGGTCCGAATGCTTGATTTGTCCGCCATTTTACTCAATACACATAGAAGTTTGTTGGTTGATTGACTTAGTTGGGAGAATAGTATAATTTGATCTTTGATCTTCTGTTGATAATAAAGATCAAAATCACCGAAAAAGTGATTTAAAATCAGAGTCAAAGATCACTAGTAAAAAGTGATCTAGATCAAAGATCAAAGATCATGAATTCTGATCTTAGATCGTGATCTTTGATCTTTTGATCTAAGATCACTCCTAACACTGCATACTGAGAACACGGTGATTGCTCGAATTTTCTTACAAATTTCAAAATATCTTCCTAAAAATTATTTTTGACAGAACAAATTTCTATCACAAAACTTCGGCTTTCGAATGCCTTTTGCCAGTCTGTGCCAGATATAGAGTAGGTGTGGCGTGGTTTCACGTACCCCATCCACTACACCCCTGTTTTGGTCCACATCTCGACCAGAGCGTTCCAAATTAGTTCTATTCCAATTTAGTTATGTTTTATTCGCTAGGCGTCGTGTATAGAACGGTAACGGTTGCGCCATCTACCGAACGCGCACGAGAACACAATAGCCATGGGTGTCAACAGAAATTTTTCCAGGAGTGCGCAAGTTGCGCAATATCTTACTTACCTGAAAGCACTATCAATTGGGTTTAAATTTAGCTTTTAATAAAGACATAGACTAAATGCGATGCTTTTATTGAGTCGAGAGATCATATTAATCTTCTTCTTTAGGTGCCCTGTTTTACAACGTTGGCGACCATGGACTTCCACACCTACCTGTCTGTCATATTAATCATAGCTAGCTTATTCACGAAGAAACGCTGAAGACCGGATCTGAAAGATGATAAGGGGTTGTCCATTAATTACGTCAACAATTTAGGGGGAGGGGTTTGAAAAAGTTTGACAGTTGTTGACAGGGGGAGGGGAGAGGGTGTCAAGAGAAGTTGACGTCAACAATTTCACTTTTGACAAATAATCAAAAAATGGAAATTTCATGGAATACTACTTATTACAATGGAAAAAAGCATGGCAAAAGGTAATCACCACCACATTTTGACACTCGATGAGAAAAAAGGGGGAAAATGGTCATCACCACAAAAATAATAACCTTGTTATTGGGACCTGTCATTGATCTGGGGGGGGGTCAAAAATGTTTGGTGTAATTATGGGGGGGGGGTAAGTGAAAGTTGACAGTTGTTGACAAGGGGAGAGGGGGTTAAAAATTGCCCAAAAATTGTTGACGTAATTAGTGGACAGCCCCTAAAGTGTTAGTTATACGAAGTGGTAATAATGGTAATGAATTCCAGAGCCTAGTAGGGCCACACACTGAGAAACAACTAGTGCCAATGACTGTGCGAGAATAAGGAACAACAAATGCCGAATATCTAGTGGATTGAGTAGTAGGTCGAGGGATCAGTCGCATCTTAAGATAATTGGGTTCATTATATAGGCCCCAACACGGTTTTATATACTAAAAGACAGCTTTTATAATTAATTCGGTGTTTGATAGGAAACCAATGTAGAGACTGTCTAGTTCTGAGCTTAATTCAAGTATATTATATTCTCTTCGATCATGCTACCTAACCCTTATAAAATACAGTATTTCAACGGTAGGGGTTCAAAGTGTTCATTCTACCGAAAAAGAAATCGCTATCGTCTAATTACCTTCTGTGTTCTATTTTAAATCGTCGACTTAGTACACTTACCCTCATTCTTAGTTGCGCACATTAAAACTGAAAAACTACAACACAGAGGCGGAGATATCAATCAACTATTTTGACCGGAAAACCATTAAGTCATTATATATATATATATATATATATATATATATATATATATATATATATATATTGTTGTATACCGTGTAGAGAGACTGTGATGATCTTACTTATTAAGTTTAATGATTAGCCGGAAACAGACTAGAGTAGAGTTCCGGTTCTAGCTCTGTAATTGTACTTTATTCGATTTTCATTTTATTAAATAAAATCCGTAAAATTCACCGTCTCGTGCCGCAATCAACGCTAACTTCCATCGTGTTTGTATCAATATATATATATATATATATATATATATATATATATATATATATATATATATATATATATATATATATAATATTAAAATCCTTATCTGTATGTCTCTCTGTCTGTTACCTTCAAGCGTTCTGATTGGTTGACTATTGGTAGACGGTTTAGACCGTTTAGTCCTTACGTCGCGATGCGTTGGTGGGCGATAGGGATGTGCGGGTATACCCGTACCCCGGGTATACCCTACCCGTACCCGTACCCGCGGGTACGGGTAGGGTAGGGTACACATTTTACGGGTACGGGTCGGGTACGGGTACAGCGCTACGGGTACGGGTATAGCGGCTACGGGTACGGGTATACCCGTTTTACCCGAAAAGTTATATTTTCATTTCTCACTACTATAGCAAATTAGCAATGCAATAATAGAAAAATAATACTGAGTAAAGTGTATTAGTATAACTTGTACATCGCGTTCAGTTTGTCAGACAGCATGCATTTTACTTACTGAAAACACAAAGGAAATACAGATGACGTAATCTGACATCTTCAGTAATAAATCTATAATGGCGTCCTCTGACTCCTCCAAGGACTCTTTGACCGAGAATGTTCTTCTGGTAAAGTTTTGTGGTTTAACTTGAACTCTAATGCCTGCTCATAGATAAATGATATCTACTAAATATTTTAAACAAGCCCATTCGTGTCGGCTTAGGCTAGCTGACTGATTATCCTGATTCCTAAGTACTAGATCTGTCCTAATCTAAACATGCGTGCTATTTACAATGAATAGTTATCCCAATTTCGTAGCCCCTATTTCACTGTTGCCTCTCTATAGTCTCTAGGAACGGATACGGGTTCACGGGTCCATGTACAGGTCCTTGTAGTACTTGTACCCGTAAACGCACCCGCGGGTACGGGTCCAAAATTCCAAATCCAAAAAACTCCAAATTCCAACCAAAGTCGGTTACGGGTACGGGTACGGGTACGGGTACGGGTACACAGCTTACGGGTACGGGTCGGGTACGGGTACAGCGCTACGGGTACGGGTAGGGTAGGGTAAAAAAGTTTTTCCACGGGTACGGGTAGGGTAAGCATTTTGCTGTACCCGCACATCTCTAGTGGGCGAGCGTTGACTATTGGTAGACCGTTTAGTCCTTACGTCGCGATGCGTTGGTGGGCGAGCGTTGACTATTGGTAGACCGTTTAGTCCTTACGTCGCGATGCGTTGGTGGGCGAGCGTTGACTATTGGTAGACCGTTTAGTCCTTACGTCGCGATGCGTTGGTGGGCGAGCGTTGACTATTGGTAGACCGTTTAGTCCTTACGTCGCGATGCGTTGGTGGGCGAGCGTTGACTATTGGTAGACCGTTTAGTCCTTACGTCGCGATGCGTTGGTGGACGATGTTCGAAGACGACGTTGCTATTGGTAACAATTGTTCGTAGAACCGGTTTAGTCGAGTCATTGCAGCGTCAGAGGGCTGGGCGTGCGACGACGTTGCTATTGGTAACAATTGTCCGCAGCCTGAGGTAGTTTTAGCGTACACAAAAAATACGTGTACAGCGTCACAAATGGCCACAGTTGCGTGATTTTAACGTACATAGGCCTAATTATTACGTGGCGCAGAGCTTGGCTAGGAGGAGTATGTACAGTACATCATTGAAACGTTGTTCAGCATGAATTCAATGATTGGGTTTAAGTATTATCCTGCACTGCGAGCGAAGCGAATATTTTTTAGTATATATATATATATATATATATATATATATGACATATAGAACCTACATTTAATATTTACTGGTCTATTCCAATTTTAGCCGCCATCCTTATATTGCTAAAAGAGCATACAGTATACACATTTAGGTCTACGCGAAAAGTGACTGATTTCTCTAGTCCAATGACATCAGTGCGAAGCTCTTGAGGGATCTAAAGTGAAATGTGAGCGATATATCGACATACATGAATTTTTGGGCCGCCTGAAAATATTCCAGTCCAAATTTCTCGAAATTTGGGCGAAATTTCGTGTCGTTATAGGGGGGCCTTCATATTCGCACCGACTGAAGCCTAGTCGATGCCTACTACGAATCCGCATTTGCATTTGGGATGGATATCGTGCGTATAATAATTATATTTAAGTTTTTTAGGTTTATTCCAATTTTAGCCGCCATCCCTATGTTGCCAGAGGTAATGTGGCAGCTCTTTTAATATGGATCGAATAAAGTCCGCCTAATATCAACATCATTCAAATGTGAGTAGTTCGTTTATTTTAACATTAATCTGGGTTCATTGTGCCGTCGAGGTTGTTTTTACATGGAGGATTGCATGGACATTTGCCAACACCGACAAATCCACTTTAGCCTAATCGCTGCTTTTAAACGTGGTACAGAAGCCAATGTTGTCAGCGTGTTTCAGCGTCTGCATAAGTCATCGGCGTTGTCGATGGTCTTCAATATTCATACTCTTTGCGTATTTAAAATTCCCTCTGAAATTCCTTACGCCGGCAGGCCCAAGGGACGCAGGCTTATAGAAGTTTATTTATTTATTTATTCATTTATTTATTCATGAATCTTCTTTTTCTTGGTCTTACGCTTGTTTTGATTCACGAGGAAAGCGTCACAACCGTCTGGGAATTCCTGTGATTGATGGCTGGACAGATGTGACAGATTAGTTCTCGAAAGAAAGGACGCTATGCTAATCAAGACAGTGATAAGATGTTCGCTTCTCTATGGCGGCCCGAACAAGTTTTGTCGGTTTGAAAGCCAGACTACTTAAAACACTGTCCATTCAGATAACATTGTGAAACATCTCGTACATGAAAACGAATACAGTATTGATGTTTTGCTTGCATTTTAGTTTTGATCATATTTACTTGCTTATCTTCTGTCTGCTTAATAGCCTTATTTGGTCTTGCTGCTTAGCAAAATGAAACTATTTCGAAAGGATAACGCAGAATTAACGTTTTGATGGAATTAGAATTTGTTCCGAGAGTGGAAAAGGGTGTAAGGTGGTTGGGGTAACATCTGGGATGGGCCCACAGCATCCTATAGGGATCAACTTTTGACCGATATCTTAAAATCTTATCTGCTTTATGACGATTGTCGCATGATTATTCGGTCCACGTCTTGGGTTTGGAGTTTAGTGACGGTCCACAGAGACGAAACATCAAAGCTGGCACAAACAACAAATAGAAAATACTCAATAATTTCAATATGGATCTCTATCAAGCACGCAAAAAACTTTCTCGACCATTACGTACTATAGTAACCAGTGGCGTAGCCAAGGGGGGTTGGGGGTTGAAACCCCTCTTGGGCGGCGACGAAACAATTATTTTAATGTGTTTCCATGCATTTTTAATTTATTTTCGGACGCGGTTTTGAGGGTCAAACCCACCCCATTGGGCTGCTGACCAAAATTTGTTACTTTTATTTGCTTGTCAGCATCTGAAAGGGAAAAATGTTTGAAGGAAGGAAAGACATAGGATAGATACATAGGATGACCTTTTTTGGCTTGTCAAGATTTTTCGAAAAGTTGATTACTGTCAAAAGTCAATACCAAAACTCCCCTTCCGAAAATCCTGGCTACGCCACTGATAGTAACTTAGCTTTATCATCTGACATAAACTATGGCACAACAATTCAAAAATTCCGCATGTCTATGGGGCTGTCCATTAATTACGTCAACAATTCAGGGGGTTGAAAAAGTTTGACGGTTGTTGACAGGGGAGGAGGTCAAGAGAAGTTGACGTCAACAATTTCACTTTTTACAAGTAATCAACAAATAGGAAATTTCATGAAATACTACTTATTTAATGGGAAAGCATGACAAAAAGATTAAAAAGGTCATCACCTCCACATATTGACACTCTACGAGCAAATAGGGGGAAAATGGTCATCACCGCAAAAATAATAACTTTGTTATTGGGACCTGTCATTGATCTTAGGGGGGTGTCAAAAGTTTTTGACGTAATTATAGGGGGAGTCACTGAAAGTTGACAGTTGACAAAGGGGGTCAAAAATTGTTGACATAATTAATGGAAAGCCCCATATTTGATTTAAATAAGTGAAAGATCAGAGAACCAGCATCTTTCTAAGAATCCCAAATTTGAAAAAATCATATTGTCTCAGTACGCTTTTAAGTCAGGGCAACAGTAAGGCTCTGCTGTCCAGTGGCGGCTCCACCGGAGGGCCAGGGGGCCCGTGCCCCTATTGAGTGCCTGGCCCCCAGTGGCCCCCCTGTTGGGACCCTATACTTAATGCTACATACATTAAACAACAAATGGTTGGCCCCCATGATTAGAAGTTGCCACCCCAACGCCGCCCCCCCACTTGCCAAATCCTAGAGCCGCCACTGCTGCTGTCCGTAATTCGAATCACCGCTGGTATTTCTCGAAGGACTGGACGACGCCCATCAGCGATTCTGAAGGCCGCCTGGGCTGGAATGGACGCGGTACAACTGGGGACCCCTCCGGACACCACGGGCCCCGTCCAGCTGCCATATCACGCCCGGCCGCGATAAGAAGATTTGAATACTGATGACTGGTAACGACGGTGGCAGCTGGCCGTCGGTGGAGTCTGACGGACCCTGGCGGACGGCAGTGGCAACAACAACAACGCCGTCGTCCGCCGCCAGATGTCTTTAATATTCTTTGAGCGAGTTGATGAAGACGTATGGGGATGAAATGCTGTTTTATCATAGCAATCAGTGCATCTGTTCTCTAGTTAGCTGGCCGCTATCGACTTGTCGCCGACGCCTTCACCTATGATCTTGCATATCGGGGGCTATGCAATTTGGGGGTCCGCGGGCCAAATGTGTCCCGCGGGGTCAGAGGTAGTGGCCCGCGGATCACTAGTCATTAAAGAAGTCTACATTTTACATTACAATGGCTACAGGTTTTCAAGACAGTTTCATTTATGATACTGTAAAGGCGTAGACCAAAGATAAAAAAGTACTGTCTATTAAAGCTACCACAAGAAAATGTCTTAGATTGTAGTGTCTTAATGATCTTTCCATGCTGAGGTTCTGTACTCAGTTCCGTGATATAAATCTCCATATTAAGAATTTCAACCACTGAGTGAATATAATTGAATAGTCCTCCTGCTACATGTATATAATGAGTGAATATAATTGAATAGTCCTCCTGCTACATGCATATAATGAGTGAATATAATTGAATAGTACTCCTGCTACATGTATATAATGATTTTGGAGCGAACTTTAACACGTGTGACTTCGAGGAGAAAACAAATACATGAGAAAATTTTCCCCCTATCTACGCCAACGGATTGTGAAATCTCGGGCCTTTGTATACGGCTAAGAGTAAGCCATTGGGTGGAAGATGACAGGAAAAGGCGTGGGAGGAATTTATTTGGGCGAATACTAAATTGATGCCACTCAGTTACGAATGTTGTTATAAGAAAAGTCACTGCATATTTTACAGCGCTTGAAATTTGTGCAGGCGTACCAGTTTTAAAAATTTATAACGTCTGTTTTGATGATGATCATCGTAGTGACAACTTCATTTCCCAAACTCGGGTGGGAGAGGTGCTAGCCATCCGGCCCGCGGGTACCAAGTCCAGAGTAGAGCAGTGGCGGATCTAGGATTTAGCAAGTGGAGGGGCCGTTGGGGGGCAACTTCTAATCATGGGGGGGCCAACCATTTGTTGTTTAATGTATGTAGCATTAAGTATAAGGTCCCAACTGGGGGGCCACTGGGGGGCCAGGCTCTCAATAGGGGGCACGGGCCCCCTGGCCCCCCCGGTGGAGCCGCCACTGGAGTAGAGTAATTATATGCAAATGCACGAGATTCGATATTCTTGGAATTATTGTACTAGAAGAACAGGCTTCGAGAGTTGAAAGAACTTTTTGACATTCAAACTGCGTTTCAGCAAAATTGTCTGACTTAGACATTTTCTGACGTAAAGCGCTTCCCGACTTGGGCATCTTCCGACTTAGACTTACTGTACTTGCAGCTCAAGAGACAGAGAGCAGTTTCCCTTTGGAATTGCGGTAAAATGGTTCCATCTTCCTGCATCCCTTCGGATGGAGAAAAATTGTTTTGCCTAAGGTCTGGGCAAATAATTATAGTCAAACAAATATAGCTCATATTATGTCGAAAGTTATTCATTTTCTAGATTCCTATACTGCATTCCCAAAAATGCGTTCCAGGATGGAAATAGGCCCTATAGACTAATGTTTACTACGTTTACAATAGTGTAACCTAGCTTTAGGAAGTTCTTTAATTACCAAAGCACTTATACTATACAAATAAACATGGTACTAGAAAACGGAGGCTTTCTAAATAGGCTTGCGGTTCTAGGGGCTGTCCATTAATTACGTCAACAATTTAGGGGGCAGGGGGTTTGAAAAAGTTTGACAGTTGTTGACAGGGAGAAGGGGGATCAAGAGAAGTTGACGTCAACAATTTCACCTTTCACAAATAATCAAAAAATAGGAAATTTCATGAAATACTACTTATTACAATGGAAAAAATCATGGCAAAAAAGGTAATCACCACCACATTTTGACAATCGATGAGAAAAAAGGCTAAAAATGGTCATTACCGCAAAAAATAATAACCTTGTTATTGGGACCTGTCATTGATCTTGAGGGGGAGGTCAAAAGTTTTTGACGTAATTATGGGGGTGGGAGGAGGGTTAAGTGAAAGTTTACAGTTGTTGACAAGGGGGGGTCAAAAATTGCCAAAAAATTGTTGACATAATTAATGGACAGCCCCCTAAAGATCTCTTCAAATCATCAAAACATTAATTCTGGAAACTAAAACGTCATCACATGTTAACAGCGGAGTTCGCCGCAACCAACTCCTGTATATAAATGGATTCTACTGTACAGTACATGTACAGTAGAGACCGCAATCTTCGCTTCTCGTCAACATCGTCCTAAAATCATGAGTGCGAAAATAAAAGTGTCCAGAGACACTGTGGCTTTATCCCGTTCATTCATTATCTATGCACCGGTATCCGGCCCCGAATACATCCGCTACCATCTTCCAACGTCCCCTAAGGCGCACTGTTCGGGCGTACAACGAAAAGCCTGATATGCTGTCTGGAACGGAGACGTCCATTAGCCAGGTACTAATTTCGACCGGAAAGGGCAGTGTAGCAGCGAAGCCGCTACGTCCGGGGGTTTGTTGTTCATATTTACCGACGATGGCAGCTATGGAATGTCGTTCGTAAGCCAGGAGCTTGGCTTTTCCTAACGGCATTTCGGTATCGTCGTGTTCGTGGTGCATATATATATATATATATATATATATATATATATATATATATATGCTGTCCAATGTTTCCCGTATATACTGTAGTCACGCCGCGTTGTTGCGAAGCACCTCGTATACATCATGCTGCCCGGATATGGCTGGGTGGCCATATTTTTCGTCGTCGGCGGTATAAAGCCACGTTTGAGAGACGATTATTTAAGCGGGAAATTTTGACCTTAAGAGTACACGCCGCTGTCTTCCCCCCCCCTCTCTCTCTCTCTCTCTCTCTCTATCTATCTATCTATCTATCTATCTATCTATCTATCTATCTATCTATCCATCCATCTATCTCACATCTTTACTCTATAGCGCTTACAAATTATTATTTTGCATCGGCAGCCAATGGTGGTGGGGGGTGGGTGGGGTGTATGACCCCAAACCGCGTCTGAAAATTAAAAATGTATGGAAACACATTCAAAATATTTCTTCGTCGGCGGCCAAGAGGGTTTAACCCCAATCCCTCTTGGCTGCGCCACTGTCACAAAAAATCGCCCGGGGAGTAGATATACTGCAGTTGTCGTCTTTGTATATGTTCAACTCGACACGGTGGGAGGCGGAATGCGAGAATTGCTCATTCGTGTGCTCTAATTTGGTAGAGCTTCGTTCTTGACGCATCTTTTACTTACTCACTTGGTCAGGAACTCCTGATTGCCAACTCGTGTCGCACAGATGAACCCCCCTCATTCCCCCACAGATGAATTTGCGTGAACCGGCATCTAGGCACCGAAGACAGACACCTGTTCATAATCCGAACACCTGTATGCGCTCGGATGCGGCGCCACTGGGGAGTAGGGAGACGAGGTCACTGGATTTACGGACTCCGATTCCAGCACAAGGTGCAATGCAGGTAAATCCCCGTCCGCTACATTATTGTACGTCCGTATTCCTGGTTGGTCTCATTCCAATCACAGTATCCAATCGCCTTCTTCTGCAGTTCCTGCGTTACCTCTGTCCCTATGTCTGTCTGTCTGTCTCTCTCTGTCTGTTTGTCTGTCTCACTATCTATCTATCTCTCCACCTCCGTCCCTGCCTGTCTGTCCTTATGTCTGTCTGTTCCTCGATGTCTGTTGTCAGTAGAATCTGTTTGCTAGTCTGTTTGTCTGTATCACTATCTATCTGTCCCTCCACTTCTCTCTCTCTCTCTCTGTCCTTATGTCTGTCTGTTCCTCGATGTCTGTTGTCCGTTGTCCGTCTCTGTCTCTGTCTGCCTGTCTCTATTGGTCAGTTTCTCTATCTGTCTGTCAGTCTTTCTCTTGTCTGTCTGTCTATAGCTCTGTTTCTCGATCTGCCTGCTTGCCTGCCTGCCTTTCTCTATCTGTCTGTCTAAATTTCTCTCGGCTGACCTATTCTTCTAAGTACCAGTGGATGTACATGTCGGAAGTTTGTCGACATGTTCCGACTGGCGTTTCTTTCCTGCCCCAGGCGTCGCTTCGGGCATTTCCTTACGGTTGGCGGATTCATCGGCGACCATCTATAGGGCGCTGAACTTGTCTCGAATTATTGGTCTTCGAGAACGCCGACCACAAACATCGCTGTTGCAATCGGCCACAAAATAGCAAACGCATCAAAACACATGCACACCCCACCTTAACCCCTCCCCCACATACATGCGCGTATGAATACACGTACAGTACACAATCAATAGGCTTTGGCTTACGTTGACGAACGCGGCCGCCGGCAAGATCTTACTATATACTATCGCCCCGCGTTTGAAAACAGCAATTCCTGATTATGGAAACCAGATTTTAAGGACGTAGCGCGCAGGGCAGTGTTTTATACAGGCCTGTTAGGAGGTTCGAGGGTTCGAATGAGCGGGGGGGAAGGGGAGACAGGCCACTGCTATCTTCTCCGCAAATCGCCTTCTTCTGCAGTTCCTGCGTTACCTGTCCCTCTGTCTGTCTGTCTGTCTCTCTCTGTCTGTTTGTCTGTCTCACTATCTATCTATCTCTCCACCTCCGTCCCTGCCTGTCTGTCCTTATGTCCCTCCAAAACCTCAAAATCCCCCCCCCCCAAAATCCCAGCACTTACACAAATTTTGCATTGAACTGTGTCTTTCTCCTCCAACCAAGTCGATTCCCCCTCCCGAAAGCCTCAATTTTCCCCGCCCCAAAGGCCTGGAGTCAGGATATAACACTGGCGCAGGGGCGTAGCGACGGGGGTATATCGGTATATATATACACCCCAAATCAGGCTACCTTACAATTTTCAATGTGTTTTTAAAGATTTATACCCCCTCCTGCAAATCACATTATAGGCTACACCCAAATCAAATTCCTGACTACGCCCACGGTAGTGCGGTGGAACTACAGGGAATGTCATTTTAAATCGTTGATGTTCAGTCGACCTGACGGGGTCGTCACTCGCAGGTCCTGCCTGACCGGACCGCATTACGCGGGGTGGTGCTTGGGATATGCGGCAGGTTATTTAGCGACGGATGTCTGAGAGAGGTTTCAGTCCATTTATCCCCGGTCATATGTTACGATTTACGGAGAAGATAGCAGTGGCCTGTCTCCCCTTCCCCCCCCCGCTCATTCGAACCCTCGAACCTGGGTCGTAAACTGCCGGAGAGAAGCGAGAAACAACGGGAGAAGAAGAAATACCGGAGGCAATCCTTCGGATGTCTTTTTCGATTCGTTTATCACCCGTAAGACCCATGGACTCGGTCAATAAACAAAAACGGAGTGGTGGAGGAGGAAGAAGAAGAGGAGGAGGAAGAGGAGGAGGAGATGAGATAGAGATAACTCGTTCAGGTCAGTGGCGGCTCTAGGATTTGGCAAGTGGGGGCCGTTGGGGTGGCAACTTCTAATCATGGGGGGCCAACCATTTGTTGTTTGATGTATGTAGCATTAAGTATAGGCCAGACACTCAATAGGGGGCACGGGCCCCCCTGGTCCCCCGGTGGAGCCGCCACTGGTTCAGGTTCGGTCGCGTCCCGTCGAAGAATTTTTACAAAAATTGAAATAATATGTTAGGGGACAACCGGGTAGACATTTTTACCGATCGACATTAATACCGGGTACCGCTTTGAAATAGTTATTAGTTCACTAATTCTTCATTGTTTGCAATTTATTGTACTGTACCAAATCATCGAATGTAGGCTATCATGCAATGTATTGTAGGCCTATCGTGAAATTGCTTAAAATACTTTTCGCATAAATTGTGGATTTGAGTCTGTTGTGGACAGTTTAACAAACAACATTAGAATAGCAACATTAAAAAGGAATATTTAAGGTTTCTAAATTATAAAATCAAGCATTTCAAATACGAATAACCTGGTGCACTGCGCCAAGCTTTCGGACAGCGCTATAGAAATTTCGTCCTACTTACTTACCCATTTTTAACTTCCTTTCGAGCTACCGTTGTTCGTAACCGATTTATGCAACATACAGATAATTGTTTTACGCTTTTGCTATAGATAATATGTACAGTGTTGACCTCGGGGGGGGGTGGAATTTGTTGACCTCCGGGACCCACCGGCGACAGGTGCAGCGTCCCTGCTTAAATCGAAATTAATTATTAAAGCTGTGGTCCAGTTCTCATATAGATTTCATTATAAAACTATAATAGCCTATTATACGACGATAAACTACTTAGCGAATTTGTCGATGACATTGTCTATAGATATGTCCATATCTTTATGGACGTACACCAAGGCTAATCCGTTTCGACCATCGTCTTCCATTGAAGATGCATTTTTGGTGGGCCGGTGGGGGGATGCATCCCAGTCATCACCAACGTGGAACCGCTCTTGGTCCTCGTTACATATCCCCTAATGGAGTCGCAACTCAAGAAAGAAGATCACCTCTTAACCGCGGTCGCGGGGACCCGCTATAGAACTGCGGTCATAAAGGCTTTGCGAGTCAAAAACATCGCGGAGGATGAAACCTGGACGGGCGGATGATGTAAGATACATGATAATTTGCGGCTTTGAATATGATGCGCGAAAGTGTTGATGAATGGGTTCCCCGGATTACGGCCGGGGCAAACTGCAGACGATAATGGAGTTTTATCTATGGCACCGGTCAGACGCAGAGACCGGGCAGGCATAAAAGCTGGCTTTGCGAGTCAATAAAATGCGAGGTTTTGATGCACGACATACGTCGAGCACCTTGACACCGCTTATGTCAAGAGCGTCAATACTGGAGTCATGTCCACACCATAGAAGTATTATTCGATGGCATTCAACGTTTCTGGTCATCTATTCAATACTGTGGCGAATCAGGGCGACATAGGCGATAAGCGAGCTGTTGGCGCATATATTGACCCTGTCTTCCTCGTCTACATGTACATGTCTACATGTACATGTACATGTTCGCGCTTTTGTCGATAGTAGATTTTATTGTGAACTTATGAAGCAGTAAATTCTAGAGATGTGCGGGTACAGCAAAATGCATACCCTACCCGTACCCGTGGAAAAACTTTTTTACCCTACCCTACCCGTACCCGCTAGCGCTATACCCGTACCCGACCCGTACCCGTAAGCTGTGTACCCGTACCCGTACCCGTACCCGTACCCGTACCCGTACCCGTACCCGTAACCGACTTTGGTTGGAATTTGGAGTTTTTGATTTGGAATTTTGGACCCGTACCCGCGGGTGCGTTTACGGTACAAGTACTACAAGGACCTGTACATGGACTCGTGAACCCGTATCCGTTCCTAGAGACTATAGAGAGGCAACAGTGAAATTGGGGCTACGAAATTGTGATAACTATTCATTGTAAATAGCACGCATGTTTAGATTAGGACAGATCTAGTACTTAGAAATCAGGATAATCAGTCAGCTAGCCTAAGCCGACATGAATGGGCTTGTTTAAAATATTTAGTAGATATCATTTATCTATGAGCAGGCATTAGAGCTCAAGTTAAACTACAAAACTTTACCAGAAGAACTTTCTCGGTCAAAGAGTCCTTGGAGGAGTCAGAGGACGCCATTATGATTATAGATTTATTACTGAAGATGTCAGATTACGTCATCTGTATTTCCTTTATGTTTTCAGTAAAGTAAAATGCATGCTGTCTGACAAACTGAACGCGATGTACAAGTTATACTAATACACTTTACTCAATATTATTTTTCTATTATTGCATTGCTAATTTGCTATAGTAGTGAGAAATGAAAATATAACTTTTCGGGTAAAACGGGTATACCCGTACCCGTAATATACCCGTACCCGTAGCGCTGTACCCGTACCCGACCCGTACCCGTAAAATGTGTACCCTACCCTACCCGTACCCGCGGGTACAGGTACGGGTAGGGTATACCATGGTACAGGTATACCCGCACATCCCTAGTAAATTCGTTATAGGGGCTCCAAAAATTGCGATATTGCCACGAACAAACTTTTTCAAACCCCCTAAATTATTGACGTAATTAATGGACAGCCCCTTAGAACACAATTACCGTATGATTGCATATTTGATAGTAGGCTCTATCTATTCGAATTTGTAAAAACGTTGTTCAATCCACCGAATAATATAATATAGTCAATTTGATTTCTAAAAAGCAGTAAAATCGCCTTCTATAGATGAATCGAAAAATTAACATTATTAATATAAGCGTGGAAAACAGGGTATTGCAGCGATCAAATCAAATGCGTTGCAAGAATGTCGAGTGATGTGAAGAGATTCGCGTTTGAAGAGAATGCGACGCGCGGAGTTTAATAATTGCCCGAAAATTGCACTTCATTCTGCACGATTGTGAGTCGATTATCAGTCTCACGCCTCGGCAGAAAAAGAATTCCAAGGCCGAGGCGAGGTGTCGAACCAGGCGAAAGAATTGCATCAACCGGTGAAATTCCAATATTCAGACCCGCAGAACACTTCACAATAAGGGCGACCAGGGAAAGAGTGAGTGAGTGAGGGGGGAGAGACAGACAGACAAACAGACAGACACTGACAGGCAGACAGAGCAGACGGACAGAGAGAAAGACAGAGATAGAGAACTGAGAGAGAGAGAGAGAGAAGAGAGAGAGAGAGAGAGAGAGAGAGACTAAGACAGAGACAGAGAAACAGAAGCAAAGAAAGATAGATAGACAGATACAGAGACAAAGACAGAGAAAGACAGAGAGACAGATAGAAAGATAGAAAGATATATATATATATATATATATATATAGAGAGAGATAGAGAGAGAGAGAGAGAGAGAGAGAGAGAGAGAGACAGAGACAGAGACAGAGACAGAGACAGAGACAGAGACAGAGACAGAGACAGAAGCAAAGAAAGATAGAGAGAGAGAGAGAGAGAGAGAGAGAGAGAGAGAGAGAGAGAGAGAGAGAGAAAGAGGAGAGAGAAAAGAGAAAGGAGAGAAGGAGAGAGAGAGAGAAGGAAAGACAGTTGAGAAAAAGACAGAAGATAAAGACAGAAAGACAGAGAGAGCGAGACAGAGATAAAGAAAGAGAGAAATAGGGAGAGAAATAGAGGCAGAGAGAGAGAGAGACAGAGAGAGAGACAGAGACAGAGACAGAGACAGAGACAGAGGACGGGAGACAGAGAGCGCTTTCAGATGCCTCAGGCCTCGCTGATCCCGTTCAATGCTCCGATCGGGAATGCGGCAGATCGGGCGGCCGACCGTCGCGTTCGCCTCGTTACGCGATGGGGAAAAATTGTAATTCAACTCAGGAGCCGAGTTGATGGTCTGCCTATCAGCCGGGCACAGCAAATAACATTTGCGTTTCCGAGGTCATTTGGACGAGACATCTGCCAGGCACACGGTAACCATGACTGACCAGCCCTTACGGTAACTTCCCGTGCATGCAAATCACGTGACGCCTGTATACCGTCAAGATTCGATCATCGAACGTATATTATAATTATTATATATTATTTTATTTTTTCCGACGATAAAATATACGTATAATACAGTACACGTGCGGTAAAAATCTGCGTACGCTAAAACACAAAGACAATAATAGCAAAGTATTAAGTAAGTAAGTAAGTAAGGAAGTAAAATCTCGTGGATTTCTATAGCGCCTTAGAAAGCAGCACAACAGTAGCTGCTTATTCTTAGGCGCTATTATAATACAAAACAGACATAATGAAAAGATGGAAAGAATATTTGAAATAATTATACTGTTATACGACATAACGCACAACAATAACAACGCAGACAACAACAACAACAACAAGAAGAAGATAAAGAACGAGAACAGAGAAGGAAATAATGGAGAAAAAAATAGCAAACCTCAAAGAAGAAAGGGGTGAAGCCAATCGAAGCTCAAAACCAAAAAAAACTCCATGAACAGACACATTAACAACAGATGCAACAACAACAAATGTAACAACAACAAACTGTAACAAATGCAACAAGCAGGGTAAGAATTTACAGAGAAAATATTCCAAAACAAAACAAACCAATAATATATTCGAAGAAGAAAAGTCGCCAGAAGGATGGGGAAACCATAATAAAAGAGGGGAACCCATTTTTATTTATGTTGCCTTCGCTCCGCCATTTGATTATTTTAATTCTTGTGCCGTCGGGGGCCGACCGACCCCCTCCAGGCTCCTTCCCAGTGGTTAATCTGGACTCCGGGGAAAACTGACAAAGCCGGTGGGTGGGGAGAGTCAGCTAGGGGCCTGGGGAAGAGAGCGCTTTAAGTTGA
>CM030867.1:9730757-9735757 GCA_018105865.1 Metaphire vulgaris | reverse complement strand
AAAACGCAGCCTTTCATTTTGCGACAATTTTTTCCGCCAATACGGCTCGTATATGTCGCATACGGCTTCGCTTGCAACGAACATCAGGGCCACATCCAGGGCTTTTCAGCACGGCGACAGACAACAGGCAATGAGGACGAATTTTTGGACTTTGGTGGGGCAGGGGGAGGGACTTGACTGAAAAATTCCGATTGCCAAGTCATGTCAGTCCGACTTTCAGTATACTGTAGAAATTCGTTATAACGTACTTAGCGGGTCCGTAAAATTGATAAAATTGTTTGAAAAAATGCCCGGTTTACGGACAACTCGCCCCCAGTAACTCGCCCCCAGACAACTCGCCCCCAGTGACTCGACCCCGACAAATTCGCATCGAATTTAAAGAAGAGAAAACGGCCTAGAAATGTACCGATAGTACTCTCTTAATGCCATCTAGAGATCCAGTTGTTGGAGGGCGAATTATTCGCCAAAAGTTTTAATTCGGGGGGGGGGCGAAATTTCCGGGGGCTAGTTGCTGGGGGCGAGTTGCCCGTATTCCGTGATATCCTAAGGGTACGTTTATCCAATATCGTCAATTGAATTTCATGTTGATTAGCGAGACATTAACCAATCTACAGAAATATTAAATTGCTGCATAACGTTAGAAGCTAGAACCAGGAAATTAAAGAAGATGGCAGATTGTCCGAGGTAAGTGCTTCACGATTGGTCCACCCCACCCCACCCCACCCCAGAGATCTTAAACCGGAAATGAATAAGACACGAAGGGCAGACCGCCTTCCGGAAAGCCAGGCGTCAACAGTTTCTCACGAACACAAATCGCAAGCAAAGGCGCTAAATAATTACGAAGTTTGACGTCATGCGCTTTTTTCCAAAGTCTGAGTCGGTGACGTCATAACAGTTTGCATTTTGCGTTCTTTTTACTCCGTCATCACCCCTTACCCCTCCCCCTCCACCACGCCCCCAACCTACCCGACAAAACTCCGACAGCCGAACTTAACGGGTACTCGTTCGGGTAATCGTTCATTTCGATAAACAACTCGAGTATTAAGCCTACTCGAGTATAAACCGAGTATCGAGTATTGTAAGCTGGGAGCTTAAAACGCAGGCGCTATCTTTTCAGTGGTTTAAGGTCGACGAGTTTTGATGGCTAATGGTGGTGGCGGTGGCGATGGTGGTGTTGGTGGTGGAATGGGTGTTAATACAAGGGACGCCACGGGTGATGATGGGAGGGGAGGTGGAGGTGGAGAGGGTGGAGTCGAGATTGTAACCATGGTAACGGAACGAGGATTTTTGATGACGACGGTGGGTACGAAGATGCGAAAATATCGAATCGAAATGCCAACAGGGACACAGGCGCAATTTGCGCATAATAAACTGCCGATAGAGATGAATTTTGGTGGTCGGGAAGGCCAACGCCCCCCTCGAAAGTAAAAAGGGAGGAACATTGTCCACCCACCTATAATCCCTCCACTTCCATTATTGGGAAGAACTCTGAGGAATTCATGGTTAACACACACACACACACACACACACACATGCCTCCATCCACACGTGCACGCACATGCACATAATATATGTATATATATATAATGTACATTGTTTCCGGGAAAAGGGTACCCCTAAACATATCGCGATGACTACCTCGAAATTGTTATAATAAAATTAGTTATAAATAGTTATAATAAAATATATGTTCATAATATAATATAAATAGTTATAATAAAATGTAACAAACAATTCTACTATAGAGAGTATTTAATATAATATATAGTTTTGAGTTATAATTAGAATGAAATAAAACACTTGAATAGCAACAAACCTTTTTCCGGATAATAATAATAATAATAATAATAATAATAGTAATTATGCACTTCTGTAGCACCAGCTCTAATACCCAATGGTATCAATCGATGGTACTTCAAATCCATCCGCAAAAGACCAGGTCGTTCCAGAGATCAGTCAGAGGGAAAGAGCAAGACCGACTATGGAGGAAAAGCTAACTGAAAGAGAATTATTTTAAGCACGGATGTGAAAATACTCAATGAATTGGAAGCAGGGCCTTCGAGAGGGGGCAAAATGCACAGGGGCCCGGCGGTCTTGAGGGGGCCCGGGCCGATGATGAATATGTTTATAAGTTTTTTTAAAATACCAAGAATTACGTTGTGCATGGGGGCCCGGCAAGGAAAAAGAGGGGCGCCCGGGACCTGAGGCGACCAAAAGAAGAAAGAGCGTGAAAAAATCGACAAGAAAAAAGGTCATCAAAGGTCATCACTAGTTTTTGAGAGTCGATTCGGCGGCTCGGTAGTAAAAGCCACTGGCGAGAAAAAAAAGGTCGTCAGCTATTTTTTTAAGACTTGCCAAGCGCCCGCCGGCCATTCTGCACAGGGGCCCGGAATTTCTCTCGGCGGGCCTGAATCGGAAGATCTGACAACCCGAGGGATATAGAGTTCCAGAGTTTTGGCCCGTAAATAGAAAAAGCTCTCTTAACCAAATTCAGTGTTTGTTCTAGGTACATTTAACAATGAATCAGCAAACCTTGTTGAATGTCGAAAACATAGATTTTAAATATTGAGGCTGGCCAAACATCATCTTTCATTTTTCCGGTCACAGTTTAACCCCTTAACTGGGCAACTATTTGTAACTCAATGTAAAATGGACGAGCGTTACTCAGGGCACCCAGTTAAGGGGTTAACAGACATGCTTAACAAAGTAGGACTTTAATTTCGTAAGATGTCAACGACTTTCTTACATTGTCTGCATTGGTTTTATACTCAGGTCTACTGTATGATCATAAATTTGCTTCATGTCTCGGTACTTTTTTGTTTTGCCAGCGGCGGTGACGTCAATTTCCTAATGCTGTATACAGAAGACGTTATTCACCGGGCTGGGTGTCGACTGGATCGCTAAGACTCGCTAAGTCTGTGATATATCCGATTTGGAGGGCGGAATGGGGGATGGAGTAGAGTGGGGGGAAAGGTGGGGTGTGCAGCCGGGCCATCGAAGTGACCCCTAAATCAGACACAGAATTTTTGTGGTCCACGGTTTCAGACGTTCAATGCACCTTTTCTGCCAAAGCAATGTTGATCAACAACCAGGTATAAAAATGAAGATCGTGCAATGAAAGCTATTGCTAGCGGTAAATAATAATAATAATAATAATAATAATAATAATAATAATAATAATAATAATAATAATAATAGAAGTGCAGTCTAATATGGAGAACTGCGTACACAAAGTTCATTGATAAATGCGATACTTTATAAAACTAATGCAAGAAGAAGAACAAGAACAAGAAGTACTTAGTATTGGGATTTCTGTCTGTCTGTCTCTCTCCTCTCTCTCTCATGCTCTCTCTTTTCTCTCTCTCTCTCTCTCTCTCTCTCTCTCTCTCTCTCTCTCTCTCTCTCTGTCTCTCTCTCTCTGTCTCTCTCATTCCTTCTCTCTCAGTTTCTTACTCTTTCTGTCTGTCTGTCTGTCTATCTGTCTCTCTCTCTCTCTCTCTCTCACTGTATAGGCAGTTACATTATTATTATTATTATTATTATTATTTATTATTATTATTATTATTATTATTATTATTATTATTATTATTATTATTATTATTATTATTCATCATCATCATTATCATTATCATTATCATTATTATGATTATTATTGTTATTATTATTATTATTATTATTATTATTATTATTATTATTATTATTATTATTATTATTATTATTATTATTATTATTATTATTATCATCATTATGATTATCATTATTATTATTATTATTGTTATTATTATTATTATCATCATCATCATCATCATCATCATCATCATCATCATCATCATAATCATTATTATTTTTCATTGAGTAATAGTTTAAATTGATCTCTATGGCCAAAACAGTATAGAAGCATAATTAGACGAAATATCTTCATGGATGTACTATTTCCGCTGATGAAGATATTTCAATGACTTCCTCGCAGTGGTCGCTGAATAGGATATCGACCCGACTGTCAGACCCGATTGACGACAATTCTTCTGTCATGCGCCACGAATCACGAGTCAGAATTCATGCACCAGGACACTTATGTAGCGCCGATTGAGAATGTCGTATTTAGTTCCTAAGCGGAATCACAGGCGCAAACTCGGACGAAGAAGGGGGAGGTCCAAGCAAATATTTCTTCCCATGAACGCCTGTACATTAGGGCAAGGGGCACTTGCCCCCATGGAACATGCGCAAATCTATTTTAAAATTGCATTTTGACTTAACCCCTTAACCGTGTATTTAACTATATATTTACTGTAACTCAATGTAAAATGGACGTATAGGCCTATATCCGGGATCCCCAGTTAAGGGGTTAAGCACCGATTTCCACACTAAAATTGGAAAACCTTGCTAAAATATTAGCCGTTTTATTATTATTATTATTATTATTATTATTATTATTATTATTATTATTATTATTATTATATATACGACAATTTATATAGCGCAGTATCATAGCTGGGGCTAAAGTCAATAGCGTTTTACATGGCCGCTTAGCCGTTTCCATTGTGTTTTGCCTCCTCCGCCTGGAAAATACAAATGCAATTTTAAAAACTACATTTTGGCTTTTAAATATCAAACAACACGCAGCGGTAACCGTTTTCAAATTTCACCACTAGAAAAGTTTCTGTAGGCACCCATGCATAATTGTGCCTAGTATAATAATGTATAATAATTGCGCCTAGTAAATGAACTTTATGTATGTATGTATGTATGTATGTATGTATGTCTCTCCTCCTACAAACTATAGCCTCTCTCGAATTTATGGAGATTTTGCATGAAAAGTATTTTCAATTGCTAACACGGTAGTTCAAATGCAAAGGAAGTCTACGGAGAAGCGAAAAGAACCCTCACCATCAGTGACGGTTCCACGTGGGGGGATGAGTGGGGATGCATCCCCCACCGGACTTTTTTGCTCGTGAAGCCCATTTTTGGTAAAAGTCTAGTAAAACTACGGGGGGGGGGAA
>CM030867.1:9643257-9728257 GCA_018105865.1 Metaphire vulgaris | reverse complement strand
GTCGCTGAAAGCGAAAATAGTTATTCTCGACGGATCCTTGCTGCGTCCTTTTCGCATTTTGCGATGCCGGCCGACCACTACGATGTATTTTTTTCATTTTGAAAAAAAATAAAAGCATGTCGTGACTCAGGGGCAGTAATGCCAGCCGTTCCGGTAACGGTCGGGCACATGTTTTTCCGGGCTGGATCAAGGTTCGGTCGTTTACCCTGGGGCCCTTCCCCACCCTTACCCTAAGCCTAATCCCAGACCAAACATGTACTCTCAAGGATCGTGGGGTTTGAAGCTTTATGACAATTTAAAGGGTGCGACATTTCGGATACCCTAATATGAGGGATGTCCTATCCAAATGTACGCCTCCAGTTCCTTTCATCAAATGACGGTTCGGGAGCATCGTCAAATGGCGCTATAGAAGTAGACGACGACGAATTTTGATATTCTGTGAATAATTCAAAAAAGCGACCACATTCCACTCTTCAGCACTCCTGCACTCCTGCACTCGCAGGCAATTCTGAGTGTCGAACAAGGGCTGTTATTAAACTGTTTCCATCCCCCCCAAAAAAAAACCTCAACAACACCGGACTTATTAGTCACTATCCGTCTTTCCATCAGGGGCGTAGCCAGGAATTTGATTTGGGAGGGTATAAATATTTTGGGTGGGTATACATATTAACTATAAACCACATATACCATATAAACCACATATAAACCACATGTAAATCACATAAAAACTATAACGTAGACTGATTTTTTTTGTGGGGGGGGGGTTATATATACCGAAATACACCCCCCGTCACTAAGCCCCTGCTTTCCGTTCTTCACAAGTCACCGATACAAAAGTCACTCGTCTTGACGAGAAAACTGGTCTTGTTTGGTCGGGTCCACTAGTGCCAGGGATATTTTTACCCCCCTAACATCCCCCAACACCCCCAATTTGAGACCGACACCCTCCCAACACCCCACCCACCAACACCTCAATCTCAGCTATGGGATGACCTGTTTTTTTGCTTGTCAGACACTTTTTTGGGCAGAGAACCCTCAGAATTTACGGACCCCCCCACCACCAAATTGATAATCCTAGAAATAACCCTGACTAGTTCTCTTGCACAAACCCCACTCCCCACCCCACCCCACCCCCGCTCCCCGATTGTAAGTTTTCACGTTTCGGCGCCGACATCAGTAGACGACATTTCGTCACGACGGACGGAGGGGGCCCTGAGCGTCGTCGAACGGGGGCCGAAGCCGACTCGGTCGATGCCAGCGCGACGACCATCGGCCTGGCGGAGCGCTCGGGGGACTCGGGGGCGGTGGTCGACCGCCAACCCGGCGGGCGTTTCCTTCGGCGGCGGCAGCCGCTGTCCGTTAGCCGCCGAGGTAAGGGTAGGACGATGCGATGTGCAGTGGACGGGAATTCTCGGAACGGAATTCTGGGTCTGTTTGTCTGTTTGTCTGTCAGTTTGTCTCTCTGTCTGTCTGTCGCACTTCGTACGTTGTTTGATTTACGTGCGACGTTTCGGAAACAGTGACGGACGACCAGAAGGAAGGCTTTCAGGTACATACTCCGTTTTTTACTTACTTTACTTTACTTTACTTACTTGTCGAACGCATCCGAAATTCGGTTTTTTCGGCAAATACTTTTCGCGTATTGGCAGTTGTTTAAACTGAAATTATTTATGAGACGAAATGTCGGGCATCGGGTGGAAACATTTCAAAATCCCCCCCCCCCCCGATTGAAGGAACGTCAGTTTCGGTCGGAAGACGGCGCGTTTTTCTAGAGAGAAAGATGACCGAACTCATCTTTGTTATGTCCTCTCTGGTTTATATTTCTGATTTATACACTGCTGCAGTGGCGTAGCCAGGATTTCCGGGGGGGGGGGGTGGGGTTGGTTTTGATTAAGACCAACTTCAAAAAATCTTGACAAGCAGAAGAAATGTCGTCGCCTTACATCTTTACTCTACAGCGCTTACAAATTATTTTGCGTCGGAAGCCAAGGGGCGTTTGAACCCTAAAACCGCGTCCGAAAATTAAAAATGTATCGATGCACGTAAAAAAATTTTTCGCCGGCAGCCAAGAGGGGCTTTAACCCCAAGCCCCCTTTGGCTACGCCACTGCAGGCCGTTATAATACTGTAATTCGTTGTGATGTAAATTCCACTTAAAGCGCTGATTGGTTACTCGTAATTATACATTGTATAACGACATAAAGTCGACTGAGCCTTGAAGAAGCTGTTTGTATCCATCCAAATACCGTTTCCAGACTCGAACCCGTTTCCTCGCGCTTCTCTTGAGATATCACTATTCATTACGAGCTACAAGTTACAGCAGCAGCAGCAGCAGCGACGAAGAAGACGACGACGACGACGATGATGATGATGCTGGTGCAGTGGCGGCTCCAGGATTTGGCAAGGGAAGGGGTCGTTGGGGTGGCAACTTCTAATCATGGGGGCCAACCATTTATTGTTAGGTATGTTGTATTAAGTATAGGGTCCCAACAGGGGGCCATTGGGGGCCAGGAACTCAATAGGGGCACTGGCCCTCTGATCCTCCTGTGGAGCCGCCACCGTGATGATGATGATGATGATGATGATGATGATGAAGTCTATTTTGCTTAGCATATTAAGAATATAGAGACAATTATTTTGAGCAAATAGTCACCATGACATGGGATCAGATATCGGAGATTAGTTACTGTTGCAACTTTTGAAAATCTCCTCTCAGGAACTCTTTTCGAGTGATCTCGAGTGACAGTCACGTGATAACGATAGCCACGTGACAATGACATGACTTGTTATTCAGCGACATTAACAGACGTGCATGACTTCGTCAACGCGTTATCATGAATCGGATCTTTGGAGATGACAACAGTTTTGTTGCCGCTGCTACAAATTCTAATCGTCTTCGCACAAACACCCATGCACACCCACACCCACCAACCAACCAACCTACAGTAGACAATAGGTTTAGTCCAGGCGCAGTGGCGGTTTCCAGGAATTCTTGATGGGGCGGGGGGTTAATTTTTTAAATAAAAGTTGGTGGGGGTATGCAAAGTGAAGAAGAAGAAAAAAGAATAGAGAGGGAAAAGATCATTGTTAATGTCTTACCCACTAACTGTTAACCCCTTAACTGGGCAAATATTTGTAACTCAATGTAAAATGGACGAGTGTTACTCGGGGCACCCAGTTAAGGGGTTAATAAACCTTGCCAAAAAGGCCGACAAGCGAAAAATGGAAGGGCATTCGCAGTATTTTTCGCTGCGTTTTTTTTAAAAAACTCACCGGAAAATACGTTGACAGACAAAAAACAAAGGTCATCCGGAACCCCCGGTGGGGGAATGCATCCCCAGTCGTCAACATGGTGGAACCGCCACTGGTCGGGCGTGGAGGCGTGGATGTCTTAGTCTTCTGTCACACGCTGATTTGCAGTTCCATGGAAATATATAATCGTAGAGACAGGCTGTATTTACAATCGTCTGCTTTCCTGCAGTGTTTAAATCTAGACTCCTGGACTCCGGGGGGACTCAAAAAGCCGGGGGAACTGACAAAGCCGGGGAATTCTGCTAGGGGCCGCTGTTAGTCCATACAGTATTCCAAAATTTTCGGGAGGGGGACTTTGGAAATTTCCGGGGAAAGGGCGATTTCCCCGGAAACGGCCTAGATTAAACACTGCTTTCCTGGAATCCGTTACGCAATAACGTAATGTAATTTAACGTAATATTTTTATGGCGCCTCTTCTGAAGAACCACTTGTTGCAAGAACTCCCGCTGCGATTACTGTTTATATATATATATATATATATATATATATATATATATATATATATATATATATATATATATCGTGTGATGTCGACGAACATTATTCGCTATGCAACAGTGATAATAATAACGCCTATTTTATGGACAACTGTGAAAATTATGGACAATTCCTTGGCTTCCATTGGCCGCCGTTCGACAAAAACATGCGGATATTTTTATCCCGGGGTCTCGCCCTCACCCCACTCCCAATATCGAACATCCTTTGAAACCGGTGTCGAACTCGGGTTCGTATACCAACAAAACGCGGCCGGGTGACAACATCCTTTCCACCGAAATGAGAGAGAGAGAGAGAGAGAGAGAGAGAGAGAGAGAGAGAGAGAGAGAGAGAGAGAGAGAGAGAGGGAAGTCTTAGCGCACGCGCCCTGATGAATTTCCCGATTGCGTCTGGTCGTCTGGTGGTCGTCGTTGTCATCGTCACGTTTCCTCGGCGCTGCTCAGGACCGCGTTCCGTTGACACAGAGCGAGAATTTATCGGTCGTCTCCGCCGCCGCCGCCGCCGCCGCTGCGAGGGGAGGCCGTCCCCCCCGTGGACCCCCGCCCCGCTCCGACCCCTCGCATAGAACCGGATTTTCCAGGAGAAAATCTGGCGCATCATTTCGCTGCCGAAAGCTCCTTTGGATGAAATAAGGTGGCCACTATGGAGGAAAGTCTTAAGCCTATCTGTATGAATGAGAGCTCTCTGCCTATATGTCTATCCTTCTGTATCTTTCTGTCTTTGTCTATCTCTCAGTCTATCTCTCTCTGTCTGTTTTTCTATTCCTATCTCTCTGTCTATCTCTCTCTGTATGTCTCTCTGCATGTCTGTCTTTCTATCTATCTCTCTTTCTCTTCCTCCTTCTCTCTATATGTCTTTGTCTTTGCGTCCGACTAAATGACTATCTCTCTGACTGTGTCTGTCTCTGTCTGTCTTTCCGCCTCTCTCTTTCTCTCCCTCTTCTTCTCTTTTTCTAGTTTCTTTTTCTGTCTGTCTGTCTGTCTGTCTCTCTCTCTCTCTCTCTCTGTCTACCTCCCTCTCCTTCTCTGCAGGGTGTAGTCATAGAATGAATAGTTTCTTCTGAGATCTCCAACCATATAGCGTTGGCACATGTATCCAGAGAATGCGATCCTATAGCTGGAACCTGGCAGACCGATTAATATTTCATTTTCTCTCCTCTCTCTCCGACAAAAACTATTATCTTCGACGTCAATAGCAAAAACTATTTCGTTTTGATAGGGATTGTTAAGGGCGACGCATTACAAAACAGTTTCTGTAACGTTGGCGACTATAATCCGTTGCTATACCACTCCGTTATCTAGTAATTTCTTGGCTCTGAATTATGATGTCTTTATATCGACAGAGGCAGGAATGAACACTTCCAATCGCCTTTGAAATGAAACGAAAAGAAAAATCGCAGAGATAAGAAGACGCAATATTGTATACAACAACAGCAATAGGAATATATACATCAAGAGAGATCAGATAGATAGTTAGATACTCTAGATATATATATATATAGATATATAAGATAGATAGAGAGATAAATAGATAGATAGAGAGGCCTGATAGCAGACATGGCAGTTTCGTCTTTGGTATATATAATATACACACAAACATGTGTATATATATATATATATATATATATATATATATATATATATAGAGAGAGAGAGAGAGAGAGAGAGAGAGAGAGAGAGAGACAGAGACAGAGACAGATAGCAGAGAGAGAGAGACCTGATATATAGACATATATATAGTTTATATATATTGGTATATATATATATGTGTGTGTGTGTTCTACAAGATAGATGATATATATATATATATATATATACAGAGACATATATATAGAGAGAGAAGCCTGATAGCAGACAGCAGTTTCATCATTGGTATATATATAGTTTATATCATTATATATATATATACATATGTGTGTGTGTGTGTGTGTGTGTGTGTGTGTGTATGTATGTTCTCTACTGCAGAGTCCATTAACGGTGTTCTATTTGGAGGAGGCATTGGTGGTCTAACAATTCGGTGATTGATAATTATAGCAAATTCTCATTTAGACGCCAATTATTGTGCAGGTGGAATATATTCCTTTGTTCGCGATAAAAGTAATCTCAGTGCCGGTTGTTACATCATCGCCATAAATTGCCGCGTCTTTTGCACCACTGTTCTTCCGGTTTGTCGCTTTTTCTTTCTTTCTTTCTTTCTTTCTTTCTTTCTTTCTTTCTTTCTTTCTTTCTTTCTTTCTTTCTTTCTTTCTTTCTTTCTTAAAACTATCCCCAAGCGTGTCAAAGAAACATTTCCAAACAATTCTCAAACAACGCAGAGACAAATTTGCTATTTAAATAGTGACAATTGGGGATATTTATGAACGTATATTCCGGCTAATCAACTGTCTTCACTTGTTGGAGTCTTGGTGGAACCTGGTCTGCTCATTAAATTTCCGAGTACCTGCAAATTTAATTGGGAAATCTATTTATTCCATCGTTATATTCACTAGTCGATGTTTTTTTTTCTTCCTTCGGAAAAGTCTCCAAATGTTTGCAGCCGAATTTTTCGTATATAGAAGAAAATCTGCCTTGTTTGTTCGAATGCAATTTTAACGTAGACTTGCCTCTTGCCCTACTGGATATAGGTCTATTGTTATTCGGATTTAGTATATTTGCGCTGGCAGTCTTTAGACAGCTGACAGAGACGCGAGGATATGTTTAGGCATACTTATTATACAATTTGCCCGCGTCGCTTCGGGCGAGTTTCGACGCGAAATACTACAACGATGATAATTTCTCGTCAAGAGAACGAAGAGCAGCGAGACATGTGAACAACGGAGGAAGAAATCGCCGTAGAGAAATAGCGAAGAATGTCTTGTTTTGTCTTGTTTTGTCTTGTCTTGTCTTGCAGCTCTTCTCGTCTCTGAAATACTGCAAACTGATTAGCACGCCCGGTTGATCCATAATGTTATCTGCTGTCAAGCGTGAATGTCTGTATAAAGAGCATCGACGAAACGTATAAGAACCTTATATGTAGGCCTAGGGTGAAATTTTTTAAAGGGCATTTTTACTCTAGTTTTTTCTAGTAGAAAACCTACGATAAAAATATTCAACTGCTGAGAGCGACGGAAGATTATTGTCAAGATAGACTTTATTGGCGCGGTTTTTTGCATTCAGTCTAAACAGAAATTTCTCCCGGCACGGAAAATAGAAACGACTTTATGGTAGATAATAAGAATGGCAGATTGGTAAGAAGCTAGAGCGGCATTCAGACGGAACGGGTTCGACTCCCGCAGGAGTCCCTAAGGTCTACTCAGTCTTCATTCGTCGCTAGAGGGCGGTGGTAAACGAGTAGCAGCTTTGGCTGCGAAGGTAAAACGTGGGTCTGAAGAAAGCAATGGCAAACTACTCTAGAGTAATGGTGCAAGCCACCTGCGTCGCTGCTTCAGAGGCGTAGATAGGGGCAGTGGCGGAGATATTCTTACACCCCCCCTAACGCCCCTCAACACCCCCAATCCGAAAACGACACCTTCTAATTAAGATGCAGCTAAGATGCTATCGCTCGCTACAAGGGGGGGAGGGAGGGGACCTCCAAAATATTTCAACACCCCTAAGTTGATAATCCTAGAAATAACCCTGGGCAGGGCTACATATGTCCAGGGTTTAATCTAGGCCGTTTCCGGAGGGGAAAATTGCCTTTTCCCACCCGGAAATTTCAAATTCCTCCAGGAAATGTTGGCATACTACATGAACTAACAGCAGCCCCCTAGCAGAATTCCCCTCCGGATTTGTCAGTTCCCCCTCCGGCTTTTCAGTTCCCCCCGGAGTCCAGGAGTCTAGATTTAACACTGCACATGTCCCTGGGCGCCGAGGTGGGGGAGGGGGGCGCCAAATCGGGTCTATGGGGTTAGGGTAGCAAAAAAGAAGTAAACAAAAAGGTCAATGCCTAGTTAATCACACAGTTGTGCACTTAGGCCAGTTGTATACACAGTGTGACGACCTTTTTTGTTTGTCAAAAATTTTCGAAAGTTCAGAATAAGTTTATTAGCGTCAAAGTCAGAACCAAAGATTGTTAATAGCCTGTTACAATTCAGTATCGGAAAAATAGTTGTAAATGCATATATAAAATATTTCATATTTCGATATTAGATGTATTAGAAGATATTTGATATATTAAAATTGACGATAATGGGTTAGGATACTAAAAGGGAGAATCAGGAGAAGAGAAGCAATCGCTGTCCAAAGCCTGCATTCCTTATGAATCAATATACCAGATACAAATATTCGAGTTGAGGGGCGCCATTAGTAGCCTATGTTTTGATCCCGGGGGCCTCGCTACGCCTCTGTAAATACTGCAAAGTTTTGATTAAATTTAGTTTTTTAAAAGTTTGGTTAATTCAATGCATGATCCCTTAAAAATATATGAGTTTAGGCGATCAGTAAATAAAACATTAGGCTCATTAGGCCTATAGCAATTTAAAAGTTTCCGGGCAGTGGCGGCTCCACAGGGGGGCCCAGAGGGCCCGTGCTCCCCTATCGAGTCCCTGGCCCCTAGTGGACCTTCTGTTGGGACCCTATACTTAATACTACCTACCTAACAACAAATGGTTGGCCTCCCATGATTAGAAGTTGCCACCCCAACGCCCCCCCCCCACTTGCCAAATCCTGGAGCCGCCACTGTTTCCGGGTTGCAGTAATTTCACCAAATCATCTACCCGTCGGCAGTACCAGAAAGTTTGAGAACTGGATTATAACAGATGCTGACACCGTTTTGGATTGGCATTGATTCAAGGAAATTGAATTTTGCGGGCACTGATCAGAGAGAGAGAGAGAGAGAGAGAGAGAGAGAGAGAAATTGATGCCTGCAGAAAAATATTTGGCAAGACGGTCTGTATTAGCATATCCTTTGTCACCCTAATCACGAATCGACTCTCCTCAAAATATTCTGGGTACAAACTAAATTTCTGATTCAGCGACTGTGGTAATTTATTTTGCAAGACTATGTTTTCCGCTAGAAGAAGAAGAAGAAGAAGAAGAAGAAGAATAAGAATAAGAAGAAGAAGAAGAATAGTAGTAGTAGTAGTAGTAGTAGTAGTAGTAGTAGTAATAATAATAATAATAATAATAATAGTAGTAGTAGTAGTAGTAGTAGTAGTAGTAGTAGTAGTAGTAGTAGTAGTAGTAGTAGTAGTAGTAGTAGTAGTAGTAGTAGTAGTACTCTTTATTCAGTTTCTCGCATCTTCGAATGACAAAAGAAATGCACAAAACATTCCAAATTGTGGAAACTGCAAGTAACTGCTTGCTGTTTTACACAACGTCCCTCAAGTACCCTCCCAAGGGGTACAAGTAGCCCCGGTTAAGAACCACTGTACTATACCCACAGATTGACGTTATGCGTATGTTTCTATATAGTCTATAAGCCAAATAACTAACTTTTATTTCTTATTTAAAGTGTTGGTTTAAAATCGTTACGCTAATCGAAAATATAAGATTTGATTTTTTATTGCTCAAATGAAGTCTGATTGCCTGAAACCGGAGATCAGCGCCGGGTCCAACACTCGAATTCGAGTATAGGCGAACCTTTACTTTAATAATAATAATAATAATAATAATAATAATAATAATAATAATAATAATAATAATAAGAAGAAGAAGAAAATAGAGTAGTAGTAGTAGTAGTAGTAGTAGTAGTAGTAGTAGTAGTAGTAGTAGTAAGTAATAATAAGTAGTAATAATAATAATAATAAGAAGAAGAATAATAGTAGTAGTAGTAGTAGTAGTAGTAGTAGTAGTAGTAGCAGTAGTAGTAGTAGTAGTAGTATAATAGTAGTAGTAGTAGTAGTAGTAGTAGTAGTAGTAGTAGTAGTAGTAGTAGTAGTAGTAGTAGTAGTAGTAGTAGTAGTAGTAGTAGTAGTAGTAATAATAATAATAATAATAATAATAATAATAATAATAATAATAATAACGAGTAGTTGTATTATTTCAGACCCGAGTTGCTAAAAGGGCGATCCAAAAAGACGCCCAAAAATTTGACAGATGCTTTATTATAGGTTGAACTACTGGACTGTACGGGCAATACTAAAGAGGTTCCAGCACTCGCTACTGTATATGCCGAGGAAAGAGTTGATCGTGATACAGCGTCGCAGAGCATAAGGTTGCAACTGTTGTCACCTATGGCAACGCTATTATCGTCACTTTCTATTCGAAATAGAGAGGAAGGAAATTGGCTGCGTCCGATACGAGACTGATTTAAAAGCGAAACTGCTGAACTTTTCGATTGAGATGGCAAATCAAAAAGCGCGAGAACGAAAACAAATTATTGTATTGAACAGTTTGTTTTATTTTTGGTATTGCATTCGTGACATGAAAATAGCTGGCGTCACGAATCCGGTTTAATGTCTATTGACAATTGTCATGACACGAACAGTTAGTTCTCTATATTCCCATAACATTAAAAAGGCAATTTAAAAGAGGATACATATGATGCTACAATATCACTACTCATATAGGCTACTTATAACAGGGTTATTTCTTTCTAGGATTATCAATTTGGGGGTGTCGGTATATTTTCGGGGTCCCTGCCAAAAAGGTCATCCCAGAGTGTTGGGAGTGTTGGGGAGTGTCCGTCTCAGATTGGGGGTTTGAGGGGGTGTTAAGGGGTGCAGAAATATCCCTAACATGTGATAAACTGTGGGTCCCAAATGTTTGACTGCCTATGGGCAGACACAGTGCTTAATCCGGCACTGGAATGGAGAATAGAATTGCATATACGCTTTTATAATATTGTGTACCGTAAGATATTTTTCCAAAAAGCACTGGTCCTTGTAATGGCACACCCACAGTTTCTCCTGCCTTCCTTTTAGCATGTGACTTTTCGTAAAACGGCCATTAAAACTTTCGCTGCTTTCTGCATTTGCGCTTCAAAATCGAGGATACCATAATATATTCGTATTCGTTTGCACTACAGATTTACGAAGCTCGAATAAAAAACCAATTGCTTTTGACTGATCTTCATTGTCACAGACTTCCATGAATAATCGACGACCCGCCATGCAGCATCGGGGTAGAACGTAGATTTTTCGGGCCACCCTAAAACTCTCCGACCCGTAAAGTGTAGTATATAGTTTATGTTGCGCCGTTCGTCGTCAGCCGGATATTTCTTTACGGAACTTCCCCGGGTTCATATTTGTCTCCTTCCGATTTAGTCAACCTTCTATCCGGCGGGGTTCTCTCTCTCTCCTCCCTCTCTCCGAAAGACTTAGCAGGATGGAAGAAAATTTCTCAGCATGGCGAGACACCGGCTTACTGTCTTCATCAATAATGAGCAACAGGATGAGGTAATAATTTTTGCGCCACTGCGTACGAGACTGCCGACCGACGGATATGCAGTATATAGGCCGACATGTCCGCGGAATAAAGATCTGTAATAAAAGACTAGCGGAGCTTTTCAATTTTTTATACGAAGACGAGGCACGAGAGATCGATGCGAAGAAAACAATTTCAATAGAAATTGCGAGTTCTCTCTCTCTCTCTCTCTCTCTCTCTCTCTCTCTCTCTCTCTCTCTCTCTCTCTCTCTCTCTCTCTCTCTCTCTCTCTCTCTGAAATCGATTTTGCTTAATTGTTCCGAAAATACAGCAAATGCGAATAATTAATCAAACAGTAACACGGCTCTGAGTGACAATACAACACATTTATTCAATTCAAGAGTATTTCACACAACGCAGTCTGCCTCACAACTACTACGAATATCATCATCATTGCCATCATTATCATAATCATTATCATCATCATTATCATCATCATCATCATCATCATCATCATCTTCTTCTTCTTCTTTTCTTCTTCTATCGACAACAACAACTAGTACTAGTACTAGTACAACAACTATTATTATTAGGCCTACTATCACTACTACTACTACTACTACTACTACTACTACTACTACTACTACTACTACTACTACTACTACTACTACTACTACTACTACTACTACTACTACCACTACTACTACTACTACTACTACTACTACTACTACCACTACTACTACCACTACTACCACCACTACTACTACTACTACCACCACTATTACCACTACTGCTAGACCCACTGACTACTACTACTACCACTACTACTACTATTACTACTACCACCACCACCACTACTACCACTACTACTACTACTATCATTACTACTACTACTACTACTACTACTACTACTACTACTACTACTACTGCTATTACTACTATAGGCCTATGTATTATTGAAGCTGGCATGCAGCACTAACACGGATGCAATTTGTTTCCAGAGGCAATTTCCAAAGATCTTGCGATATCCCATTGCCAATCGCCCGCCTTTCCCCATATTTTAGAATCTAGACGATGGCAATGGGAACTCAACGACAGAAGAAGAGACGCGTGTTCAGCGATGTTCGGTTTATCGTTTGGCTGTATCTTTATTGTCTAGCGGTCCATTTCAAGACAGTTTCATTCATTTACAGAACCAGGGGCGTAGCAGCCACATGGAGAACGTGGCCAACTGCCAAGAGGCCCCCGACCTGTAAAGGGTCCCCGACCCGAGTCCAAAATTGGTCGTTAACAACTTTTTCGCCACGTAGTTTCACATGAAAAGCTCGAGACAGACAAAAAAAGGGTCGTCAAATTTTTTCAAACTTGCCAGACAGTCTCCTCTGGAAAGGGCCCCCTTCCCGTTTTTCGCCACGGGCCCCCGAGCATGTTGCTATACGCCACTGTACAGAACATGCGTTTTGCTAGTGACCATTAATTTCCAGTTACTTTCTTGCGTAGGATTGAGATCGTATCATTATCACTGTTCTTCGGATGTTGACTATTGCCTGGCTGATCTTTCACCTTTCCCATAGCTATTCTAAGAAAGGCTGAGCGCCTAAGAATAAGCAGCTACTGCTGTGCTGCTTTCCAAGGCGCTATACAAATCCACGAGATTTTACTTACTTACTTACTTAGCCAGGACCGATTCTTTAAAAGGGGTCTCAAACTCAAAATAACTTATACAAATTAAAATTAAGTTATTATTATTATTTTTATTGACGATTTATGAAGCGCAGTAACATAGTAACATAATTACCGTAATACTTTTACCCTTTTATAGTAGCATCGATTGATACCCTTAGGTATTAGAAATGGTGCTATAGAAGCGCATTATTATTTATTATTTATTATAATAAGTTAATACTAAGAAGAACATCGTTATAACGGACTCGGTTATAACGCATATTCGATTAAAAAGTACCACAATGTACTACTGTCCCGTGTGATTCGCAACCGTATTGGACGGTACTGGATATAACGTACCTCGGATATAACGTACTCAAATTTACAGACCCACTAAGTACATTATAACCTTGGTACAGTGGCGGCTCCACCGGGGGAGGCAGGGGCCCGTGCCCCCTATTGACTGCCTGCCCCCCAGTGCCCCCTCCAGTTGGGACCCCATACTTAATGCTACATACATTAAACAACAAATGGTTGGCGCCCCCATGATTAGAAGTTGCCACCCCAACGCCCCACCCCCACTTGCCAAATCCTAGAGCCGCCACTGCCTTGGTATTCAAATAGGCCTATAAATTCAGATTCTTTTTCACAGATTGACCGCAAATTCAATGACCCAACGAAGAAACAGTACATGGAAGAAATAGTTAATTCTAGTCTTTTTTTTGCTATTCACAGCAGCAGCACTTGCAAATGATTTATCAGCGAATCCGTCGATACGCGAGGTTTTTAATTAACAGAGAACGCAGGTGCTCGTCTGAGCACGGGCTCGGTGATTACATTAGAGAAAAGCCAACAGAGGAGAGAAAACTTCGTCTACGGCGAGCAAGAGAGTTGAAACGCCTTACGACAATAGAGACGATGGCTGGAAGGCAAGAAATAATCAAACCTTTTGCAACAGACATCGACAGACAGACAGACAGACAGACAGACACACAGACAGACAGGCAGACAGACAGACAGACAGACAGTCAGACAGACACACAGACAGACAGACAGACAGACAGACAGTCAGGCAGACAGACAGACATATAGACAGATAGACAGACAGACAGACATATAGACAGATAGACAGACAGACAGACAGGCAGGCAGACAGACAGACAGACAGACACACAGACAGTCAGGCAGACACACACAGACAGACAGACACACAGACAGTCAGGCAGACAGACACACAGACAGACAGACAGACATGCAGACACACAGACAGTCAGGCAGGCAGACAGACAGATAGACAGGAAGACAGAAAGACAGGCAGGCAGGCAGATAAACAGACAGACAGACAGACAGACAGGCAGATAGATAGACAGACGGGGTGGATTTGGGCTTAGTTGCTTGTTGTTTGATTTGCGCAGAGCTGTTTTGCTGACCCTGGTTCGCATATGGGTGTTGCTCGCATCGCAGGCATTTATAAAACCCCCGAGTTATACTTTAAAAATTGGCTACATAAATACCTTGCATTGTTAATTTTCTCTTATAGTCTATATTAATATTAGTTTCGTGGCTAAGTGATTTGCATCGCCAACGCACAATAATTACAAGAGGTAATGGACAGAAAAAAACAGCACATCTACAGGGTGTCTCAGAAAAAGGCCACCACCAGAAAACTATAAATTCTTTAAAATCCCTAAATATGGCAAAATTACATGCACATGAGATGGAAATATAAAGAAAGGTGGGGAAATACGTGGTGCTGTACACATATTGCAAATTTGATAGAAATATATTTAGGAATTTTAAAGAAATCATAGCTTTTCTGCTGAGGGATTTTTTCTGAGACACCCTGTAGATGCGAACTCACATTTTGCAACCGATCGCTTTAAAGCCCTATTTAAGAATTTCCTCCGAAGATACATACTCTCGACTCTCTTTTCTGTTGTCGGCAATTTTGTTGGGGGAGAGTTTCATGTACAAATTTATCAGTGATCGTCGAATTCGCCCAAAAATTGAAGGCAAATTATGCGAAAACTGTCGAAGCACCTGTCACAAAATTGCTGCAGTTTTGCTAATTAGACGAATTTACCTGTAATCCCGACACTGTTCTGTTACACGTCTTAGAAATAAGATTACACGCGAGGAGGGGGAGAGAGAGAGAGACAGAGACAGAGACAGAGAAAGAGAGAGACAGACAGAGAAAGAGACAGAGAGACAGAGACAGAGACAGAGACAGAGAGAGACAGAGACAGAGACAGAGACAGAGACACAGAGACAGAGACAGAGAGAGAGACAGAGACAGAGACAGAGACAGAGACAGACAGACAGAGAAGAGACAGAGACAGAGACAGAGAAAGAGACAGAGAAAGAGACAGAGACAGAGACAGAGAAAGAGACAGAGACAGAGAGAGAGACAGAGACAGAGACAGAGACAGAGAGAGAGAGAGATTTAAAAGAGAGAGAGACAGTCACAGAACAGTGACAGAGAAAGAGACCAGACTGTCCAGAAGAGAGAGACAGAGACAGTTAAAAGAGACAGAGTATCATTGAGTAGAGAGAGAGAGAGAGAGAGGATATAAAAATATAAGGTAGTATCTGATTTGAACTATTAGTACTAGTTGTTAACACTGTACCATACTGTCCATTCGATTCAGCCACCGTTAAAAGAGACAACGTAACATTGAGTAACTACAATAGCATTCACAGGATAATTAATATAATTAGTCTATCTGATTCTATGCGTTATTATTAATTACTAGACGCTTTAAAAAAGCGCCCAAGACACTTTGCTTTGAACTTTTCCATTTTCGCTCTTTTCCGTGGGCGAAGTCAGGGTAATTTTAAGTCAGGGTACTTTTAAGTCAGGTACTTTTAAGTCAGGAGACTTTTAAGTCAGGTTACTTTTAAGTCAAGGTACTTTTAAGCCAGGGTACTTTTAAGTCACGGTACTTTTTAGTCAGAATACTTTTAAATCAGGGTACTTTTAAGTCAGGGTACTTTTAAGTCAGGGTACTTTTGGCGCGTTTAAGATTCACTAATGGCCATTTCTTAAAATTGCCTTTTAGAAAACGGGTTTTTGAGAAATATTCCACAAATGTTACACGCTTTCTCCCCTTTTCCTGGCATACTGTTGAGCAAAAACTTGGGTTACTGCAATTTTTTATAAATAAAAGGTTGCAGCTATCATATTTTTCCCCATCCATTGAGCACACTACCTCAAGTCTCCCATCTCCAGTAGGGGGTGCCCCTCTTGTTTCGACCAGTGGAGTAGAATCAAACTGCCAATCTACCCCCAAATTGAACACCACCCACATTCGTCGGAGAAAGGCTACTTCGCAGGCGTTCGATTACAAGAGCGCTATATAAATTTACTTGAAATTACATTACCTTGGTGGCCTCGACCAAGGCAACTGACAGACAGCGACGTTTTTGCTGAGCGAGACAAAAAGCTTTGGCGAAATCTACGTTGTTGAATTTTCTCAATCAAATTCTATCGTGTTGTAATAGCGTACAGAATTAGCGATCAGTGGCGGTTCCAGGATTTCTTGGTGGCGGGGGGTGAAATGAATTCATGGAAAGTTGGATTTGGTGGGGGGATGAAAAGAGAAGGAAAAATCATCAATAAACTTTGCCGAAAAAAGGCTGGCAAAAAGGGCATTTTCACCATAATTTTACTACACTCCTACCAAAAAAATAGACTGACAAGCAAAAAAGGTCATCCGCAGTCTTTTCTCCATAGTTTTACTAGACTTTTACCTCAAAAAATAAAAATATTTGGGTTTTCGCAAGTAAAAAACAGTCCGGAAGTCCGGTGGGGGGTGCATTCCCACTCATCCCATTCCCCACGTGGAACCGCCACTGTTAGTGATCCGCCCCGCTCGGAAGAGATGTCCACAGAGGAAAATAGTAGACAGTCGGTGAAATAATTAGGAGATTGTCGCTTCACAATCGAAGGCTCACTGGCACTGCGCTTATTTACTTACTTGTTTATTTATTGACGCGTGCATTTTTAACAACGCGGTTGACGAATTTCTTTTATGAAAATACTGACTGTCGCTCTAAATCACCACAACAACAACAACAACAACTACTACTACTACTACTACTACAACAACTACTACTACTACTACTACTACACTGAAAGGAGTTCCTTTTTATAATTCACCCATTTTCTGATTTCTGTTAATTTTCCGACTGAACGTAAAACTTAAAGCTAGATTTAAGAAAAGTCTTTATGCATGTACTCGCATCGCATCATGTTGGTTTTCAACAGAGGATAAATCCTACTAAACCATCTACTACTACTACTACTACTACTACTACTACTACCACTACTACTACTACTACTACTACTACTACTACTACTACTACTACCACTACTACTACCAGTACTACTACTACTACTACTACTACTACTACTACTACTACTACTACTACTACTACTACTACTATTATTATTATTATTATTATTATTATTATTATTATTATTATTATCATCATCATCATCATCATCATCATCATTTGTTACAAAGAGTTTCTTTCTTAAATCAGTTACAAACACGCACCCATACAAATAAACACACAAACAAACAACCAGACACATGGATTGTTTGCATCTAGATTCAAATTGCCGGCGATGATGACGCTTTGCTTGGGTCCGGCTGTTGATCTTACTTACCGGACATCTCATCCATCGGACCAGATAAAGCGCACAGATAACGACTGCGGATAATTTGTCCGACCAACAAGATAAGATCATCGTCTCCGAACCGAGAGTATCTCAGACTCTGCAGTAATAATTTCGAATTAATCAGGTGATTGGTGAGTAGGGTTATTAGAACGGAAGCCTCGGTTTCAGTTCAACGCAGCCTCGTTCTCGCGCTTGCGTTCACCCTTCACTTCGGAATCGCCCGATCAACCCGTCTTCTTCGACGGCCAGTGTGGCTTGAGTGCTCGGCACTTAATGGACGCATTGGCAAAACAGGCCCCCAGGAGTGCCCGGCCATTTGCTAAAATCTGATTATGCGCGTCGGGACGGAAAATAAATAAATTGACAGGAGGCAGAAAGCAATGCACGAGAGAGAGAGAGAGAGAGAGAGAGGAGAAAATAACTGGGGGGGGGAATAATTCTCGGGTGTAGTGTAATCGAATTTCACGCCTTTAAAGTTCCAGTAAATTCAATCACTTTAATACACTAGACATGACTCGGTTTTAGCTTTTCCAGCAGCGCTGTTGTGCGACCAAAAGGGACGGCGACAATGGAGCAGGCCGGATACGGACATTCGGTTCACGGTTCAACGAGGGAAGGGGACAATTCGCTTTCCATTTCCACATTCTGCCTTGCATGCCCGTTCCGCCCCTTTCTGTACGGATTATCGTTAGAATTATCGAAAAGAAAGAAAAGACATTCTCTTATTTACACCCATTTGGCCTTGCGTCATGATGCGAAATTAGCAAACAACGTTGCTGTGGTTGCTTTGGAGCGCGTGCCTCTATACCCCGTGTGCCCCTGTGCCCCGTGTGCCTCTATGCCCCACGTGCCCCATGTGCCACTCTGCAGTGTAGACCTGTTAGTGAATCGATGGTTGAAACTAATCATCATCATCATCATCATCAATATCATCATCATCATCATAATCATCATCATCAACATCACCATGCACCATGCACCATCATCATCATGTTCTCTGTCCTGAGAAAGGTTCAGGGCTCCATTGTTTCCATTCATTCTTCTCTGCGTCTTGCTTCTTCTTTGATTTCTGCGTAGGTGGTCTTGTGACGCTGTACATCAGTTTTCATCATCCAGTCCAATAGCAGTCTCCCTGGTTTACCTTTGATCATCATCATCGTCTCCAATCCGGTTCCTCTGTCTTCATCATTTGAGTCCTTAAATCGCGTCTCACTAACACACATTCTGACATGAAATTTAAACCAGAGAATGCAGACAAATGATACAGGTTTACCTAGTATTTATCAGATTACGTCCACATACAGTACCTGCTCATGTCAGTGGCGGTTCCAGGAATTCTTGGTGGGGATGGGGGGAGGGGGGTGGGTGAAACAATTTATAGGAAGTTTCAGGGGTGAAAAGTGAAGAAGAAGAAAAAAGAAAAGAAAAGAGAGAACAAGTTCAGTGTTAGTGTGTTTTGCCCCAAGTGTTAATACGCCCTGCCAAATAAGCCCCACAAGCGAAAAACAAGGTCATTCGCAGTATTTTCCACTAAATTTTTTCAAGAACTCGCCGGAAAATAGGTTGACAAGCCAAACAAGGTCGTCCGTAACATCGGTGGGGTATGTATTCCCGGTCATCAACACGGTGGAATCGCCACTGGTCGATGTTTTTGAAACTCCAATCATATGTCGTAGCATTTCTTTTTTAATATCGTCTTCCGTTTTTTTGCGTTTAGCAGCATCGACCATGTCCCGGATATGTAGGCAGACGTCTACGCGTAATATGTAACAAGCTTGCCACTGGGCGCCTCTTGAAATCAGAGGGGAGAAGTTGACGTTTCAACACAATGGTCGTAATATTTCAGCAAGGTTTTCAAATTTCAATGTGAAATATTGGTATTTGCATTTTCTGGGGAGGGACAATATTTGTCGGGCGCCCATGACTACTGCTCAATTTCATTACTCACAATAATTTTACATTTGTCAGGACAATATATGCTAAGACAAGCAATATGCGAAATCGATAGGTTCCAACCCAACCAAAACCCGTGCTGGCAGTAGGGGTATATGACCCAACCCAACCCCAACGCACAAAATTGTTCTCTTGTCTCTTGATCAGGGAAAATTCGTCCGCTGAGATAGGATATTCTTGTCTTCCGAATGGACGACCTTGGAGGGCACACGGAGACATAATCGGTTATTGGAGGTCAGAGGAAAAGAGTAATGCGTTAACCCATGGCGGAGACTTTTTCCTTGAGCCACTTTACGGAGCGCTCGATTCCTTGAAATCGTAAAACTAAAACACTGATGTTAGGGACGGAGTGCACGTGACCCAGATATCGGTTCGGAAACGAGGTTGGCTCGTCGATCGATAAGTCACTACGAGAGAGAGAGAGAGAGAGAGAGAGACAAACAGAGAGAGAGAGACAAACAGAGAGACAGAGACAGACAGAGACAGAGACAGAGAGACAGAGAGAGAGAGACAGACAGACAGACAGACAGACAGAGACATAGAAACGGAGAGAGGGAGAAGGAGAGAGAGAGACAGAGAGACAGACAGAGAGACAGACAGACAGAGACAGAGACAGAGACAGAGAGACAGAGAGGCAGAGAGACAGAGGAGAGAGAGAGAGAGAGAGAGAGAGAGGGGAGGGAGGGAGGGGAGGGAGGAGGGAGGGAGAGGAGAGAGGAAGAGAGAGAGGAGAGACAGGGAAAGAGAGGGAGAGAGAAGAAGAAAGGGACGAAGAGAGGCAGAGGCAGAAGAGTCGATTGTAAGCTGTTTCAGTGCGTCTAATCTTTATTCATGAGACAGTTCGGAGGTTACATTTTAGTGGTTGGGAGTTAAACGCCGTTTTAGTGCTTCGGCCATATTAATCCGCCAATAGACACCATAGACAGACAACGTCGCGATGCGTTCACCATTAAAACCGCAAGTTCTAAACCGAAGTTTGAAGAATATTTATTTCCAACTCAACTCAACTGAAGAAAACTTAGAATTATTTACAAGTGTAAATCACAATAAAAGAATATTTATAAATTCTTAAATAACGTTAACCAGTGGTGTCAAAACCTTGGCCCGCGGGCCAAACTTGGCCCGCGGGCTGATTTTATTTGGCCCGCGAAAATATTAACGTATTAAATTTTTTTACTAAAAGTTTATGTGTGAAATTGGCTGTTAGGCATGACTAGAATACAACATCTACATCGCTTCTGTTGGGAAGTCTCAAACAATTAAATGTTTACATTGCAACATGCAGAAACTATACAGTTTGGGTTTGACTGTAAATCATTAGTGTGGGGTTAACTCTTTAGAGTCGAAGACGCCAAGGGTTATAACTGATGTCTACAGAACTGATTAATAACGGACATAATTCTTTTCTGTGTGAAGTTGTGGCATGAATAAAGTCGGACATTTTATTTTGGAAGAAAGAAATTTTGTTGTTGTTCCAAGTTTTACTTTGTTCGTGCATGGTTTATCGTTCATCAAGGGTTAAGCTCCTTGCTTTCATACAGAAAGGTGAATATAAGTCAAGGGGGCGATCACCCGGTGATTCAGAAAGTCTTGGGTCGTTCTGTTTCGACCAATGGCTCCCTCTCACAGTCATTTTGGGTAGAGGGACCACACGGTGATAGTAGTCTGATTTTGGGGGTTATATATCCCTATATACCCCCGTCGCTACGATCTTGATTATGCATTTGGCTACAATTTCACCGGTTTTATTATTCCACTGTGATTATATAACATTCAGGAATACTAAGGAATTAGTCTTTGCACTGATGTATTATATTATTCAAACACATTGTTCGTTACTATTCCATCTCGAAATCGTGTGACGCTAATCCTCATGCCTGCCTTTGTGACTGACTGATCACAACGATTTTCCTAATTCATTCTGTCTCCCGGTCTCTGCCTATTCGTCCCCACGGGCATTGCGACTACGATATCCGGGCGCCATAGAAGTTGATCGATCGGCTAATGGTGGAGGAGGCAAAATTAGTTTAATTTTCATCTCCGCCCGCGTCGGTGTTGTTCTGTCGATGTCGAACGACGAATCTGTCGAATGAAAGAGATTCGATGGGCGCCCGGAGGCGAATTGAAATCGACTGACGATGGGCAGCAAGATTAATTGGCGGGCTCTCTCTCTCTACTCCGGTCAATCGATGGTGATGACTGGTGGGACTCCAGGAGGATTGGGGTGGGTAGGTAGGTGGGGGTTGGGGGGTTGGACATGGTACGCATTGTCACATCGCCCTTCAGCATCTACTATTCAGAGGATTTAGAACGACATTGGCGTAGCCACGGCAAAGACGTCACTGGGTCCATTTTCTCAGAACCCAACCCAACCCATCAAATCTCCAACCCAACCCAACCAAACCCATGCTGGCAGTAGGGTTATACTTGACCCAACCCAACCCAACGCACCGTAATACATTGCAATTTCTAAAACTATGACTTATTTCCTCACCAACCCACCACAAATATCGTAAAGTCTGACCCATTCCAACCCAACCCAACCCATGGGTTGACCCCCCCACCCAACCCATGGCCATGGGTTGGGAGGGGGGATCGATTCTTTTGTCGTGGGATTTGCATAAAACTGTTGAGAATTTATTTATTAGTGGGTGGGGGAGGGTGAGAGGAAGCACTAGCAAAGAGAGTATCGTGATTGTGCATAGAAATCATGGACAAGCCTTGATTTTTGCTAGTCTGTCGATGTGCCCCCGTCCTCCCCGCCCCCGCCCCCACTCAATTCCGGAACGCCGGGCTTCTTTGGTCGTGCTTACAATCTTCAGTCTTCGCGACCCACAGGTTCACCGATCGAATGAATGTCGTACAGTATATCGCCGCCGGGGGCGCATGTCCGTATGGCGCTATAGAAGTTGGTAGTTCTCCAACTGCGGAGTTTTTTTGCCTGGTGCAAAAAAAAGCAACGGAAGATAAGTTTGACGACGACGACTTTGTCGTCGGGTTTTTTGTTCATAATAAACGACGGCGCCTTTGTCGGTCGGTGAATAGGTCTTTTTTGCCCGGTAATACCGTCGTGACCGGTAAATGTCATGTTACCGGAGACAGGTAACCTCTTGACCGTGTAAATAGAATGGTCAACAGACTCCCATATAAAGCACTCGGCGGCTCTACACATACAAAGAACAAAGAAAAAGAGGAAGAGGAAGACCAGGAAAAAGTGGATGGATAACATCAAAGAAGACCGAAAGATATCAAATGACAATAATAGATGGAATAATGAGATTAACAACGGAAAAGATAAATGGAAAAGTTTTGTGTTAGCTATTGACTTAAGAGCCGAAAGCAACTATGATGATGACTTGTAAGCGAAGGTCTCCTGAATTTTCCCAGAACACAGCCTCTCCTGTTTCTTCATTCCCAGCCCAGGTTCTGCTGCACGCTAGCGATGTGATGTAATACGACTTTTTATAGCGCTTTTTTTATCACGCATTTTTCTAGCGTATTTTCTGCGCGAAAGAAGGACAGCCATCTAAGCATGACATGGAAACTCACAACGCACGGCGCTATATAAATCGTCGTGTATAGAATAGAAAAGAATAGCATGCAGGTTTTTCAGGAAAAAAACAGGTTTTTTAATATTTTAAATTTCGAGCTAATAGTGAAAAAAGTAAGTGACGCGCTTAGAGAAATTTTATTGCCACATTTTCCGGACCCCAGACAAGGGGGCAAACCTGGTCAGAAAGATGGTCGTGTCCTAATTTTTTCTCAGGTGATAACCCGTTTTTTGCTTGTTTGACTTTTTAAACTTAGGATTGCTTAACCCCTTAACCGTGTATTTAACTGTAACTCAATGTAAAATGGACGGATATATGATCCCCAGTTAAGGGGTTAAGAGTGACGATGACCTAATGCTTGCTTTTTTGACTTTTGACAATAAAATAAACCATGGTTTTTGTTATTTCACAGCCAAAAACACCCGTGTTCACGCCCATATAGGGACCAGTGTTTAATCTCGACTCTGGACTCTCGGGGGGAGGGGGGAAACTGACAAAACAGGGGGAAAGTCAGCTAGGGGGCTACGGTTAGTTGATATATTATGCCAACTTTTCCGGGGAATTTGAAATTTACGGGGGTGGGGAAAGGGTAATTTTCGGCCTAATCCCGATGATGATGATGATGATGACGATTACGATGATGATGATGATGATGATGATGATGATGATGATGATGATGATGATGATGATGATGATGATGATAGCGACGCTCAGTGCATATTTCGGCCTGCATGGCGGGTGGGCCAACGACTTCTCTGTGGTGACGCGAGAATTTCTATCGTTATATACGCGTAAGTAAAATTCGCTGGGAAAACGAAAAAATAAAAGCCATTAAGTGATTAAATATAAATACGGACAAGAGCATCAATCAGAGAGAGAGAGAGAGAGAGAGAGAGAGAGAGAGAGAGAGAGAGACGCACGGTATATTGTTACCGTATTGCCGGCGGGGCTGCTAAGAAGGATTTTCACAACGCAATACATTACGAGATGACATGTCGCACGATTGCCAAATGAATGATGGCAGGTGGTTGCGCACTTCGGGAAAAAATATTCAGTGCAAATTGCAGTATTCTCGCACTACTGCTACAACTTGTCTTTGTAGTTGAAAGAAGGGTGGGGAGGTGGGGATGAGGGGGTGCAGTGACTAGCCATCATTTATACAGGTACGTTAGAATTTGCTTTCATCTTGGAGCAGAGAGCGCGAAAGATGACAGATGAAGCGATGTGAATATTTTATGGCTAATTAGATATAATGTCTCTTACGTTAAAGCGATACTTGTTGATGTCGATATTGTGTGTGTGTGTGTGTGTGTGTGTTCGGTTGTATACAATAAGTTTTCAACCTCGCGGGACGTGAAACCGGTGTGGTGTGATATTTGTACCCCCTCCCCCGTTAGCTCATTTAACTAACTAACTTAGCACAATGACGCAAGTATAGGTTGTTTTCCCCCACACTAGTCATGCATGGGCGGAAGATGGCCGAGTGGGTTACGTGCTGGAGCGTCACGCTGACGGAGCGGGTTCTAGCCCCGTTAGTGCCCCTAGTGGCTTTCACACAGGCAGTAATGCCTCCTAAGCCACTTTAAATCATGCTAAGTTTAAGTTCTGCGTGAAACGTATACTTACATTATCCAGTAGAAGTTTAAAGCAATATATATATATAGTGTTATATTATTGTAAAAATCATTTAATAGACAGTTGGAATACCATTCTGCCAGTGGCGTCTACAGGCATTTTCCAGGTAGGAAGCATGGGCGCAAACCTGGTCAGAAACAGGGGCGTAGCGACGAGGGGGGTAAATCGGTATATATAACCCCAAAAATCAGTCTACCTTAAAATTGTTTATGTGATTTTATATGTGGTTTATATGGTTTATGTGGTTTATAGTCAATATTTATACCCACCCAAAATATTTATACCCTCCCTAATCAAATTCCTGGCTACGCCCCTGGTCATAAAACACGGTCGTGTCTTAATTTCGTGGATTTATATAGCGCCTTGGAAGCAGCACAACAGTAGCTGCTTATTCTTAGGCGCTCAGCCTCCCTTAAAATAGCTACGGTCTCGATATCCTGATCTAGAAAACAACTGGCTCAATATCCCATTTAATCCGGTCTTCTATCCCGATATATCCCCCAAAGAAATCGCCGAGAGATCTCGCGGATATTATGTGTAAAATATTGTCGGCGTCTAGAGATCCGATGTGGCAGCTTTACGCGCGAATTTTTAGAAATCCATTCTAGGCACTTTACGTCCCATTTCTCCGGCTTCGTCGTCGTCGTCGTCGTCGTCGGCATTGACTGCGAAAATCGACTGCGGTAATTTATTCCGGACCTGTCGTTCCTTTTAAAATCCGGCGAGTGACGACCGGAATGCAATGCCTGTCATATGAAGTGCACGCATACCCCGAGGCAAGTGCATGATGTCAGAAATCGATGCGCACTAGTTTTGGCAAAATTCTACCCCGATATATATACATATATATATATATATATATATATATATATATATATATAGAGAGAGAGAGAGAGAGAGAGAGAGAGAGACAGACAGACAGACAGACAGACAGACAGACAGACAGACAGACAGACAGAGACAGACAGACAGACAGACAGACAGACAGTGAGAGAGAGAGAGATTGCTCCGTCTTTTAATGTACAGCCGTTGTCGTGGTTACGCCGCGGAGATCAAAAGACCAGGTCCGGTGCGGTTTGTTCTTTGCCGCCGACGGAATTCTATTTGCTGCAATTTGGTCTTCCGAAATATAAGTAATGATCTTCTCGATCACGATCGATGATCGAACGATATTTGAAGAGATATGCCGCAGAAAAGAACTCGAAAAAACGAAATATACGAATATATATATATATATATATATATATATATATATATATATAAGCCATATAGAGACATTCATATTGGATACGATTCAGTGCTCTCTTTACAATTTTGTGCATATATATATACACATACATATATATATATACATGATTGCACTATGTATAATGTGTGTGTGTATATATAGTGTGATGCTATATACCTGTATAGTATTATACTAAAATCAGAACATTTGTATAAACTGTGTCAAATGAAACGTATATAATTGTATATCTTCTCTGCCTGAGTATTTTTGATCGTGGGAGCTTAAAAGTTTTTGTACGCGTGATGTTTCTTCCATTCAAAAGAACTTTATAATTCTGGCCGATTGCTCGAACAATAGACGCTTTTAATCAGGAGTAATCACATTTTTATGTCCCCACACAATGCATCCTGTACCAGTGGCGGCTCTAGGATTTGGCAAGTGGGGGGCCGTTAGGGCGGCAACTTCTAATCATGGGGTCCAACCATTTGTTGTTTAATGTATGTAGCATTAAGTATAGGGTCCCAATTGGGGGCCACTGGGTGGGGGGCTACTGGGGGCAGGCACTCAATGGGGGCACGGGCCTCCCTGGCCCCCCGGTGGAGCAGCCACTGTCCGGTACACCCACCCAATACATTTTAAAAAGCTCTGGTTTCTCGCTTCTGACACAAATATGACCAGTGTTTATTCTAGCCACCTTGACATTGGGGATTTTGAAATGTTTGGGGAGGGCAAGGTCTGAGTCTCCACATTTTTTGGGAGGGGGCATTTCCATCTCTCCAGCCAACATATAAAAAATTTGTGGGGAATTTTAAAACTTGGGGGAGGGGAAATTCCGCTCAAAAGGGAATGATTAAAAGCAGCTATGAAGACTTCCATAATTAAAAGACTTGTCCAGATTATTTCTACGGAGAACGGTGCTATTGAATGTTCGCTAATATAATAGTTATCTGACCGAGCAATAAGTCACCGTTTCCGATACGCGTCTCTCCGCCGCCGTCCGAAAAAAAACTATAGTTGTATTATTAAGAACGCCGCGAGGAAGGAGGTAATTTAGTCGCTTTGATTGTGTATTTGTCCGATTTTTCTCTAGATACTGGTTGTGTGTGTTTCAATGATTGATAACGGACTGAAATATGGACAGATGCTAATGCTAAAATGAGAATTTCAGATTAAATGATTAATTTTTAATGGTGTTTTTCACAATCCGGTCCAAACGTACACACCGTAGTCGCTCGCTTCTAATGTCGTCAAATCTTTTTTTCAATCTTCTTCTTCATCATCTTCTTCTTTCTTCTTCTTCTTTCTTCTTCTTCTTTCTCTTCCTCTTTTTCTGTTTTCTCTTCTTCTTCTTCTTCTTCTTCTTCTTCTTCTTCTTCTTCTTCTTCTTCTTCTTCTTCTTCTTCTTCTTCTTCTTCTTCTTCTTCTTCTTCTTATTTTTATTTTTATTCTTCGTTTTCTTCTTGCTTCTTCTTATTCTTCTTTTTCTTCTTCTTTTTTTTCTTCTTCTTCTTCTTTTCCTCGTTCATTTCTATATCGACATTGAAACCATGGAGGTATTATACCTGGAGACGGCATTACGTTATTTCGGTGAAGCCGACTAGCTGGGAAATTCAGAGACGGCAGCCACAGTTTGGGTCTACCAAGATGGCCGCCAACACATGTTTTGGGTCTACCAAGATGGCCGCTAACCATGGAGGTACTATATTTAGCCTACGCGCTACTGGCTTCACGCAGCCTGGGCTCAAAATGACGTAATGCCGTCTCCTGGGATAATACCTCCACGATTGAAACTAGTGAAGATGTCTAGATGCCAGTTTGAGCATGTTCCGCCGATTTCTTCTCTGATATAGCGCAATGTTTTATTGTGTTAAGACGAACGCCTTCGCTATCTGCTTTAGAGGCAAAGTCAAATATAATGCATACATAGGCACTTACTCAGAGAAATAGGCTCAAGATAACCAATTGTAACGATCATCATCATCATCATCATCATCATCATCATCATCATCATCATCATCATCATCATCATCATCATCATCATCATCATCATCATCATCATCATAATAATCATCATCATTATCATAATAATAATCATCATCATTATCATAATAATAATAATAATCATCATCATCATCATTGTCGTTGTCGTAGTTGATTTCAATGCGGTTTCTGAGGGATAAGTTATCACCTCTGTTGCTGTCGCTGACATAGCATTCCTGCCACTGGCCGGCATAGCTAGCTGTAGCTGATGATTGTCCGCTGAAAAGTGGGACGGCGGCGACCGCTCTAAAGCCTTAAATCTACGACGCAGCCATTTAAACGGGATCTCGGACCATTGAAACGAGGACAGATCTTTGCAATTCCAATGGCCCGATGGCATCATCCACTGAGAGAGAAAGAAAGAGAGAGAGAGAGAGAGAGAGAGAGAGAGAGAGAGAGAGAGACAGAGCAGCGACATCTGATGGAAATCTTGTTCCTCGTCGTCTTCTTTCTCTTGCGTCGTCGAGTTCTCTATTTTTGCGCGTCGAAAAGACGGACCAGCCGGAGGGTCGGTGGGCGGCCGGCGGGGTAGATGAGAGAGAGAGGATGGACAGCTCTCCCCCCCCCCCACCACACCCCATATCGATCAGGAACCCTCCTGCTGGAAAAAACCCGCCACTGATTCAATACCATGTGGCGCCTGGTAAAAGAGAAACCGGGGGGGAAGAGAGAGGGACGTCGGAAGGCCAGCTGAACAAACGAAGCTATTAATCACCGGGAGAGGACTCTTTGGCCTTTTTTCGCCGCCGAGTGAGGCCAACGTACGAAGGCCAGGACAGAAAGAGAGAGAGAGAGAGAGAGAGAGAAGGCCAGTTCCTCGAATGATCGAAAGCGCCGCCCCGATCGGATGGATTAATTAATCTTTTTTCGGGGTGGGGTTGCGGGGGGTCGGTGGCCCCTGTCCGTCGACCTGTTGGACGGAGGAGAATTTATTTTCAAAATCGGTTTATGGTATTATGCAAAATCTCCGTCGCCGTAAGCGCGTTTGGTTACGCGACACAATTACTTATTTGTCTCTTGACACGGAAAATCTAGAAGCTCTTCGCGTGTGGACGTGCTCTGGATCCAACGCGACGCCACCGGATTTCCAGAAGATCTACCGGTATTTACGCCTAATCTACGGGTTTCAAGTGGCAACTGATTCATTCGGTTTTAAATATCGATTTAGGGAAATTGTTCAAATTCGCCCAGAATCTCGAACTTTTGAGGTTTCACATTTCGCAAACAAGGCGACGTCTTCCAGAATTTCAACAGTACAGTATTTTAATGCGGAAAAATTTAAAAATTGTCATCGTCTTACGAACGATTTGAAAGAGTTCTAATTCAGCCAAAAATTTTACATAGACTTTGCATTGAAGTGAGAAAATAGAACGAATATGTCCGCCAAAGTTCTTTAACATCTTCAAGTTCTCTTTTGAATTTCTAAAATCGCCAGTGGCGATACTGATACAGTATATTTGATATTTTTCACCGGGCATAGGCCTACTTTCAGGATAGAAGCCTACGTTTGCTAGACACCAAAATAAAATAGTCAGTATGTTAGTCGATCATGTGTTCTCGCATCTTTCAGCTATGCTCAACGTGTTCTTATACTTGACCACCGCGAATTGTTCTACTGACCTAAAATCAAGAGTTATGTAGCAGAATAGAAACGAATTTCTCACGCAGTCAAAGCGATCTGTATCCATTTGACTAACCGTTCTGACAGGTCATTTTGAGGAATCAGTCGCCAGTAACCGGAACGCCACGACAATATAAGCGAACTGAAAACCCCCCTCTCTCTCTCACTCTCTCTGTTTGTCTGTCTGTCTCTGTCTCTGTGTCTCTGTCTCTGTCTCTTTTCCTCTCTCTGTCTCTGTCTCTTTCTGTCTGTCTGTCTCTGTCTCTGTCTCTTTATGTCTGTCTCTGTCTCTCTGTCTCTGTCTCTGTCTGTCTGTCTCTCTGTCTCTGTCTGTCTGTCTCTCTCTCTCTTTCTGTCTGTCTGTCTCTCTCTCTTTCTCTCTGGCTCTGCTCTCTCTCTCTCTCTCTGTCTCTCTGTCTCTCTCTGTCTCTCTCTGTCTCTGTCTCTCTCTCTCTCTGTCTCTGTCTGTCTCTCTGTCAAAACCTTCTCTCTGTCTCTGTCTGTCTGCTCTCTCTTTCTCTCTGTCTCTCTGTCTTCTCTGTCTGTCTGTCTCTCTCTCTCTCTCTCTCTCTCTCTCTCTCTCGGCATTTTCTCTGTTGATCATTATTCAGGAAAACCGTTTCCCATAGTATTGATTGGAAAACCCCAGCTGCCAATCGCTGATGCTTACTATAGAGCAAACTTCTCTACACGATCTACTTGTCGTGTACCTCACCAGTTACCCTCAAGTGCTTTTGTGACAGTACGAGATTGTATGGCGAGCCGCAAAACCTTAAAGCTTAGCTAGATTATTATTATTATTATCATTATTATTATTATTAGTAGTAGTAGTAGTAGTAGTAGTAGTAGTTGCAGCAGTTGTGCAGCAGCAGCAGTAGACCAGTGTAGCAGCAGACAGCACAGCAGCAGCAGCAGCACAGCAGTAGTGCAGCAGCAGCAGCAGCAGCAGCAGCAGCAGCAGCAGCAGCAGCAGCAGCAGCAGCAGCAGCAGTGGCAGCAGCAGCAGCAGTGGTGCAGCAGCAGCAGCAGCAGCAGCAGCAGCAGCAGCAGCAGCAGCAGCAGCAGCAGCAGCAGCAGCAGCAGCAGCAGCAGCAGCAGCAGCAGCAGCAGCAGCAGCAGCAGCAGCAGCAGCAGCAGCAGCAGCAGCAGCAGCAGCAGCAGTAGTAGTAGCAGCAGTAGTAGCAGTAGTAGTAGTAGTAGCAGCAGCAGCAGTAGTAGTAGTAGTAGTAGTTATGTAGTAACGTTTTCTCGCATAAGTATAGGCCAACGTCCAAAAATTGCAAATGTTACATTTCCAACTGTATCTTTTGGCGTCTCTCTTTCCATTTGTTTCTGGTACATTTTATTGTTACCCATGGTGGTCCAAATGCGGTCGGTCGAATAGGGGTTTATTAGGTCTATGATCGCCTCATAGAATTTTATACAAACGTGCACATAATATTGCGTACCAGAAAAAGCAATGCATACCTCACTTAAGGAAAAGCATCAACTTTTTTCCTTCAGCAGGAGTTCCATATTGCTTTCACGCTGGTAGAGAAATATGTAAAATGGCCACAAGTTTAAATAAAAGTGTTTCATGGAAATGATGGAATTCTTTAAACTGGCAATGTAGGTTTTATATACGAAGGTTACTATGATCAACTTTTGCATCATGAATAGTTTTGTGCATTATCGGCCGATGCCGATAGCTAAACGGCAGATACCGATTATGCATCGGCCGATAATCGGCGCACACATAGTAGACCTATATATTATATGCATTGTGAACTGTGGAGGGGAGGGGGAGGGTGGATGGGGCCTTGGCATTGAAATCGAGGCGGACATGAACTGATCACGTGACCGGATATATCCAAATCGCGCTTACCAAATGCGACCGGCAATTTCACTGTCGACGTAACGATTTCACGGTATACCAGTCTATGCTGTTATATAGCGCCCAAATAATGTCCATCCACGTAGTACAGGAAGCGATATCACTAATAGGATAATAGGTTCATTAACCTATCCATTAATAGGTCAATTTAGTTTCTAGCAAAAGTCTGCTGCCACCGAATCAACGCAGTCGGCCTAATGCTGTAAGGTATGTGTCCATACACATGATGTCATAATTATGAGACAGATGTATACAGTAGAACTTCGTTATAACGTACTTAGAAGGTCTTTTAAAATTTAGCACGCTCTATCCGAGGTACGCTATATCCAATACGGTAGCGCAGCACACGGTACCGTAAATTGCGGTACGCTATAACCGAGGTACGTCATATCGAAGTTCTACTGTACATTTAATAAAGCTGAGGTACATTACAGTAATAATCTAATTCAGTGCCTGTATATTGATTGCTTATGCCATTGCCTATAATCATGATCATGATCCTGTTCCTGGTCGTTGTAGTCATTATCACGATCATCATCATCATCATCAACAACAACATCGATATCGTCGTCGTCGTCATCGTCATCATCATCGCATCGTTAGCGTGCCAAATGGCTACTATGGCTCGAGCCATGGGCGGCACACATGAAGGGGGCGGCAAATTGAGCGGCGATGGCCTTTTTTTGCTTGTCAGGTTGTCGGAGAGTTTTAGCGAAGGGGCGGCAAAATTCCAGAAGGGGCGGAAAATTCGGCCGCGACGACCTTTTCTTTGCCTGTCAGGTATAATAGGAGAAGGTTGGGTGGGGGCGGCATTTCTTTCCAGGAGCCATGGGCGGCACCAGACCACGCTACGCCACTGCATCATCGTTGTCGTCTCGGCCACCGTTAGTGCCGTTATCGCGTACAAATGTAAACGGAAGACAAGAAAAAAAGATAAGAAAAGTAGCACAGTTTACTATGATATATAATATTATCTGTTAATTATAATCTAATTCAGTGCCTGTATATTGATTGCTTATGCCATTGCCTATAATCATGATCATGGTCCTGTTCCTAGTCGTTGTAGTCATTATCACGATCATCGATCATCATCATCATCATCATCATCATCATCATCATCAACAACATCGATATCGATATCGTCGTCGTCGTCATCATCATCGCATCGTTGCAATGTTATACAACATAACTACTCGTTTATTTCGAAAGTTCAATATAGTTTTGGATTCGATTTACATCCTTAGTACCGCTACAGCTCACAGCTCAGACGTTTGAGGGTGGGGGAGGGAGTAGAGTGTTGTTCTGCATCTCCCTGGGAGAGGGGGTAGGGGACGGAGGGGAGGGGTAGATAAAAGCCATCGTCGGCAAATTGCGTTCATTACGGCAGAGCCAAGGGTCTTAGCGTTGCCTCGTTAAATTTCTTTAATATGCGTCGTATATTGGGAATGCGATATTGTATTTTGATATCTGGTTAAACTTCTTCCGTTTCGGTCACGTGACCGCCGTCCTAAATCGGCGAAAATTTATTATAGTCGCTATTTCCGTCCACAATTAAGTGCTACAACATCGTGTGTGTGTGTGTGTGTGTCTGGGAGAGAGACAGAGACAAAAGAGACAAAAAAGAGAGAGAGAGAGAGAGAGAGAGACAGACAGAGAGAGAGAGAGAGACAGAAACAGAGAGACAGAGAGACAGAGAGAGAGAGAGACAAAGAGTCAGAAGGAAGAGACATACACAGAGAGAGACAGACAGGCATACTGACAGAGACACACACACATAGAGAGAGTCAGAGAATGAGAGAGAGAGAAAACAGACAGACAGACAGAGACACACATAGAGAGAGTCAGAGAGATACAGACAGACAGAAAGAAATGAGAGAGAGAGAGAGAGAGAGAGAGAGAGACAGAGACAGAGAGTGAGAGAGACAAAGAGAGAGACAGAGTGAGAGCGAGAGAGACTGAGTGTGAGAAAAGTTATAAAGTTTGTATCCAAGAAGTCGACAGAAGAACATCGGAATCCAGATTTGGAGCAAAAGGGATTTTCCGAAGATGTTCGTTCCACGCCCGAGATCCGCTTCCGGGATCCCGATCCAAATCCGTATCCGGGGCTCGTCAAGATAATCAACCGCAGACGCCGAGGATAAGAGGGCAATTATTTCTGGAAATAATAATCATCCGCGTATTAATCCGGGACGGATATATGCGATCGAACGGCCCCGCTTTTAACAGTGAAACTCTGAGACAGACAGACAGACAGACAGACACACAGACAGTCAGTCAGACAGACAGACAGACAGACAGACAGACATACAGACACACAAACTCTGCTGGTCTCCGTTGTGAATAAATACGCGACCAGAGACACACACACACATAGAGAGAGAGAGAGAGAGAGAGAGAGAGAGAGAGACAGACAGACAGACAGACAGACAGACAGACAGAAGACAGAAAGAAAGAGTCAGAGAGAGCTGAACTGTAATGCGTTGTAAAGCGTCGCTCGTAAGCGGAATTTTACGCAGAGCAAGTTGCGCATTATGAAAGACTAGGAAAGGAAGTTAGCCGAGATGTTCAAGTGCATGAACTCAAACGCATCCTGCAGTCACAAACATTTCTATAGCATACGTTCAAACGGGCATTTCATCTTGCTCTTCTTATTCTTGCTCTTATTGTTCTAAAATTGTTATTATTATTTTTTAATTATTCTTCTTCTTGTTCTTCTTGTTCGTGTTCTTGTTTTTCTTGTCCTTCTTGTTCTTCCTGTTCATTTTCTTCTTGTTCACATTCTTGTTCTTGTCGCTGTTGTTTTTGTTGTTGCTGCTGCTCTTCTACTTCTTTTTTCCTCCTCCTCCTCCTCCTCCTCCTCCTCCTCCTTTTCCTCCTCCTCCTCCTCCTTCTTCTTCTTCTTCTTCTTCTTCTTCTTCTTCTTCTTAACGAAAGGAATTCTTCTTCTTCGTTTGACCGATGAACACCACAAGACTTAGAATTCCTTGAAGTCCGCGTCTGCCGCTCTCGATTTTCGCTTTCGACAAACCCACGATGACGTCATCGCGGTTCACGCGAACCTCTCCTCCTCCTTCTCCTCCTTCCTGTCTGTCGAAGAATCGAACGCACTACGGACACAGCCGCCTCCTGGCAGTGGCGGCTCCACCGGGAGGGCAGGGAGCCCGTGCTCCCTATTGAGTGCCTGCCCCCTGTTGGGACCCTATACTTAATGCTACATACATTAAACAACAAATGGTTCCCCCCCCATGATTAGAAGTTGCCACCCCAACGGCCCCCACTTGCCAAATCCTAGAGCCGCCACTGCTTCCTGGACCAAAGGAAGAGTCGTCCAACACGAACCGAAACAACCCTCGCATTATATAGCGCATCCAACTGGGCAACAGCGGCCGCCGCCCCACGGGCGAAATATCTTCGGCGCCGCCAATAATTATCCGCCGCCGCCTAACGCCCCGCGAATTCCTTTGAACCGCTCGCACACGGCCTGCTTCTTCTGACGCACGCGGTCCGGACGGATAGCCCGGTGATTTTCGCCGATTTTATACCCTCCCCCGCCCTTCCCCGTCGCGTGGACTTGATCACAGACTTCGTCAATCGTAAAAACTCAACCCTCCCCGCCCCCCGCGGCCCGCCACACACACACCCACACACACGCCCGTCATGGCTTCGGGTATAGGGGTACTCGAAGCGCTGAGTTTGACGGTAATTCGAAGCGATTTTACGATTGCGAAGAGGACCGACCGTCGTCTGGTCCTTTGTAATAATAATTGCGGTGCGATTTTTATCCAAGGCGTAGGGGAGGGGCACCGGGCACCGGGCACCGCCGCTGCTGTGGAATTAACAACGCAGTCGCCACCTGTCATTAAGCAATTAAGCCGTGTGTCGTGGTCATGGCGTTATACGACCAGTCTTCGGCGCGGGCATCTTTCCCATTCCGGGCGTTGTTCGGTCTCGGCTGGTTTTCTACGTGCGCGGAAAGCGAATCCGACCCGTTTTCCTCCGCATCGGGGCCGGAAATGAATTTCTCTATCAATATTCCCCCGGTGGTATTTAGCGTAGCAGTGGCGTAGCTAGGGCGGTGGGGTGGGGTGGGGAAATTTTCAGAGCCGGGTGCGGGGCCGGAAATGTAAGCGGCCGCTGGCGTGAGGAAATTTTCAGAGAAGTGGTGCATTTTTTTGTTTTTCCGGAAATGTAAAAATTATAACGATTACAAATTAAAATTAAAGAGAAATATCAATATAGCAATTGGGTCCTCCCTAAAGGGGCCGCCACTAGACCCCTCTAATTTTTGTCTTCCGAAAAGTCTTGACAAACAAAAAGGCCATCCTTGTATTTTTATGAGCTGTCTTATAATTATTTGAGGTCAATCAAAAATCCATGCTTTCATAGCAAAACATGAACCTTCTTAGTTCAAAGCCTTTACAAATTGCTTTATGAGACCTAATTTGATATTTTCTCTGTCAACCAATGGCTCATTTGACAACACATTTATCTATAATCTATCATCGGCCACGGGGACCTTTTCTTGGCTCGCCAAGACTTTTCGAGCTGTCGGGGAAAGTCTTGGGAAATCGATTTGGCGTGGCCTTTCTATGCGGATTGAAAAAAAATCGCCACTTTTAAATATGCTCGCCGCTGTCAAACTCTCATTTATTCCCCTGGTGCTAAAACCTGGCTGCGCCACTGTGCCGTGTAGGCCTATAGTCCCATGCGTGTTTTTTGTTCTAAGCTGTTTCCTTCCCGCGGCGTCTCGATATGCCAATGGAACTGTTGAAATATCGATGCCTATACAGGACAGACCATCGCTGGTGTTAAAAATAATCATTCTTTTCCTGAGAGATGCTGGTTCCAGAATCTCTCTTTCTCGTAAGAAAAAAGTCGATTGATTTTAAATATTGAGTGTTATTGGCCATAACTCGTCGGTTCCAAAGATATTCCACTGTTGCATAATTCAGTCGATTGGGAAACTGTGAAGACTTGTTTGAAACTCTCCGAAGGAAGTTCAGGAGAGGATTTCGAGAAAGAGCATTCTCCAAACTTGACGGTCTTCGACGGAGGTGGAACATAAAGTTGAATACGAGTTCTGGAACGAAGGTGGAGACACGAGAGATCATGCCAGGGAGAGGAGGAGGGGGAGTTACCCCCCCTCCAAACCCCAACTCCCAAAACCCAGCCCCGCCGACCGCGCGGTCAAACAGAGCTTTGGCCTCGAAAGAACTGCTGTTTAATATCCAGGATACAGCTGAAATAATTTGTAAAAACGATTACTTTACATGCATCATCATCATCATCATCATCATCATCATCATCATCATCATCATCATCATCTTCATCATCATCATCATCATCATCATAACTGCTCTCTGCCAACTCATTAGTGGCAATAGCTAGTAAAGAGAAAACATTTCTATCATTTCAGGCCTTTTTGTCAAATGTTAATTTTCCTCCTTCTGCAATTGAAAAAATTTTTATTGTCAGTTGTCTTTCTTTAAAATCGTGTTTTTTTTTTGTTTCCTTCCCGCGGTGTCTGATATGCCAATGGAATTTTTTCTACAGGACGGCATAATCAATGAGAGACTCTCTTTCTCGTAAGAAAAAGTCGATTGATTTTAAATTTAGTGTTATTGGCCATAACTCGTCGGTTCCAAAGATATTCCACTGTTGTAATTCAGTGATTGGGAAACTGGGAAGATTTGTTTTTTGAGGGAAGATCATCGAGGAGGAGGAGGAGGAGGGGAGTCCAGGTGGTCAAACAGAGCTTTGGCCTAGGCTATTTTTCCAGGATACATTTGAAATAATTTGTAAAAACGATTACTTTACATGCATCATCATCATCATCATCATCATCATCATCATCATCATCATCATCATCATCATCATCATCATCATCATCATCATCGTAACTTCCTTGCCAACTCATTAGTGGCAAAGCTAGTCAGAAAACATTTCCAGGCCTTTTTGTCAAATGTTAATTTTCCTCCTTCTGGGTCTTTCTTTGAAATCTTCTTTTATTTGTCTCTTCCTTTTTTAATGTATGTAGAGTGCTTTTTGGGAAGTCTCGAGTCCAGTGGCGGCTCTAGGATTTGGCATTTGGGGGTCGTTGGGGTGACAACTTCTAATAATGGGGGCCAACCATTTGTTGTTTAATGTATGTAGCATTAAGTATAGGGTCCCAACTGGGGGGGGTACTGGGGGCAGGCACTCAATAGGGGCACGGCCCCTCCCTGGCCCCCCCGGTGGAGCCGCCACTGCTCGAGTCTTCCATCCTGTGTACATGTCCATACCATGTTAGCCTCCTTTTTCTGAGTTTGTCCATGATTGTATTCTTTAATCCAATCCGCTGCCATATATCTTCATTTCTAAGTCAACTCTACATGCACAATACATTTAACAGAATTGCCTCTAATTGTAAGTAAGTACAGATCATTTGCAGAGTTTATTACCCGCAGGACTTATGTAGCGCATTAGTGATAATCACGATATCTTTTTAGTGCAAACGCGGTCATACAATGTAAGCAAGTAAGTAAGTAAATTATGAAGGCAGCTTCGCAATATATATTCTATTATCGAAATCGTTCGTGATACAAATGATATTAATGAGATTTATTATCGCTGTTACGATGGGCTGGGTTCAATCTAGTGTTATTATAAAATCTGTAGTAGAACGAATCGAAGAGAACAAATTATTACCACTTAGGAAATAATTCAATCATGCTGCAATTCAGAATAACTTTCTTATGAAGATTATTTATTATTATACTCATGATGATGATGACGACGACGACGACGACGATGATGATGATGACGACGATGTGCGCTTTAATTGTAATTTTACGAATGATATTCTGAAGTGACTAGTGAATTTTCTCATCATCATCATCATCGTCTTCGTCGTCGTCATCATCATCATCATCATCATCATCATCATCATCATCATTGTCATCATCATCAGTATCAGTATCATTATCATGATAGTTATCATCTTCATCATCATTATTATCATCATCATCATCAGTGTCATTATCATAATCGTCGTCATCAACATCATCGTTATCATCATCACCATAATTATCATCATCATCATCATCATCAAAATCATCATCAGCATCATCATTATCATCACCGTCATCATTGTCATCATCATCAGCAGCAGCATTATCATCATCATCGTCATCATCATCATCATTATCATCATCATAATCGTCGTCATCATCATCATAATCATCATCATCATCCTGCCACACCGGTTCTGGGCGATGACATGGGTTAACTGCCTCCACTTGTGCGACTCGATGTGCTTCTGGTTCTATCATAAAGGTCCATTCTGTGATGTTATTCGTCCAAGTCGTTTCTTGGTCTCTCTCTCTCTCTCTCTCTCTCTCTCTCTCTCTCTCTCTCTGTTTCTTTGTCCTTCAGTGATCTTCTAGCAATGTGGGCTTTTCTACAGTGTTTCCCTCTCGTGCTATTTATGCGTCCAAAATATTTCGATTTTCTTTCTCTAACTTAGGCGAGTTTCCATTCCATTCCTGCTCCGTGGAGTGCTTCATATAATCATTTTCTTCTTTCTACGTACGGGTTAGGGTTAGCCATGAGCGCCCGCAGAAATTTTTCAGGAGGAGGCAAAATGCATTTTAACACTTTGGTCACGATTAATATCTTAGCAAGGTTTCAAATTGCAATGTGAAATATTGGTATTTGCATTTTCCAGGGAGAAAGCAAGTGCCCCCCCCCCTATTGCCCCAATGTGCGGGCGTCCATGAGGTTAACCTAGTATTTTTCCAAGGAATAATTTAATTCCGAAAACTTCTATTTCATCTCTCTTCATTCTTCTTCAGCGTCCATTCAATTAAGCTCCACTCTCAGTCAAATGGCATTTTCATAATGGGTTCAGTTATAGCAGAACTTACAGAAATTATGGGATTTTCAGATGCGAACAGGACATTTCTAACCGATATTGAAGCGAGAGGAAGATTTCTCGACCGCATCGTATTCCGACCTGTTCATTTACCCGGGCGCGCGTCTGGTCTTAAAAGCGAAGGTAGCAATGCGTACCTGTTGCTGGCGCTACACCTGTAACGTCTTTCTCATCTGGTTTTCCAACATCTTACCGACGACGTCGGAAGAAAAAGAGGACCAACCTCTCCGGTACTCGATCTCGGAAGAGCTGCCCGAAGGTACCGTTGTATCCGACCTGGCGAAGTACTCCGCTCACAGGTACCCGCCGGGCGTCGCGAAACTTCTCCGTTTCCGGTTTCTCAGCGAAGCGGTCACGATGTTCCGCATCGACGTCACTTCCGGTGTCATCACCACGGCAAGCGGCGATCGACCGCGACGACGCCGCGCTGTGCCGACAGAAGGATGCCTGTGAGGTGAGCCTGGACGTCGTCATCCAGCCCATCCAGTACTTCGAGATACTGAAGATCATCGTCGAGGTGCTGGATCTGAACGACAACGCGCCGCTGTTCCGGGAGTCGAGGGTCTCGCTGCCGATCAACGAGGCGGCGTTGGTGGACAGCAGTTACATCGTACCGAAGGCGGTCGACTACGACAGTCCGAAGTACGGAATCCAGCGGTACGAACTCGACGCGGACACGAACCGGTTCCGGTTGAACGTGAACGCGAAACTCGACGGTACGCTCGAGGTGAAGCTCGTACTGCACTCGAAACTGGACCGCGAGCTCGAATCCAAGTACCGGTTGCGGATCATGGCGTGCGACGGCGGAGTACCGCTGGCCAAGACGGGTACGCTGACCGTTGACGTCGACGTGGTCGATTCGAACGACAACCGGCCGGAGTTCGCCGTACCGCAGTACCGTACCAACGTATCGGAGAACGTCCCGATCGGGTCCGCAATCGCCAGGGTCCACGCGACGGATCGCGACGCCGGATCGAACGGATTGGTGGGATACGCATTCGCGGCACGGACTGCGAACCTCCACGGCGGCGTATTCGGGATCCGGAACGCCACCGGCGAGGTGTACGTCAAAGGCAACATCGACTACGAGAAGTCCGCGTCCTACCAGCTGGTCGTCATCGCCCAGGATCACGGCCCGGACGTTCTGTCGGCCGAGATCCAGGTTACCGTCGACGTCCAGGACATGAACGACAACGCCCCGTCGATAACGATCCAAACATTGAACGACGACGGAAAAACAACGCGGAGATATCCGAGGACGCGGCGGTCAACACGTTCGTCGCCCACGTTACCGTCGCCGATCGCGACGCCGGCGCCAACGGTCGGGTCAACTGCACGATCAACGAAAAGGTGTTCGGCCTCGTCCAGAAGTCCGACACCAACTACCAGATACTGACCGCCGCCCCGCTGGACCGCGAGCGGACCGACAGGTACACGCTGACGATGAAGTGTCAGGATGCGGCGACGGTGTCGCGCGTCACCGAGAAGGTACTGACGGTCAACGTCGTCGACGTCAACGACAACTCGCCGACGTTCGCCCGACAGCTGTACAAGGCGTCCGTCTTTGAGAACAACGTCGTCGGAACATCCGTCATCCAGGTATCCGGACAGGACTACGACGACGCCGACAACGGCCGGATAGAGTACCGCATCCCCGGCGACCACGCCGCCTGGTTCCGCGTCGACCAGCGCGGCGTCGTCACCGTGCATCGATCGATCGATCGCGAGGCGTTCAGCTTCTTCCGGTTCACGGTCGTCGCCGTCGACGCCGGCGTCCCGCCGAGGACCGGGTCGACGCTGGTCGCCGTCACCGTCGACGACGTCAACGACGAACCGCCGCGGTTCGCGCGAACCGCCTACGAGTTCAGCGTCGGCGAGAACCAACCGGTCGGGACGCGGGTCGGCGCTCTGGAGGCGACCGACAGGGACGCGGCGCCGAACAACGCGTTTTTCTTCGCCTTCCTTCCGCCGCCGCCGCCGTCATCGCCGATTGCTTCAGCGTCGATCACGTGACCGGGGTCGTGACCACCCGGACGGTTCTTGACCGCGAGGTCGTCAGTCTCTACGACGCCGAGGTGGTCGTCTACGACCAGCGGGTCGTCAGCATGTCGGATCGGGCGACGGTCAGGATCAGCGTCCTGGACGCGAACGACAACACACCGGAAATCGTCTTCCCGAGCGGCGCCAACAACACCGTTTCCGTTTCCAATCGACTTCCGGTGGGACGTCGCGTCGTCCAGATCGTAGCACGTGACCGCGACTTCGGTCGGAACGCCGAACTGTCGTTCTTCGCGATCCAGGAACAACACGGCAACAGCGGCGGTAACATCACCATGACGACGACGACGACGACGTTCACACTGGATCCGAAGACAGGAACACTCTACCTGTCGCTACCGCTGGAAAGCGTCGATTTCGCCACCTACCGTCTGACGATCCGCGTCTCCGACCACGGCAGTCCGTCGAGACACGCGTCCGCCGCGCTGTACGTCGCCGTTAACGCTTCGATCCCCTTCGCCGCCGAGCCGCCGGAAGCCGTGTCCGGACCGATGGTGTCCGCCTACGGACTCGTGGTCGGGATCGGCGTCCTGTCCGGGTGTGTCCTGGTCGTCGTCGTCCTGGCGACGGCCGTCTTCGTAGTGGTGCGGGGAAGGAGGCGCCGTCGTCGGGACAAGTTCAACTGCCGGATGGAGGGACTCCAGATGCTCCGCGCGAAGGACCAACAGGTGGCGGCTTCCGGTTCGTCGCCGGAAGGAACGCCGCACAAGAAGCTCCAGAACGGAACCAAACCCCTTCTCGGCAAAGACAGCAGCAGCGGCACCCCGGCCCCGACAGAGGCAAGTTGCACCAGAGGACGGCAGCAGATGCGCATAGACAGAGCGCTGGTCTCTCTCTGCTCCGCCCGCCAGTGTTTAATCTAGGCCGTTTCCGGGGGGAATTGCCCTTTCTCCCCCGCCCCCGGAAATTTCAAATCCCCCAGAAATTTTAGAATACTACATGGACTAATAGCGGCCCCTAGCAGAATTCCTCCCCGGCTTTGTCAGTTCCCCGGCTTTTTCAGTTTCCACCCCAGAGTCCAGGAGTCTAGATTAAACACTGCCCCCGCCCATTCCTAATTCAGTCGCGCCCTTACCTATTAGTGTAACACTGTTATTAATATACCACCGTTATTAATATACCACTGATAGTAATGTACCACGGTTATTAGCATACCACTGTTATTAGCATACCACTGATATTAGCATATCACTGTTATTAATATATCACTGCTATTAATATATCACTGTTATTAATATACCACTGCTATTAATATGCCACTGCTATTAATATACCACTGCTATTAATGTATCACTGTTACTATCAAACTATTAATCTACCTTGACTTTGTCATTCGTTTGTCACGGCGCTATATAAATTGTCTTGATATTGAGTTACGCAGTCGTGAAATGTCTTGCAAGTTAGGCAAACTATGTCTGTCTGTCTGTCTGTCTCTCTTCTCTACCAATTTGTCTACCTGTCCTTCTGTCTTTGTGTGTGAAATTTGGTGCACATGATTTATGATTGCACGAGATGCTATTATAACGACAGTGTCTTAGTGTCTGTATACCCGAATGATTGACTAAGTGCAGTCTATTGATTGATTGATTGATTGATTGATTGATTGATTGATAGCATGCATCTCCTTAAACAAGCATCAATCGACATAGGTAACAGGTTTTTTTCTTCTCCAAGGGAGTCACTATTTTCTTAGTCTTTGTCTTTGACTTATCTCTCGTAGGTGCGGTGTTTTTTTACGGAACACCGTTCCGGTGTAGCATATTATATTAACCCCCATATAATAATAACTCCCCATTACTGTATTATAATAATGACTAGGGAGTCGTTATTATATGGGAGTCATTATTACTTGCTATACCGGTCCCCCGTTATTCATAATTTCATGATCTTTTAGTAAAATAAATAAATTTAATCATTTTTATGGCTTATCAACTTTTAACCGAGTAAACATCAGTGTCAAAAATCCGCGTTTTAAGTAAATTTAAAGCCGCAAAGAGTTATAATAACAGCGGTACATTAATAACAGTGGTATATTAACCCCTTAACTGGGGATCCCGGATATATCTGTCCATTTTACATTGAGTTACAGTTAAATACACGGTTAAGGGGTTAACAACAGAAGTATATTAATCAAAGTGGTACATTGATAATAGTGGCACATTAATAACTGTGGTTTTATATGAATAAAATATGTAGAATAGTCTGATATGAAGCATGAATTTCGACAATTCTTTTCTAGAGAAAAGCACTGCATATAATTATGTCTTCTTAGCGGTAAAGCAAATATTTCTTTATGCCTATTCCTTATTGAATAAAACTGCAAAAATTGCTCTCGTTCACACACCGTGGCGTTGTGTCGGTTTCAGAACAGCAGAGAGTCCGCCGAAAAGGAGAGGCGCGACTTTGCCCACCCGTGTCGGAACCTGTCACAGGGAAGAATATGGTTGATCGACAAAAGCGCCGACGTAAGTCTCTCGTTCTAAACTGATTGCCATATATATATATATATATATATATATATATATATATATATATATGATCGGTTGACTCGAGCTTTTAAAAGCGTGCCGCTACACCCATTGGGACGGGACGGACTGTGGATGGGTGGGGGTGGGGGTGGGGGGGGGTGGGGACAGGTGTCAGGCTGGTTCCGCTAAAGCGTCTGATGGCGCTACATAAAACGCCGCCGCGAAGAGGTGCTGTTTATCGCCGTAACGTGGATTGACGCGTTGCGGGAAATTGCGCCTCATGAATTAGACATAGACAGGTGACCGAGAGAGAGAGAGACACTTTTCGCGAGACGTTGTCCACTATTGCATCGCACGTGAAAGGTGTCGATGTGCGTTGCTGGTAGGGGTGGGGTGGGATGGAGGATTCTGGGGAGGAGACAGAGATGGCCATGCATGGGTTGGGTAACTTGGGTTAACCCATGGGTTGGGTTAGGTCAGATTTTACCATATTTACGGTGGGTTGGGTCAGAAAATAAGTCGCGGTTTAAGAAATTGTTGTGTATTACGTTGGGTTGGAAATGTGATGGGTCGGAATGGGGTTCTTTAAGAAATAGACCCATGGACGTCTCTGGGTGGAGGAGTAGGGGGTTGGGAAGGGAAACAACACTCGATGGGTGAGAATGGAGGGTCTTTATGGGGCTTGGGGTGTCGAGTTGACCCCGAAACGGTTTCTCGACGCAACACGTTCTATGATCTACGGCGGATAAATCCCGATTCCTCGTTCCCAACCACACCCAGGCCATTACCGATAAGCGTTCTTTAGGCAACCCGGGTCCCTTACTCCCTGGGTCCCCTCTCTCTCTGTCTGTCTGTCTGTCTCTCTCTCTCTCTCTCTCTCTGTCTCTGTCTGTCTGTCTCTCTCTCTGTCTCTGTCTCTGTCTTTCTCTCTCTGTCTGTCTGTCTCTCTGTCTCTGTCTGTCTGTCTGTCTGTCTCTCTCTCTGTCTCTCTGTCTCTGTCTCTGTCTCTCTCTCTCTGTCTCTCTGTCTCTCTCCTCTTCTCTGGACGCTCTCTGTCAGTCTGTCTCTCTCTGTCTGTCAAAGTCCGTCTTCGGTCTCTGCTTTAATCGTTGCAAAGACGGACGGAGTCCGGAGCTTTAATCGGACGGACGGACGGGGGTAGGGGGGGCGAGGAGGGGACGCTCTCGAGTGAGTTTCCCCGTCGGAGATGCGTCTGTCGACCGCCGATTCAACGACCGTCGCTGCCTCCGCCGCCGCCGTCGCCGTCGCGCCGAAATTCAATTTCCTAAGTTAACGCTGTTGTGGACGGAGTTGTGTATATGAGGCTCAAACGCCAGCGGTCGAGGGAGGGAGGGAAGGGGTGAAAGTGACTGTGGGAGGGCGGGGGGAGACGATGGAGATGGAACAGGGGGTTAGCATGTCTCGACGGTTAAAAAACCCCAGCATCTATAGACAACCAGTCAATCGCTAAATGACCGGACCCGGTTGTTTGCTGTTTTTTGTTGTTGTTGTCGACGAACCCCCGTGATCGGGCAAGGTTCGGATGTCTGAGAAGGGACTGATAGCGTGGTAATCCCCCCCCGTGAACGGACTGCGCGGGGCTTCGAATGGCGCCCTTTCGGAGCGGATGTTCCGACTTAGCGGATGGAGTGTGGGAGGCGGTGTGATTAATCTTCTGGTACTATGTACCACCACCGACGATGCGTTTTTACAAAAAAACCCGTCGAATACGGAGTTTGATTCGAGCGACAAATGAAGCGACCACTGCCTTTGAAATAGAACATTTCGTAAGAGTTTTCGATTCGGAACGTTAAAAATCAACTCTGAGAACAACGTTCCAAAAGGAAAAGTGGTCGCTCCTGACATATATTTTATACCATTTTGCTATACACACCATTATTATTATTATTATTATTATTATTATTATTATTATTATTATTATTATTATTATTATTATTATTATTATTATTATTATTATTATTATTATTATTATTATTATTATTATTATTATTATTATTATTATTATTATTATTATTATTATTATTATCATCATCATCATACCTGTAGGGTTTTCACACTGCTAACTCAGCCTGATAAACAACTTAAAATCACGCTATAATAATAATAATAATAATAATAAATATTATCATCATCATCATCACATTATCACTATTATTATTATTATTATTATTATTATTATTATTATTATTATTATTATTATTATTATTATTATTATTATTATTATTATTATTGTCACGGATATTCGTTGTCAGTTATTATTATTATTATTATTATTATTATTATTATTATTATTATTATTATTATTTGGTTACTTCGTTGTTTGTGGAACAATTAAGGGCGAACAATTTGCCCAAGGTCGCTGATACGCAGGACCAGATTCGAACCCGCTTCTCTCCGGTTGCGTGTCCAGAATCTTACCACTACTCCAACCGTCTTTTTCTTTCTAACACCTGCGCTCTTTCGATCTCCGGTCATTAGCGAATCAGCGAGACAACGAACATGAAATATTTAAGTAATAATATTGGCATATAAAATTTTAAGATTTTGAATTTGAAAATTTCAGGATTCAAAGCAACAATTTTTTACCATGGTCGCTGCATTCTGGCGAAGATGTCCGAATCTAAATTTCCTCCGTTAAAAGATTTCCTCTATTAAAAGTTTGACCCCATGTTTTTCTACACACAGTCGTAACCTGCACCCAAATTTCTGGGGAGTAGGATCACCGATGTGGGTCATTCGTTGATATTGTTGCAGTAAGGATGATGAAAGCTTAAACGACGTGACAAAAAGTGAGATATCTTGAACACATATTGAGGAAGGAAAGCCTAAAGCATTTGGCAATAAGCAGGAAAAGTGGAGGGGAAAAGAGCCAGAGGAAGGCAGAGAGACACCCATGTAGACTGCCTAAGAGAAGAAATTGAGGGAGTAAAGAACAACATCGAACTAATAAGAGGATGTCAAGATCGAACAAAGTGGAAGTCCATGGTCGCTAACGTAGAAATACACAGCACCTAAAGAAGAGGAAGAAGAAGAAGAAGAAGAAGAAGAAGAAGAGGAGGAGGAGGAGGAGGAGGAGGAAAAGAAGAGAACCGACGACACAATAGAAAAGAAGATTATGCCAGGAAAATGGAAGGAAGTTGAGGAAGAGGAATTCTCCACGCACGATATGGACAGATGCAATCTACGAAACCACACACACGACATTGAAAGAACTGACTAAAATGACAAAGCGTTGAGAGAGACTGGGGGAAACTCGTCAGTTGTACCACTGGGAGTCGATGTCGAATTGATGGAACAAGATGAGATGATGATGAAATGAGGGGGCGTAGCGACGGGGAGTGGGGGGTATATCGGTATATATACCCCCAAAATCAGTCTATCTTAAAGTTTTTTAATGTGATTTACATGTGGTTATATGTGGTTTATATGGTTAATGCGGTTTATAGTTCAGATTTACACCCACCCAAAATATTCATAACCTCCCAAATCAAATTCCTGGCTACGCCCCTGTTGTGATGAATGCAACTTAAAACGTTTGCTGATTAATTACTTGTCTTCGCAAATGTGATATTGGAAGAAGATCAAGTCTTCTAAAGATACACTCCATGGGCTCAGAGCCCGTACGGAGAACTGAAGGGTTAGCGTCTTCAGTTTTACATAGCAACGGCTGAATGAGGGCGGTTGCCAGCCTTTCCCTCGCCACCTTTCCTTCCACCGAGTTAACACTCCAATGTACTCTCATTCGCAGCTGAGTCGACTGGGGGGCACTTGGAACAGAAACAACCCCGAAAAGTTCCTGCCGCGGCCGGGAGTTGAACCACGGACCCCAAGATTGGCAGACCAGTGCGCTAACCACTGCTCCACCGCGCACCCTAGTCTTCCACAGGCTGTAAGCCTAATGTACCAACATCATCAGAGCGAGGCTAATAATGTCCTATGATATTCTTAATTTGCTAAATGAAAATATTAATATTTGAAAATGTTGATTTAATCTTGAAGCACGATTTGTTCATTACCACTTGCATACAATCTGTTGCCTATGTGCAGTGGCGTAGCGAAGAGGAGGTTGGGTCAAGTAAACCTATATTATCGGCGTGGGTTGGGTTGGAGATTTGATGGGTTGGGTTGGATTGGGTTTGGACATCTCTGAGCTGCGTCATTTGTGTGATATTAGCTGGACTGCAGTTCGTCATTGCAGGATAGTCTGAGCTTTTGAAGATAAACATGATATAGAAACTGCAGCGTGGGTAGGAAGATTAAAGACTACTGTCCTGCTATTTCTTGTGTGATTGGAATTTATTGCTGTTAAGATCAAAATCTCTAAATCTGCGAATACAATACGTTTCGTAGTTAAGGAATCTAGCTGGCACTCACTCAAGATAAGAACTCTGTCTGTCTCTGTCTCTGTCTCTGTCTCTGTCTCTCTCTCTCTCTCTCGCTCGCTCTCTGTTTCTCTGACGTACCCTGGTGATTTATATTGCGCCTGGAGTTTTGGCGATTTTCCCCTCCCCGATTCGGCACAAATATTTTTCGTGTCTAGAAATTTCAGAAAAATTTATATATATAAATATATATATATATATATATATATATATATATATATATATATATATATAAGAGAAATATATAACACATCGGAGCACTACTGTTCGATTGAATTTCGCGTCAGACATTTCTGTTCGACTGCGTTTTCTTAATTAATAATGAAATCTCAATTAATCTGTCATCTGATAAGTCTAAATCCGCAAAATGATTAACTTTTCTCTCTCCTCCCTCTCTCCCTCCCTCCCTCTCTTTCTCTCTATCCATCTATCTATCTATCTATCTATCTATCTATCTATCTATCTCTATCTCTAACTATTGAATAGGAAAAACCCGATTCTAAGTTGGCTCAGCGCTGGATAAGAATTCTGACGAAGAGATTAGAGCATTCGTCGGATTCAGCGAGTTTGGACCGTGTACTCCTCTTCCAAAGCCACAGTTGAAATTTCGGGGGTGGGGGGGGTGTTGGAAAAGAGTCTTTTTTGGTAATTTCGATTTATGGCCGAACGTTTCTTTTAGATTTTCGATGGGGCGAATATTTTTTTATTACCGGGATCGCGAGTGATGTAAAATTCGACGAAATCTGATTTGCCGTCGCGGAGACCAAGATTCAATTCGCCGGAAATTGCCTGACAAATGTTCCGAAACATCGTTCGACTGCAATCCATTACCAGGGTGCTTTGATGGTGAGTGGTCCAGGCACGCATTACAACTGTCAGGGTCAGAAAGAGTTGAGAAGCGAAATCGATTAGCGAAGGATATCTCTTTTCATTACAAGAGAGAGAGAGAGAGAGAGAGAGAGAGAGTGAGAGAGAGAACAGGAAAATGAACAGGGAAAAGGGCAAAGAGACATACATACATACATACATACAGAGACATAAAGAGAGACCGAGAGAGATGGAGAGAGATGGAGACAAACAGGCAGAGATAAAGACAGACAAAGGGAGACAGAGACAATGAGAGAGATGAAGAGACAAGATAGAGACAGAGACAGAGAGAAGAGACAGAGAATCAGAGACAGAAATACAGAAACAGAGAGAGAGAGAGAGAGACAGACAGACAGACAGACAGACAGACAGACAGACAGACAGACAGAGAGATCGTGTGTGTGAGAGAGAGACAGAGAGAAACAAAGAGAAACAGAGAGAGAGACTTTGTCGTTGTCTTTGAAAATTTTCTCTTCAGCTGAAACAATGTTTGACTTTTGATATTTCTAATTTTTGAGTTCTACTTCAATTCTTGAACCAACACATTTAAACAGTTTGTTGTTGTTCATTCGAAAGACGAACAAAGGCGATATAATCGAATGAACGACCTCAAGCAGATTGTTGAAAGTTTTACAAAGCCTCGGTTGATAGGTCTATAGGCTTAAATTTGTTTTGAACTGCTGAATTTCCATAATGTCAGTTAAATAAGAGAGAGAGAGAGAGAGAGAGAGAGAGAGAGAGAGAGAGAGTAAAACTTCGACTAGCAAAAACTACTAATTTCATAAGAGACAGAGAGACAGACAGAGTGACAGATAGTGACAGGCAGAGAGGAGAGAAAGAAGAGAGAGAGAGAGATGACAGACAGACAGACAGACAGACAGATAAAGACAGAGACAGATGCAGAGACAGAGAGTGAGATAGCGGGAGAGAGAAAAAAGAATTTTCAATCGTTTCATTATGCAAAATAAATTAAATTAGTTAAATAAGTCAACGAGAGCGAAAAACTCCCCCCTCCTCTCGCAAAAAAACTATTAATTTCCCGCAGTTCAACACATTGTTCGGTATAGTACAGCCTCCAGCCAAGAGAGAAAAATTAGAACACACACACACACATTGAACGCACCACTGACGCACATCAGTTCCAACTGAACTGGTTTCCTACGAATGACGAAGAGGAGGAGGAGGAGGAGGAGGAGGAGAAGTGAGGACAAATTGGAAAGCGGGGGTGGGGGCGGGGTTGGTGGGGTGGCGGCGTGGAAAACTCAACGCTAATCGACCGAAGCTGTCGTTTGTAGCGTCTGACGACAGAACGAACGCAAAGAAGCGAATCGAAAAACGGAATTTTTCTTCATTAAATATAAACAATTAATTATAAAACGTCTACTAAGAAGAAACAGGTCTGCCGCCGTTGTCGTGCACACGCATTATTTTCTTTCTATGCGAATGCGTTTCGTTTGAGTGACAGTCGGTCGTCGTGTTTGGGGTGGGGGTGGGTGGGTGGGGGTGGGAGGTGGGGGGAAGTGCGCAATTGGGCGATTCCAGTTTCCGTCGTAACCGTCGTCGGCCGCCGCTGGCTGCTACGCCTACACGTATAGTGACGGTGAGACTTGGACGACACGGGAATAATCATCGGACAAGCGCGGACAAACGCGCCTGTAAACTAAGGCGCTATAAGAATCAACGGTGGCGTAGTAGCCAGGGTTCCGGAATTGGCGGGGGTAGGGAGGGGGGTGGGTGGGCACATCGACCATCTTCGGATGAAAAAGAAGTTTCGAGACGAACAAAAACTAAAAAGACTTCGCTCATGTTACCTAACCCCCCCTCCCCCCACCGCCCCAATTTTTCTGAACAGTTTTGCCCAAATACCACGACCGCTCCCAGGCAGATTAGGAGAGACCCGGAACCCCGTGGGTGCGTCAATGAGATGAAAGAAAATGAAGTCACTACTTTTTTGCTTGTCAAACAAAATTTTTGGGTAGAAGTCAAATAAGATGACAGGAAAAACTGCGGGGTATACGACCTTTTTTGCTTCTTCGCCTATTTATTTTTCGGGAAAAGTCTAATAAAATTCTGGAAAATTGCCTTTTTTGCTTGTCAGCCTTTTTCTTACTCGGCAAAGCTTATTGATTTCCCCCTCTTTTTCAGCCACTCCCCCCACCAACTTCCTATGAATTCATTTCATCCCCCACTAAGAAATCCTGGAACCGTCACTGATACTGTATATATATATATATATGAATATATATATATATACACTGGATATATATATATATATATACTATACTGGATATATATACTGGATATATATACTGGATATATATACTGGATATATATACTGGATATATATACAGTATATATATATATACAGTATATATGAAATGATTACAGCTGTGGCGTTGAAACCTCGGCACAATGCCCAAGGCGATGAATTCAGGCCGCTATTTTTAGACATCGCTTTGATTCTCTTTTTAAATGTCCGGTTGAATGCAGATAGGCAAGAAATTCAAGCTCGGTCGTCACCCGGCCAGGCGCTTGTAGTCTGGACCGAAGGCAAAAAAAATCCTTAATTCAGCAGGTGAATAATAGGTAATAGGTAGTCTCAAGGTGGGGCATTTCTTTGAAGCCTCAGCACCAGTCTCAGGCGTGGCAGAAGAACACTGTTCAGTGTTCACGGCGTAATTTGTTCACGTTCACGTTCGCTGTTCACGGCGTAATTTGTTCACGTTCACGTTCGCTGTTCACGGCGTAATTTGTCGCACGGGAAGATGGACTCGACGCCAAAATTCATTTGCGCGCCGGAATTGGTCAATTCGACGAGTAGTAGACACCTGCGCTTTCGAAGTAATAGCGATATAATAAAGGTGCGTCGCCGACCAAAGACAGAGGTGAAAAATGACCAGGTAGAAAGGGAGAAGGTTGTTGTGGAGGAGAGAAGACATGACATTAATCACGGAAAAGGAGATGGAAGAGGTGAGGGGTTGGTGTCTTGAGGGATGCGGGTCGGTGGAGGAGGGGGTGGGTGGGTGGGGTCTGCATGCGATGATCACGTGTTCGCGATAACGTGTATTCGCTGACGTAGTTTGACGTCACCACTGCCACTATCATCATCATCATCATCATCATCATCATCATCATCATCATCATCATCATCATCATCATCATCATCATCATCATCATCATCATCATCATCACCATTGCCGTATTTTTCTTCTTCTTCTTCTTCCTCCACCTCCTCTTCTTCCTCCTCTTCTTCTTCCTCTTTTTCTTCTTCTAACTATAAAGTCTCATTTTCTTGTCAGTTGACTCCAAAGCCGACAGCCGCTCTGAGTGTAAATCTGAGAGGCGCTACACAAATCCTACATTACGAAACATTACACGTCCTTCTCCTACTTACTCCTCATTGTTCTCCTCCTCCTCCTCCTCCTCCTCCTCTTCATTTTCTTCCCTTTGAGCGATTCTTTCGATCGGCGACTGAGATCGTCAGCGTCTAAACCGATCGCTTTCGAGACTTGGAGTCTTTAGCGAGATGACGCCGCGATAAGTTTTCGCATTGACCTCATTGACCCCCTCCCCACCCCTCCCCATCCCCACCGACGATCGCCGGACCCAGAACCCGCTTCGTCCGACCCCACGTCCACTAACCGTCCTCTTGATAGATCGACCGTTGGACGAATACAAATGGCTTCGTAGTTTCCATCTGATATATAATCATCGTTGTTGTTGTTGTTGTTGTTTCTAAGCTTTAGAATTCATTACCAATATCACTTCGTATATAACTAACAATTTATCATCTTTCTTTGTCGTTTGGTATTTAAAACCGTGTTATATAATGAACGCAATTATCTTAAGATGCGACTTATCCCTCGACCTTACGAATCACTCCTACTAGGTATTCGGCAGGACGACTTTCATTTGTTGGTCCTTGTTCTCGCACAGTCATTGGCACTAGTTGTTTCTCAGTGTGTGGCCTTTGGAATAACATTCATTATACAGTGTCACTTCGTATGGCTAACAATTTATCATCTTCCATATCCGGTCCAAAAACATACGTTTATGACTTGGTTTATCCCCCTTAGATTACTCCCCCGCCGTTTGTGACTGGTTTTTCCGGCCTGACCTGGCTCTGATTCAACTTGGATTTGGTGCGCCATCGTCTCATGCCCTGGGCATTATGATAGTGGCGCCATAGAAGTTTATTTATTTATTTATTTATTTATTTATTTATTCTTATGTGTCTCTCTCCGTGTAGGTGGCCCAGCAGGCGTCGTCGTCGTCGTCGTCGTCGGCGCACAGGCCGACCGTCGCGGACGTGGAGAAGGAGAGCATCCACTCGGTCGAGGGGTCCGTCACGGACAGCGGACGGGGTCCGAGCGAGGAAGGCGAGGCGGGCCACGCCAGGCACAACCGCGAACGATGCATACCGCCGCCGCCGCCGCCACCGAGGGGCGCCTACTGGCTGCTGCCGAAGAAGTGCCACGGGGGCCTGCAACAACAACAACACCAACAACAACATCATCCTCATCATCATCATCACCACCACCAACATCAGAGCGTTCGCTTCCAGGAAGTCGACGGCGAAGATGATACCGCCGCCGCCGCCGCCGCCGCCGCCGCCGAAGTATTTCCCAATCGGACGGTGAATCTAGGGGGTTCGCCCGTCGGTGGTGTGGGGGGAGCCCCGTCGTTCTCACGCGGCGAGAGTAGAACTCTTCCGTGCAGAAAACACGGTCGGAAGGACGCGACGACAACGACGGACGCCGCCAATATCCCCAGAAACTCGGCAATCTGTTCGAAGCGCGTCCCCGACGTCGAGCTGCCGTCGTTCTCGGCGGCCGGGGTCCCTTCCTTCGGGCAGCGTCACACGACGGGCGCGGCTGCTGCGTCTCTACGGGTCCCCGCCGGGGGGCTGCAGCTGCTGCGGCGGCGAGGAGAAGCCTCGTTTCGAGCGACCGACGAACCGTCCCCGTCGATGGGAGACGAGGCCAGCCGACGGATTCTTGCGGGGTCGTCGTCGTCTCTCTACGGACACGCCGTGCTCAGACGGAAGTCGCACGACTGGTCGCACGATCGCGATCGGGCGGGTGGAGCTGGGTCGACCCTGGTCGGACCAGACGTCATCGTCTAACTCTAGGCGGGTGGGTCTGAGAGATGAGTACGCCAATACGTAAGAGCACCTTCTCGGTACTTGGCAGCAGTGGCGTAGCCAGGATTTTTCGAAGGGAAGGTTATGGTTCTCATGAATCATCACCAACACCGAAAAAATCCTGACAAGCAAAAAGGTCGTCAACTATTATTTTGCTTAATTAACGAAATATATAGACATATGTAGACATATGTAGACATATGTAGACATATGTAGACACATGTAGACATATGTAGACATATGCAGACATATGTAGACATATGTAGACATATGTAGACATATAACCGCGTAGACTACATTTATATTATTGATGCGCTATACAAAAATTTTGGTCAAACTCCCAAGGGGGCTTTATTTCCCAACCCCCCTTGGCTACGCCACTGCTTGGCAGAATACTTGAACACATCTGACGCGTTCTGTGAGGTCACGGGATCGAAACAAGGCGAAAGTTGGTCGCAAAATGGCTGGCCCGTGAATGGGCCAAGGGCTGCCCCCCCCTCCCCGGTTGGGCCGGCGCTGGGGGCATGCCAGTCGAAACTATGAACGACGAATCTGGGACCGCCAGAAAACTGTTGAAGCGATAATTTAGCACATTTTCTTTTTTTCGAGATCACAGAAATATTTTTAAAATACTGCGGTAATGATCACACAGAGACTATAGAGAAACAATGGTTTATTGTATTAACAATTTACACAATAAATTTTCGAAAAGCTGTTTGATTAAATCTTTTTTGAGAATTTACTGTACTTACTTACTTTGTTATGTCCCATTCTGTCATGACGAACTTTATTTTATACAGTATAAAATATATAGCGAGTTCGACTCACTGAATTCTATCCATAGAATTTAATATCTCTTTGTATATTATATTAAATTCTCTGATCATGGCCACCGCAGAAAGAAGCGGCCACGACAGCGATAAAATGCTCTATAGCGGTAACAGTGGTTCCCATGGCAACCGTTTTATCATCTGTTTATAGCGACGTCTTTGTAAAGAACAAATTATGACTATTTTTTCCCGCAGGATCGAGCGATGTGGAAGAACAGGGGCGTAGCCCAGGACTTTGATTTGGGAGGGTATAAATATTTTGGATGGGTATAAATCTTAACTATAAACCACATAAACCATATAAACCACATATAGCCACGTGTAAATCACATAAAAAACTTTAAGGTAGACTGATTTTTTGGGAGGGTATATATATACCGATATACCCCCGTCGCTACGCCCCTGTGGAAGAAGAAACGTTCTGGAGTGACCTCGGGATCAGTGTTTAATCTAGGCCGTTTCCGAGGGCGGGGAATTGCCCTTTTTCCCCCCGGAAATTTCAAATTACCCCGGAAATTTTGGAATACTACATGGACTAACAGCGGTCCCTAGTAGAATTCCCCCGGCTTTGTCAGTTTTCCCCCGGAGTCCAGGAGTCTAGATTAAGCACTGCTCGGGATGTGGGTGTGGGGCGGGGGAGGGGGCGGGTGGTATGGAGAGAACCTTCTACCACCCCAGACAGGTGGTAGAAGGTTCCAGAAGATTCGTCAATCCGATTGTCCGCCTGGCAAGCCGGCGACAGGTGCCAAAATAGCACTGATTCGTTTACCTGACCTCGGCGGCACGTCAATTACTCGGAGGTGACTGGGCAGAAACTGTAGACCAGGGCTGCACGTCGAGTGCTGTCGGTTGACGTGCCTGACAGTTGACGCACTGGATGACAGGCGTCGATTGATCGCCGCACTTAAATTTTTCACTATCAATTGACGAACAGACACCAGCGATAAACCGGAGCTCGTCGGCGCCTGCACATTTTTCGGACAAGGGGGGGCACCAGGGGCGTAGCGACGGGGAGGGGTAGGAGGGGGTATATCGGTGTGTATATATACCACCCAAATTAGACTACCTTAAAAATTTTAACGTGTTTTTAAGATTTTCAAGGTTTAAAAAAAGATTTATTCCCCCAAATCGCACTATACCCCAAATCAAAGTCCTGGCTACGCCACTCGCGTTTCTAATCTGAAGACCCATTTTCAAAACCTCAGCTGTATCCTCGAAATTTCAAGAAAAATCTCCCAATTTCACCAAAATTTTCAGTACCCAGACCTTCCAACAGACATTCTACTCCTTCCCCCTCCCCACCCCCTTCCATTGAGATTTCATGTTTTCCAACCATTAATAATTTCACACCGGAAGACAGCCGACTGTCGAACCAGTCAAAGATATATCTTATATCATATATACTGCACGCAGTCGGCACCAATTAACAAGAATTCAAGTGATACGCACTTATGTATATTAGGTCACGTGACTCTTACAAGCGTCCTAAAAATTAGCGGTTAATGTCTTGGAAAGCACGCACCGGGTGACCCTGACGTCATGTGGTTATTTTTAGCATCGCCCTGTATCCTGTAATCGACGCTGCTACGTAAGGCAACTGCTATGCGCGATTAATTTAATAGCTGTTGGGAGGGGTGGGGGGGGGACTGGTCGAATTCATTAGCTTCGGCATTGATCATTGCAACGCCGATCGCCAATGGAATCAACTGGAAATTATGGAGGTCACAGCAAAATTCCACACACACACACACACAAACACGCACAAACACACAGGCATACGTATATATATATATTAAATTTATATAGCGCCTTAATTTTATGCATTGGTAATTATAGATGGAATGAGATTAACAACGGACAAAGATAAATGGAAAAGTTTTGTGTCTAGCTATTGCCGCTAATGAGCTGGCAGAAAGCAAACATGATGATGATGATGATGATGATGATGATGATGATGATGATGATGATGATGATGATGAATTATCCTAAACAGTCATATTATACAGTATATAGACAATAATTTTTGAGAGTCCAATCCGCAAATATCATCATCATCATCATCATCATCATCATCATCATCATCATCATCATCATCATCATCATCATCATCATCATCATCATCATCATCATCATCATCATCATCATCATCATCATCATCATCATCATCATCATCATCATCATCATCATCATCATCATCATCATCATCATCATCATCATCATCATCATCATCATCATCATCATCATCATCATCATCATCATCATCATCATCATATCATTTCTAGGCGCATAATTAGACCTAATGCGCCTCGGAGATGCGAGAAAACGTTTTGCGGGATGCATCTCCAATGTTTCCTTTACACCCAAGCGCACCCAAGAGATATTTTTACACCCCTAACACCTCAACACCCCCAAATCTGAGACTGACACCCACCCCTCCCCAATCTCAACCCTTTTTGCTTGTCATACTTTTTCGGCAGGGACCCACAAAATATACCGACACCTCCGCCCCTCCCCAAATTGATAATCCTAAAAAATAGCCCTGCGCCCACCCACACAACACACACACACACAACACAACACACACACACACACACACACACACACACACACACACACACGCACACAGCCATTTGTTTTGTTTGATTTTTTCGCAGCTCAACATCGAACAGTAATTATTGTTGATTGATATCAATGTCCGTCGCGTGGAGTGGCATAACAAGTGAGATCTCGCCTTATTTACGGACTCATTGACTGGACATTGCCCCCTTCTTCGCCGCCCCCTCTCCTGTCCTTCTCTCCCCCTCGGCAAACACGACCCAGGGCAGGGCAGGGCCGGGCGTCGTCAGCGAGGCCTAACCGCGCCGTCTTCCCCGGGAAAAAGCTTCTTCGAATCTCCTCCGTCTTTCCATTCGGAGCGTGGCCAATATCTTCACCCGTATTCCGTCTCGCTCCTCCGCCGGGTCTCGCTCTGGTCGGGTCGGGTCGGACCAGAGGGGTCACGAGTGGAAGGTCTGTATTGTGGGGGTCGCCTGCGTCACAATTCGAGCGGCGTGACGTAACAGCAAATTAAACGATAAAAACGGTAGAAGAGATGGTTAAAAATTAGGAGAAAAATATTACGAGAGCAGTTAGTGCAGCGGTTCTCAATCTGTGGGTCGCGACCCCCACGGGGGTCGAATGACGATTTGCCAGGGGTCGCCCGAGACCATCAGAAATATGGGGTTGTCTCTTTTCTCATTATTGTACAAAATGTCCTCAGTGGTAGTTACGACGTACTAGTTGTTTTACTATAATTTTCATTCGAAGATAGACATGGAGACAATTAACCCCTTAACTGTGTATTTAACTGTAACTCAATGTAAAATGGACGGATATAATCCGGAATCCCCAGTTAAGGGGTTAAATAATAACAATTTCGAACATTTTGATTGTCGTATCATTATTATTTTTATCAGTTTACATTGTGAACGAAAATAATTTTACCGTTAGGGGGTCGCCACATCATGGGGAATTGAATTAAAAGGGTCGCGGCACTATAAAGGTTGAGAACCGCTGAGTTAGAGGAGGTATACGAAGCGGTACTGGAAGAAACTGGTACTGGAATAATTTATTTTTCCACTCGAGCAATTAATATATAATATTAAAAAGAAAACGGAAAACTGAAGACCAGTTCATATTTGCCAGGAGAGCTGCAAAGACGTATTTGGCAATCGAAGCCCTATCCTAGGGTAGCGCCTGGAGATCTATTTCGGTTTTCGGGTGTTGGAGAGGGTGAGGGGCGATCGTCCCGAGATATGGGTGGGGGGTGGGTCGCCGTGTCCACGCTCCATATTTTCGGTAATTGTGAGCGACGCCGAGTCGATACATCATCCTTCCAAAGGGTTCGAAGACTGATCGATGGGTTACGCGCGAGAAAGACTTATTTGACCACCTTATACGGACTGCCATGCATCCATTGACTGACCGACTGACTGACTGACTGACTCACTCACTCACTCACTAACTCAGTCGCTTGATAAGCAGCCGATAGATAACCGGATGGTATCTGATCGATTGAACATTTGCGTAGCTACGTGCATGGGCGTCCGCGGAAATTTGTCCAGGGGGATGCAAAACAAGGTCTTGTGACGAAAGAAAAAAAAAACTTTTACTTTTTTATAACTCCACAATTTTTTGATGGGGTGCAATTGCACCCCTCTGCACCCCCTCCGGACGCCCATGGCTACTTGGGGGGCGGGGGGGGCGGACCCCTATTGTGGCTGGGGCCGGTTGTGGGATCTGCGCAACAAGATCGCTGAGAAATTTGTGGGGGGAGGGGGAGGTAGCGCGATTGAAGAGTAAAAGTGAATGTGCGAAAGTGTCCCTGAGACTTTTGTAAGAAAATAAAATGTCAGTGTGCCCCCACCCCTTATTTCGAAACCCTGGCTACGCCACTGCGAAAGAACGCGGACTTTTGAAATTCTGATTCAAATGACGAGATTAACTCTGTCTGTCTGTCTGTCTGTTTCTCTCTCTCTCTATCTGCCCAATCGCAAACTTCTATGCCGCCACGTAGTATAATTTATAGAAGCATCAAAGCGCCACAAAGCAGAAAAACTCGGAAAACTACGAACAGATAGACAAAGATAAATAAATTGATAACGTATAATCATGATAATAACGATAATTAACATCAAGATAATAAAAAATATTAAAAAATAATAACGGTGGTGGCAAAACAGACTTATATATATATATGGATAAGTGTCCGAGATATATATATATATAATGTGAAGATATATATCCATATATATATATATATATATATATATATATATATATATGGATAAGTGTCCGGAGATATATATATATATATAAATATAATGAATATATATATATATATATATACTGTATATAGCCTATATCATAGACTGAAAATCTTCTGTTTGTTTCTCGATAGATCATTGCTTTCACATCAGCTCCTGCCTCCCCTTCACTTGCCCCTCCCTGACATTCCTGTCAGGCGTCCGTTTCACTCTTCTCTTTCTCTTCCCTCTTTCTCCGTTCCTTCTTTCTTCCTCTCTTCCTCTCTTTCTCTCTTTCATCCCATCGTCGACATCCGACCAAATCAACCGTGCGTCATATCGCGTTACCGACGCAACATCTGACGAAGGGCGTTCTTGTTCTGGGGTCTTGCGTGCCAGTCTCCGCTCGGTTATCCGGGATTTCTAAACCGGATTTCAGCGCCGGATTTTTTTCTCATCCAGCACCATCATTCCAGAGATGACCGTGGATTGGGTTAAACCATGTATTGGGTTGGGTCAGACGCTACCGTATTTATGGTAGGTTGCGTTGGGTTGGGTCAGAAAGTAAGTCATGATTTAATAAGACATTTGAGTGTATTACGGTGGATTGGGTTGGGTCAAGTAACCTATAGTGCCAGCGAGGGTTGGGTTGGAGATTTGATGGGTTAGGCTGGGTTGGGCTCAGGCGAGAAAGATAAAATATACGACGTAGGTGGTATAAGCCATTAATCTTGGGTAGGTTGCCATGACTTTCCCCAGACCCACGTTTTACCTCGCAGCTTAACGATGCTCTTCGGTTTATCACCGCCCTCTAGCGAGTAAGGCTGAGTTGACCTTGGGGCTCTTGCGGGTATCGAACCCTCAACCTTCTGCTCTATCGTTCAGCGTTGCTACCACTCTTCTAACTTCCCACCCTCTGACTCAGCAGACGAAATCCAAAGTTAATTCTCGACTTGCTTTTCGCGGCTAATCATAGCGAGAATTCTGATAAAATGCGGCGGGGGGGGAATAATTACCACGGGGAAAATCCATGGACGACACCGATGCGAACGACGCATGCTGTTATTAACTTCCGGCATTTTCCTCTTGCGACGTCGCCAGCTACGCAATGCGAAATAGCCGGCGAGACGCCGACAGCGGGGCGTTTCGCACCGATTGCAGACAGGCAGCCAGTATCTGACGATGCCATTTCGCGCACGCAGTGTCCCGAGCGGCGCAGGGTTTATTCTTAACCCCCCCCCACACGCCTCTCCTTCTGGATTTTCTGTACACTCGAAGATGATTCGGATGAAAAGGGCGGGCGAGAGACAGAGAGCGAAAGAAAAAAGAGAAAAAGAGAAGGGTGGGAGACAGAGGAGAGGAGAGGAGGAGGAGGAGTAGAGTGGGAAATTAGAAATACGTTGGAGCAGGATGCTCGATAGTCCGTGGCGTGGCCAGGGTTCTGAAATATGGGGGGGGGATTTTCCATATCGGGCAAAAATGAAAAACGTCTACAAGCGAAAATGGGTCGTCAGGGGATTTTTTTGGCGCACTAGCACACGCCAACCCTACATACACAATTTCTCAAAGGTTTTGCGAAATTCCCACGACCGATCCCAGTCAGAATGGGGCGGCCCGCCCCCTGGCGACCCCCACGTGGCTACATAAATGTTGATAGTTTCTCAGACGAGTAATTATTATTAATAATCTTTATTAGTGTCAAGCACAGCATCAAATATTACACAAACAAGAAATAATAATAATAATTATTAATTCGTTATTATTATTATTATTATTATTATTATTATTATTATTATTATTATTATTATTATTATTATTATTATTATTATTATCATCATCATCATCATCATCATCATCATCATCATCATCATCATATTAATTCATTTGCGTCTGGAGTCAATTTTGTCAAATTCAAACTGAGTAACGAAAAATAGATAGCACAATTTTGATCCTGCATATTCGAAAACGCGTATTCGACGTGGGGAAGATAGAAAGATTGCAACTAAAATGTTGATAGATACTCAAATACGTACTTGGCATCTTATTCAAATTAAAGCTACATCGTGTAAGAACAGCGCAAGACTAACGCACAAATGCCGGTTTTTACTTTATAAAATGTAATACATTATAATGTGAATCCAGGCGACCAGCGACTGATGTCAAGAACGCTATTAAAATGGCGCTATAGAAGTTCAATGATGACGAAAGACTGTGTGACTGTTTGCCAATCAGAGCTGACATCTAAAGAGCAATCAAAAAATATCAGCAAATTTTTTTTATAAAATCTAAATTTTCATTAAAAAATTGAACTAAACTTATAAAACGCTTGCAAAATTAAGGCCGCGCGCCTTTTAATTAATTAATTAATTAATTTAATTAATCAATATATATGTACTTCAGCAAGCAAGGTAGGTAGAACAAATTTTCTTGCCGAAATCACAAAATTTGTGTGTTTCTTTCCAGGGATGTTAGTCCTTGGTCTTGGTCCTGGCCTTAAGGACATATTACAAGTCCTTGGTCTTGGTCCTGGTCTTGAGGGTTGAGTGTTTGGTCCTGGTCCTGGCTTTGAGGGTTGAGTCCATGTTAATATCCTTGTTTATTCCACATGAGACAACCCTCAAACACGACATTTCCATAGCGCCGCTTTTCGCTGCGATGCTAAATAGATTTCAAAGAGACCAAAATGTCGTCACATGTGTCTGTCTGTCAGTCTGCGTACCTCTGTTGGTATGTCTGTCTGTCTGTGCACCTTGTCTTCTTGATACGAGTTTTTCACAATGTCATGTTGTCCGTCAGTCTTTCTATCCGTCACAATCGGCGTTTCTTGCCCTAGTCTTGTTGCCTGTCTGTCTCTGCGTATCTGTGTCTGTTTCACTTCTTCCGAAATTCCGGTCGGCATCCACTGTGATGCTGTGTAAGGTTTCAATCCTCGTCGATAGATGGAGTGAAGAGCGCTAAGAAGCTACAGCAGCAGATTAACAACCAGGGTATAGTTTCTTCGTATCTCTGTCTGTCTGTCACCGTGCCTGCCTCTGGTCGTCTGTCTGCCTGTGCACCCTAATGAATTACTTCGCGATGCGACAAAGGGTACGGGCGTCGGAATTCTCAGTAGTGGCGATTGATTATCCGTCGTGCATTTCGGGCCGTTCCTTTTTCTACGATCCGTTCTTAGCGTCCGTACTTTCAACGGACATCGCATGAAACTGGAATGACACGCATAGAATACAGCTGCAACAGACGCCTAGACAGCAGACACATCAACCTATAAATATGCACCAACGCCACATTCATTCATTCATTCATTCATTCATTCATTCATTCATTCATTCATTCATTCATTCATTCATTCATTCATTTATTCTAGGCCATTCATTCTTCATTCATTTCCCCACAAATTCAAAAATTCATTCATTAAAACTTTTATTCATTCATTCATTCATTCATTCATTCATTCATTCCGAAGTTCATTCATTTAGTGTTTATTTTAGGCTTTATTTTTTGAAGATGAGAAAATGTAAGGATGACCTTTTTTGCTCGTCAAGATTTTTAGAATTTTAGAGACTCAGACCTTGTCCCCCAAAACATTCCAAAACAACCCAGGGGCTTTCATTTTTGGAAGAATAAAAAAATTCATTCATTCATTCATTCAGGATTCATTCATTCATTCATTCATTCATTCCTTCATTCCTTCATTCCTTCATTCCTTCATTCCTTCAGGGCATTCATTCAGGATTCATAGATTCATTCATTCATTCATTCATTCATTCATTCATTCATTCATTCATTCATTCATTTTATTCAATTTTAGAGACTCAGACCATTCATTCCCATTCAAACATTTCAAAATCCCCAATGTCATTCATTGGCTAGAATAATTCATTCATTCATTCATTCATTCATTCATTCATTCATTCATTCATTCATTCATTCATTCATTCATTTATTCATTCATTCTAACGTTCTAATTTGATAGTTTACTGTTTTATGGTATTTTGTTTTACGTCACAGGTATAAATCCATTGATTTGTTAATTAATTTAATTAATTAATTAATTCAGCTATTCAGTAATTAGTTCATTAATTCAGTCAGGAAATCAGTAAACCAGTCAGTCAGTAAGTAAGCTAGTCATTCATTCAGCCAGCCAGCGAACAACTCAGGCGTTGTATCCGTGCGCCTGTCTTTCTCTTTCTTCTTCTCTGTCTCATTCCCTCGGTGTCTCTTCTTGTCACTGTCTTGTTCTTACTCTTTCTGCGTCTGCCGCCTTCTTGCCTGTGTCTTGATTTTTTTCTAGCGCTAGAACATCGTCATCATCATTGTCGTCGTCATCATCATCAGCGTCATCATTATCATCATCATCATCAACAACAACAACAGCAGTAATCGTCATTATTCTCGTAGTGTCGTAATCATCGTCATCAGAAAGTACATCAATAAGATGCCTGCTTGTCTGTCCTCTTGCCCGTCTTCCTCTTTGTCTGTGTTCTTCTGTCTGTCCTCCTTAGTATTCGCCTGTCTGCCTGTCAAGCCGTCTTCATCTCTGATGCTTTGATGACGGCATTAAGCGTGACGAACGTTCCTTTGAAGACGCCGCCTAAAAACAGCATCTGCTGCAGCAGCAGTAGCAGCAGCAGTAGTAGTAGTAGTAGCAGCAGCAGCAGCAGCAGCAGAGCCAAAGATTGCAAGGGCGTCGAGCAGTAATTCCAGTTGCTTTCGAACGAGAGAACACACTACAAGAACGAAACCGTAGCGCTAGATAAAATGGTCAAGAATAGTCCCAAGACAGCCGGAGAGTAGATGAGAGTCGCCTCCAAAGAATATATGGCTCTCTTCGGTTCGGTCTACAACTGTTGGCCTCTATTATGGCAAAATGGAACTAAGATGGAAACAGGGGCGTAGCGAAGGGACGGAGGGGGGTATACAGTGTTTAATCTAGGCCGTTTCCGGAGGGGAAAATTGCCCTTCCCCCCGGGAATTTCAAATTCCCTCCGGAAATTTTGGAATACTACATGGACTAACAGCGGCCCCTAGCAGAATTCCCCACCCCGGCTTTGTCAGTTCCCCCCCCCCGGGTTTTTCAGTCTCCTTCCCGGAGTCCAGGAGTCTAGATTAAACACTGGGGGTATATCGGTATATATATTATACCCCCAAAATCTTCCTTAAGGTTTTTATGTGATTTACATTACATGTGGTTATATGCAGGGCCGGATTAAGGTCCGAGTGGGCCGGGGGGGTGAGAAAAAAGGCCGTCGCCTATACTGAAAATCTCAGACAAGCAAAAAAAGGTTATCTCGAAAATCGGTGGACCTATTTTCACGATGGGCCGGGGAGGGGGGGGAGGCTACAGCCCCCTCAGCCTCCGCCTTTATATGACCCTGGTTATATGGTTTATGTGGTTTATAGTTAAAATTTATAAATCTATACCCACCCAAAATATTTATACCCTTCCAAATCAAATTCCTGGCTACGCCCCTGGATGGAAAGTCTGTAGACAATGTCACGGGCAGAAAAGAAAGGATCGGTGCGAAATTTCGCGTCACATCTTCACCGAATTCCGTCGGGGCGTAGCGACCCTGGGTGGGTATATCGGTATATACCCCCACAAAAAAATTAGTCTACATTAAAGTTTTTTAATGTGATTTATATGTGGTTATATGTGGTTGTATGTAGTTTATATGGTTTATAGTTAAGGTTTATACCCCTCAACATTTATACCCTCCCAAATCAAATTCCTGGCTACGCCTCTGAATTCCGCGTCAGACGCAGTAAATTAAGTGCAAGAGTGCAGGGCTTGAACCAGTCTTAAAACGTCACCCCTCGCCCCCCCGCCCCAATTCCGAATCCTGATTTAGTGCGTTCACTCCAATTACTTTAGTCACTCCTCTTGTTGCAGTTGCGTCATAAAAATGATACTTCCGGTGTCGTGACACCGGAAGTGGCGACATGGACAACCGCAAAGATATTTGACGATGCAAAGACAAGAAGACAAAAGAAGGAGAATAGAGGAACAAACCTTCAAGAGGACAAAGAATGGGATTACGCAGAGACAGACCATAATGTGAATGAATGGATGGGTGGAACACAGTGGTTCTCACCTACTGAACCACTCTAAATCTTATTATTATTATTATTATTACTACTACTACTACTACTACTACTACTACTACTACTACTACTACTACTACTACTACTACTACTACTACTACTACTACTACTACTACTACTACTACTTATTATTACATTATTATTATTATTACAAATTATTATTATTATTATTATTATTATTATTATTATTGTTATTATTGTTATTATTATTAACTCGCTAGATGGCTGCATTTATATAAATAAACATGCGGCCATCTTATTATGGCCGTCTAGCGAATTATCGCAAACTAAACATCTAAAGCATTTCTTCTATGTCCATATACAGTATATATATATATATATATATTATATATATATATATTATTGGCTGATTTATCCATGGCTATAATTTAATATAAATATCATCATCAGAATGCAGCCGGGGGCCTTGCGTCACCCCTTGACCATGACCCCGCCGGATGGCACGACTCAGAAAGTAGATGGAATCTCGCTGGTCTGGGAACGGATTGGTCGATCCATCTTTTCCTGGGACGACCAGGATATATATAAATGATCGGTAGGTGGACGACCGATGGATAGGTCAATTGGCAGCGGAGGGCTTGATGAACAGGAACTGTCTCTTCGAGGCGGGCTGCATGGAAAATTGCAAGGCGGCGCCATAGGCAAGAGCGATTTACAGTCCATCTCCATAAGAATTACGAAACAGGTGCGATATATATATATATATATATATATATATATATATATATATATATATATATATATATATATATTATAGGCATACATATATTTAGTTTGTGAGAATTCGCTAGATGGCCAAGAACGTTAGTACTCAGATATCTAACCCCACGACGATTACCCCATTATGTATGCGATAGTAAATAGTAAGCAAGATAACCTAGAAACAAATGCCAGCGTGTTTGAAAAGCATTCTGCGGACAGCAGTGGCGCAGCCAGAATTCCGGAATAGGAGAGGGCACGTCGACATTTTCGGGAGGTGAGGGGGCAATAAGATCACGCTACCTACAAGTTACAACCCTCAAATTTCTCAGCGGTTTTGCGCAAATCCCGCGACCGGTCGTAATCAGAACGGGGGGAGGGAAGGCCCGGCCTGACAGTGGCTCCCCCGTTGTTCGAAAGCGAAACCAGTGAGAGGGGGTAATAAGAACAGTGCGGGGGATTTTTAAATATAGTCATTATGCCGACGAACTGGTTGGTAAATAAGTTAACCGCAACTTGAAACTTCCCCTTGCTGTGTCAGTGAACCAGTGGGGCGGGGGGGTATAGTGAGCCGTAACCAGGAAATTACCTCCCTTCTATTCTACAAATATCACATTGGACGTTATGAAAGATCATTGGGGAACATTTTGAAGTCGGAAAAGATTGGCTTATTTATTATCCATTAACGTCGAGGCCGCGTGCATATGAAAGGTATCCGCGGACCGTATTTGCGATGGGTTACTTAATACACAGGCAGGGATCGGAGTGAAAGTAATGGGAAATAGAAATAGAAAGTGAAGACGAGATTACTTAGATATGTATGCATGCATACCCTAATCAACAACAACTCTGTGCTAATATGCTCACAGGCAGACAGACAGACAGACAGACAGACATGCTGACAGACAGACAGACAGACATGCTGACAGAAAGACAGACAGACAGACAGACATGCTGACAGACAGACAGACAGGCTGACAAACAGACTGACTGGCTGACAGACAGACAGACTGACTGACAGACAGACAGACTGACTGACTGACTGACTGACTGACTGACTGACTGACTGACATATAGACAGACAGACAAACAGACAGACTGAGACTGACTGACAGACTGACTGACTGACTGACTGACTGACTGGCATATAGACAGATATAGCTGTAGATTTGGCGTTGATGTTATAGATTGGATTGCGTTTCTACTTGGGAAAATTTAGTTATTTTACACTTTAATTATCTTTTTCAGTATTTTTGATATCTTTGATATTATTACTAATCGTTCTAACCACCCACCAGTCCTCCTTCCTTCCGCCAATCAGGTTGATTGTTTTGATTGCCGGATTGGAAGAAGATCCGCTTCCTATTTGCTTCGATGTTTCTCGGACACGTGATCTCCAGTCTAACTTCCGGTTCCGGGTTCCAGTGGCATTTCGTCTGGATCGGTGCCTCCAATGACGTCATCCGCTCTGCGACTCGTTTATCCATCATCTTCGGCTCCTTTTACCGTCCATCCGTCCGTCAGTCGATCCCACTGAAGTAGGATCCCACTTGATTTCATCCCATCCCATTCCACTTCCGACTATTCCTACATCCGACTAGAGGCCTCCTGCCTCTGCCCCTTCTCCCGCCCCCATCCCATCTCCGCTTTCCGTTCCACGGATTACTCGATCAATCGTGTTCAGTAAACAAACTCGGGCAGAGGCAGGGTTATTAAACTAAACAAAACTAAACAAATTATCAATTTTTTTTGGGGGGGGGGTGTTGGTATTTTCTGGGCGGTGCCCGACCGAAAAAGTAGTCTGACAAGCAAAAGAAAATGGTCACCGAGCCGACGATGGAAATGCGCTACAAGAGGTTCTAGTCACGTGACTTCGGGTTTCCGTATCGGATGGATTCGCTGCATATATCCCGCGATTGAGTCATCCCATCCCATCCCACAGAAACAGGATAGGATCTTCCCACTGGTCTTGGGATCCGACGTCTGGCTCGGCTCAACCGACGATGAAACAATCCGCATCATCATCATCATCATCATCATCATCATCATCATCATCATCATCATCATCATCATCATTATCAACAACAACAGCAGAGAAACATATGGACATCGGCTTCCGTGGCAACGGGGCCGCCATAGCAACCGCCGGTCTTTTCATCGACTGTGACGTGGATCGATCGATCGATGACGTCTCTAAACAAGCGATCACGTGACGTCCGGTCATAAAGTTCAATTCGGGCGACGGCTTAGCGAGATTGCGGACGAGAATGAGAATTTATGCGGCGCCTTTAGACGCCGCGCCGATTCCGAGAAACAATCTAGAAATGAAGTCGCTTGTACGTTTTTGAAAAAAAGAAACTTTTCCCATCTCTGGTTTCCTTCGCGGATGAAATCCAAATTCAAAATTCAGGAAATTGAATGATAAATAATTGATAATAGTTATACGCTCAATTCAATTTACTATTCAAAACTGATTAACCCCTTAGCTGGGTATTTAACTGTAACTCAATGTAAAATGGACGGATATATCCGTGGTCCACAGTTAAGGGGTTAAAATACAGTAGAACGTCGTTATAACGGACACGTTAACAGCGTATTCTCATTTATATAGCGCACAGGAATGTACGGTCCCGTGTGATGTGCTATACCGTATTGGACGATATTGGATATAGTGTATACCTCGGATATAACGCACGCAATTTTACGGACCCACTAGGTACGTCATAACGAAGTCCCACTGTATTGCCTAATGAAATCGGCCCTCAACTATCAGGCCTATAACTGTAATTAGTTATATTCAGGCATTTCAAAAGATTCGATTCCAACTGCAATTGGCAGTGGCGCGTCCAGGGTTTCGGAACAGAGGGGGGCACATCGAAAATTTCGACGAATAAAAAATTTAAAAAGATCGCCAGGGAGTGCTCCATACCTAAACCACCACCACCACCCCCCGAAAAATTTCTCAACGGTTTTGCGCAAATCTCACGACAGGACCCAGCCGGAGTGGGGGGGGGGAACTCGGTCCCACCCCCCGTCTCCCGTGATTACACGGATGATTATTTCGGTAATTTGCGCAAATATAATAATAATAATAATAATAATAATAATAATAATAATATAATAATAATATCGCTGCCTTAAACCTATTATAATTAATCTTAGTACGCTAGCTGACTGCTTGAAATGTGTAAAATAATTTGGAACGTTTGGTTTCTGATCCGTTCTAACAAACAGCGGCGTAGCGACAGCGGGGTATATCGGTATATCGGTATATATACCCCCCCCAATCTCAGACTACCTTAAAAAGTGTTCAATGTGTTTTTTAATATATTCGAAGTTTTTTATTATTTATACCACCCTCCCCAATCACATTATACCCGTCCAAATCAAATTCCTGGCTACGCCCCTGCTAACAAGAGAATCACATTTCCCGCTGATCTGCTGTCGTAAATCTTATCGAACTGACGCCGATATAAATTAATTATTGTTGTATAGTTAACCAGCGTTGTATAAAGGTTTTTCTTCTTCAGCTTTTTTGATTGATAATTCGAATTTTTTCATCTCGGACCGCCTATGCGAACGGGTTAGAGTTAGACCAAGTGCGGTCTAAAGCCCCCCAGGGCCAGCGAAAATAGCACTAAATCTAAGGATTGAAGAATCTAGGAATTGAGATATCCAATCATTGTTTTCAACGGAGTTTCTGAACACCACTAGTTCATCCATCCATCCATCCATCCATCCGTCCATCCGCCGTTGATCCGAGAACTTCCGGTCGGTCACGTGACCTGCAAACGTCGACAAATCGCGCGCTTCATAAATAATGCGCGAAGTCTGGCTCCACCTGTCGACGGAAACTGCACGCAGTCGCGCTGGCTTTGCGGACGACGCACAGCGTGTTATGGGGAGCCTAATCGTCCGGCGTTTGAATACGTCGCACGAGAAACTAACGGAGATGTGGGGGACTCTTTTATTGGCGCATTCGTCGCGCGAGCATCGTGCAACAAATTGTGGAGCTAGATAAGTGGATGGAAAAGGCGCCATTATGGTCGGTAAAACAGCGCCAATCGGTCGCATTAGCCACTCCAATGTCACTATACCTCCTCAGGTGTTGCTGACAGTTTGTGGATGGAAATTGCAGGAATAATTTACGTTTCACGTTGTTTGTCCATCACCAGTGCATGCGGATAAAACGTAGGCCTAAATATTTAAACACGTCTCGAGTTTGGAGAAGCGATTATCACACGCAAAAATGCTTGACGCCTGCCCCCAAAAATTGTGCAGCTGTGGGAAATATTTTAGCTCTAGGGGACTGTCCATTAAATTCGTCAACAAAATAGGGGATGGGTTTGATGAAAAAGTTTGGCAGTTGTTGACAGTGGGAGCGGGGGTCAAGAGAAGCTGGCGTCAACAGTTTCATTTTTTTACAAAAGATAAAAAAATGGAAATTTCATGCAATACTATTTATTGTAACAGAAAAAAGCCTGACAAGCAAAAAAGGTCATGGCCACCACATTTTGACACTTCATGAACAAAAGAAAGGGGAAAAGGTCATCACCGCAAAAATAACCTAACATTTTTGGGGGTGACCCGTCACTGATCTTAGTGGGGAAAGGTCAAAATTTTTAAAAATAATTATAGAGAGGTCACTGAAAGTTGACAGTTGTTGACAAGGGGGCGGGGATCAAAAATTGTCCAAAAATTGTCGACGTAATTAATGGACAGCCCCTAAGATGGGTTGCCTAATAAACTGTTTTCTGATCGACGTCTCTAAGATTCTTGAAAACAAACAAGAAGCAACAACAGGAGCAACAACAACAACAACAACAACAACAACAACGACAAGAACAACAATAGCAACAGCGACAGTAAATCGCATATAAAATATCACAGTTCCATAGGAAGTAGTACTCTGTTCAAAAACCTGGTCATTTTACCCCCCACCCCCACCCTACCCCAAATGATAAGATCTGCTGTATGTGTGTGTGTGCGTGGGGGGGGGGTAGAGTCGATGAAGTTGTCGTTTTCAAGGTCACAAAATTATAATCCCGTGAAATCCATCCGTGGAATCCACCTTGAATTATCCGTCGATTCTGTCGTTCGAGTGTCCTGCCATCGATGTCAACAAAGCAGAATTAAGTGTTTCGAAATCGACCGCGCCCTCTTATTACACGCGAAGGAGTCATTACTTCTGACAAACAAACGCACGCATACATTTAGACAGACAGACAGGCTGACAGGCAGACAGACAGATAGACTGACAGACAGACAGATAGACTGACAGACAGACAGATAGACAGACAGATAGATAGACAGACTGACAGACAGGCTGACAGACAGACAGACAGACTGACAGACAGGCTGACAGGCAGACATGCAGACAGACTGACAGACAGACAGACTGACAGATAGACTGACAGACAAAGAGGCTGACAGACAGACAGAAAAGCAGACAGACAGACAGAGAAGCAGACAGACAGACAGACATACCAGAAGGTCATCGTGTCGACAGACACATAGGAAGAAAGGAAGGAAGGAAGGAAGGAAGGAAAGAAAGAAAGAAAGAAAGAAGACACAGGGATACGAACAGAGATCGAAATTCCGGAACTTTGTAAGGATTCGGATAAAAATCCTAAAAGTTCTACATCAAACGCTATCGGACATTAGAAAATGGACCACGCGACCTTTGGGATCACAGGAGATCGGTAGGTGGCGCCAGCTTAGGGGCTGAACGAAAGAACGGCGAAACACCGGAAACGGACGACAGGAAGAAGGAGACGACGACGACGACGACGACGACAAGAAACGCGGGTGGGGGGGGGGGGAGAGAGAGAGAGAGAGAAGGAAGGGTGAGGGTGGCGGGGTGGAGGGGTGTAGGGGTGGAGTGGAGGGTGGGTGTAGATTCTCTCGTGTGTTTTCCCTTTGCGTATAGATACCCTGATTGGAATCAGTCCAAGAATGTCGCTGACTTTCGTTGGTGGGGGCTTGGGGTGGGTCAATCAATGATGACCCCCACATTCACCCCACCCCATCCCCTCCCATCCCATCGCTCCCCCTTCCCTCCCCCACCCGGTCGATCTCGCATCTACTACCGGATCTCTTCTGCTATTGCACCCGACGGGATTCGAAATCGTGACCTTCTCGAGGGAGAGGAAGGACAGGACAGAGGACGAGCGTGGGGGCTGGGAGGCGGGGGCGGAGGGGGAGGAGAGCCCGGTGGGGAGGAGGAGAGGGAGGGGAAGGGACAGCGACGACGGCCGAAACTTATCGGCAGATATATTCGTTGAAAAATTTAAAACCGAGAGAGGAATGGAAGGACGGAGGGAGGGGAAGGGAGGGAGGGGGGGGAGGGAGGGGAAGGAGGGGGAGGGATAAGGGAGGGGAGGGAGGGGGAGGGGAGGGGAGGGATAAAGGAGGAGGAGGAGGAAGGGAGGGAAGGAGACGGCGTCGCGAGATTAGATACGGTACACCGGTCTTCGCAATTACTGAACCCCTTCGTCTCAGTGGAAATATACAATTGTATGTCTGCGGCCTTCCTGTATGTCCCTCTAGCTGTCTGTCTGTCTGTCTGTCTGTCTGTCTGTCTGTCTGTATGTCTGTAGGAGAGAAGCAACCGAAGAGACCCGTGAGTTCGGCGACTGACCGGTAAAAAAGAAAGAAAGAGAGAAAAAGAGAGGGGGGAGAGAAGGAGAAGGGAAGAAAGAGGATGAGTAGTATAGTAGGAGGAGGAAAGGAGGAGGAGGAGGAGGAGGAGGAGGAGGAGGAGGAGGAAAAGTAAAGGGAGTTGATTGGTCGTCGTCGGAGTCAGAGGATGCGCTGCTGCTGCTGCTGCTGTGCGATGCTTCGGCTGCCTCTCCCTCTCCTTTTCCATCTCTCCCTCCCCTCCAACTGCTCCTTTCCTCACTTGGACGCGGCTCCAGACTCCGAGGCAATCACGTCGTCGTCATCATCGTCGTCGTCGTCGTCGTCGTCACCATCGTCGTCGTCGTCGTCGTCGTCACCATCGTCGTCGTCGTCGACTGCGTATTAGTAGTCTTCTTCAGTCGCTAAAAGACAAAGAAAGGACGACCGGTGACTAATATGCTACTTTTCTTCTCTCTGCTATGCTATGCTATGCTATATACTGTGCTATGCTACTAGCTGCGTAGTCTGCGATGACCGCTCGGTGTGTCTCCGTCGATTTCTATAGCGCCAGTGTTGTTCGTAGTAGCAATTGTTCAGTTGTTCAGACTAAGAGAAAGAAACGGGCAGGCAAAATGATAAGAAGAAACAGAGAGAAACAGAGAGAGAGAGAGAGAGAGAGAGAGAGAGAGAGACAGAGAGACAGAGAGACAGAGAGAGAGAGAGAGATGCACAGAGCCAAAGAGCGAGACAGACAGAAACAGAAACACAGATACACAGGGGACAGAGACAGTTGATGTAGTGACTTACTAAGAGCTATTTTAACTAAAATCAGAATTTAACATTTTTACATTTTCACAAACAAAACAACTCCACTGAGTGGTTTTATCTATTATAAAAACTGTGTATATAATAAATATATGATTTTGCTCAAAAACTCAAGTGTGAGAGCCACAAGAGTATATAGAGAGAGAGAGAGAGAGAGAGAGAGAGAGAGAGAGAGAGAGAGAGAAAGAGAAAGAGAAAGAAAGAGACAGATGCACAGAGCCAAAGAGCGAGACAGACAGAAACAGAAACTCACAACACACACACATACATAAGAGAGAGAGAGAGAGAGAGAGAGAGAGAGAGAATTATGGGAAGAGTTGGTCAGTAAGTAAGATGCATCCTCTTAAAGTACGACCGCATTATGTCCACCATTCATCGTTGTCCGGTAGTTGTGGTCAGTAAACGGGTCAGCGGTCGGTTCATTTCGAAATCAGAGTGGTCAGAGCTGACCATGCAGCTTGACCGGCGGTCATCTTCCCCATTATGTTGTCGGTTACGTGGTCGTCGAAACAGATGGAGCGTGTAAACGATATGTGGAGGAGGGACTGACCAGTAGTCCATGGACTGACCGACTGAACGGGTCCAGGATTCCAGATGGAATGGGGAAAAGAGAGAGAGAGAGAGAGAGAGACTTGACTAACAAAAAGACTAAGAGAGAGAGAGACAGAGAGAGAGACAGAGTGTAAGATAGTGACTAACAAAACTACTAAGAGACAAGAGAGAGAGAGACAGAGACAGTGACTTGAGTGACTAATTTCATAAGAGACAGAGAGACAGACAGAGAGAGAGAGAGAGAGAGAGAGAGAGAGAGAAAGAGAGAGAGAGAGAGAGACGTCCGCAAAGGCGGTGGCATTATTCATGACCTGGAAATAAGAAGGCACTGGACCGGACCGGAAGAGTTTCACGGGTCGCTGTTTCCATTTTTCCTGTCGATTGTAAAGTTCGTTCCGACGCGAAATTCATTATTTTCGGTTTCTCCCTCTGCGCGTGTACCGTATTTAATACAGACGTTGCTCTTTCCCCGTACGCCCTTTTTCTCCCCCCCCCATCTCCTCCCCGCGCGTCACGTGACCGTCCGTCCGTTCGATCATCACGTGTGAGTGCAGAGGACGTTGCGTCATGCGACGGTCTGTGACGTCACAGGTTAGTGATTGCGTTTTTTTCGAGCGAAGGAACGACCGAACTTCTTTAGGAATTGATTACCTTTTCAACTTTTCGCGTAATATTTGCAGCTACTACTACTACTACTACTACTACTACTACTACTACTACTACTACTACTACTACTACTACTACTACTACTACTACTACTACTACTACTATCAATTGATCAACGCATAAATCATTCATAGCAAAACGTCTATCAGCGAGCAGCTATTATTACTGTATCTACTTCCTAAAGCGCTATATAAATGCAAGAGATCCTTACTTACTTACTTACTTACTTACTTACTTATTTACTTACTTAACGATAGTGTTATTCAGTATCATCGTTCGAAATTTTTATAACGTACTCGGTTAAAACGTACCTCAATGTACGATTCCGTGTGATGCACTACCGTATTGGATTGTACTGGATGTATAACGTACTTGGGATACAACGTACTGAATTCTACAGAGCCGCCAAGTACGCTATAACGAAGTTCTACTGTACTGTATATACTATAACGAAGTTCTACTGTACTGTATATACTATAGTTCGTCGTTTTCAAACAGAGACGCAGAAAATATCAACTGATTATATCGACTGAAAATATCCACTGATATTTATATATAATTCATTCCGTCTTCCACTCCATTACCGCAGAATAAGTGATAGGCACCTGGGGAGTGTCTGGGTAATCTATGCAGTGAAAAGGAGGACTTATTTATCGGATATCTATGCATGTTTCTTTCTTGTTATTATTTCTTTCATTTTCTGTATCGCTCCAATGCCAATGCCACAATACAGTCCACACTCAGTCAGGGGCGTAGCGACGGAAGGGTATATCGGTATATATATAACCCCCCCTCTTCAAAAAAATCAGGCTACCTTAAAATTTTTAATGAGTTTTTTTAAGATCTTCGAAGTTTTTAAAGATTTATACCCCCCAATCACATTATACCCCTCCCCTAATCAAATTCCTGGCTACGCCCCTGCGTCAATGCACTTAGTCAAACGCCTCAATTCTAGCCATATTATAATTAATTGAACTGATAAAAACTCACTGTACCTCGTACCGTTTAGCTTAGCGTCGTGGACTCGAATCCCATAATAGAAGAACCCCCAGAACCGTACAAATATCCTGATCGACTGAAAGAAGAAAAGGGATGGATGGAAGAAAGCACTGCTCATAATTAAGCCCTGGCGCTTGCGTAGCCAGAGAAGGGCTCGGTAGGACCTGAGCCTCCCCCCCTACCCCACCCCACCCCCGCTCATTTGTGCCTATAGACTGTTCGTGAAAACCAATGAGAAAATTTAATCACAGTATAGAACATTGTTTCCGAGTTTAGTAATAACCAGTGGCGTAGCCAGGGTTTCGGAATAAGGGAGGAACCAGGGACACATTGACACTTTGTGACATTTTCGGGTATGGAAGCTTCCGGGGGAGCAAATAAAAACTCAAGGGGTTCTTAGCACATTCACATTTTCTCTTCTATCATGCTACCTACCCCCCACCCGAAAAATTCCTCAAAGATTTTGCGCAAATCGCACTACCGGTCCCCGCCAGAATAGGGGACTCCGCCCCCCGTGGACTCCGTCCCCCGTGGCTACGCCAATGTTGGTACTGTTAGTATATCAGGGGCGTAGCGACGACGGGGGTAAATTGGTATATATACCCCCCCGAAACAAATCAGACTACATATAAATTTTTAATGTTTTTTAAGATTTTCAAAATTTTCAAAGATTTATATCCCACCTCCAAATCACATTATATATCACCCAAATCAAACTCCTGGCTACGCCCCTGGTTAGTATGACGAAACATCTCCACATCCAAAACTCATTTGGCGCTATAACATTATAGGTAGACGTTCGTCCCGACATCGATATCAGTTGTGGGGTCTCTGCTTATTTTCAATCAGGACCATAATAGCACCAGAGGCGTATCCAGGAATTTGATTTGGGGGTATAACTATTTTGGGTGGGTATAAATCTTAACTATAAACCACATAAACCATATAAACCACATATAACCACATGTAAATCACACACAAAACTTTAAGCTAGGCTGTTTTTTGGGGGGTATATATACCGATATACCTCCCCGTCGCTACGCCCCTGAATAGCACTTCGCCCGCCTCTCCTTATACTGTAATTGCAAAATATCACCATACCTTGATTCCGAAGTGCGACCAAACATTGCTTCAGCCTCACTATTGCTAAGTCGACAAAATGACACAATAATTGAAACGGATTATCTGATCCCACGCTCCGGAATTCGCATAACCAGTACATTATCATCTTTCAGATCCGGTCTTAAAACACACGTGTTTGGTTTGGTCTATCCCCCCCCATAGATTGCTCCTCCACTATAGTCGGACTGAACTTTCCGACCGAATCTGTCTCTAGTTCGGGTTGGATTTGGTGCGCCACGTTTCAGTGACACCACAGAAGTCGACCGATTGATTAGCTGCGCTGCCTTTCTAATCCGGCGAATAAGTAACTCAACATTACCCACCTGTCCAGCGAAACACCAAATCTATTTCCTTTTCCATTTGAACCACCCAGGTCGAAAACCTGCACCGCATAACACCAACTCTCGATGTTCTATTATAAGCAAAAGCGCTATACAAATTCTCAGTTACCTTAGTGACGGATTATTGTCTTGAATTTGAGCGTACATAATAATAATAATAAATAATAATAATAATAATAATAATAATAATAATAATATTATTATTATTATTATTATTATTATTATTATTATTATTATTATTATTATTATGCAGTTTCAATACGCTAACATTTTACACGACTAAGCTATTTTGACTATACGAGATCACGTGATCTGCGCCTCTTTCAGGTCAATGAAGGTCAATGTAATGCAGTATTACAAGGCATTTTTGTAGCGCCAATGATTTTCGAGATCCACCCAATGAACCGTATTCGATTCAAAGATCTTAAATCTAAATAATTCACGTCGGTGCGTTTGGTTTTTTCAAATGCTTTGTTTTCGCTAAAGAAACCATCGGTCCGAATGCCACAAATAATTAATAAATAAATAATAACAACGGTTAAATAATTAATTGATTAAAGATATGCGCCGTGTCGACGAAGGGGCAGAGGGGCTGAGGAAGAGCAGGAGGAGGAGGAGGAGAAGAAGAAAGAGATTGAGGAAAATGAAGAGAAGGAGGAGGAGGAGGAGGAGGAGGAAGAGAAGAAGAAGGTCCATTTCGTTTTCTTGCATCTTTAATAATATTGCCGTATATGAACAAACTCTTCTTAATAATGCAGTGGCCAGGCCGGGATTCCGAAATGTGCGGGGGGGGAGGGGAGGGAGGGGAGTTGACGTTTTCAGGTGAAAATTACACAAATCCCACGATCGATCCCAGCCCGAACAGAGGTCGGGCCACGCCCCGCCCCGCCCCGCGCCCCGCCCAGGCGCCACCCCTCCCCCTGGATACGCCCATGCTATTATGAACATGGAATCATGGCTCCGTAGACTTTCCGTCTCGTCCTGTCTCGTATTGTTTGTTCCTGTTTACTTATCCTCCATTGAACGATGTCTCGCTGTTTCCCAGTCTGACTTCTATTACCGTCCAAGAGATCTGATCTCTTACGGGCGCGGCGGTGATACGATTCTAAAACGCTGGACAGTAGAAATAGCGCTGTAAAAAACAGCACCGTCACCGCGATTATTATTATTATTATTATTATTATTATTATTATTATTATTATTATTATTATTATTATTATTATTATTATTATTATTATTACTTGATCCTTGTTCTGGTCCTTGGGAATCAGTCCATGTTAACATCCATGAGTAGTAATAGCAATTGCAATAGTAATAGCAATAGTAGTAATAGTAGTAGTAGTAGTAGTAGTAGTAGTAGTAGTAGTAGTAGTAGTAGTAGCAGCAGCAGCAATGGCCGTAGTATTAGTATTAGTAATAGCATTAGTAGTAGTATTAGTAATAGCATTAGTAGTAGTAATAATAGTAGTAGTGGTGGTAGTAATAGTAGTAGTAGTAGTAGTAATAATAATAGTAGTAGTAGTAGTAGTAGTAGTAGTAGTGGTGGTGGTGGTGGTGGTAGTAGTAGTAGTTCTCGCACAGGGCAGACACTACTGAACCATTTAAAACCTTATTATTATTATTATTATTATTATTATTATTATTATTATTATTATTATTATTATTATTATTATTATTATTATTATTATTATTATTATTGCGCAAACAGATGAGAATAATTCCAAGTGCTGTATTATTCAACAGATAGTAAGCAGATACAATAAAGGCTTTGGAAACGTCTTCTTCGAATTCTCCGACCATCGTCGTCGACAGGTCTTTCTTATTAATTGAGCAGACGACCAACGCATAATCTCCATGACGACGGTTGAACTATGGGAAACCAGCTGCGCTCAACGGAGCGGCCCTTCGTGACTACCGTCGACCGAATGGTATTCGCGGGAGAGATTAGAACCGGAGGAGAGAGGGCTGCAAGTGATAGTGCTACGGAAGACGTTACAAAAAATACACAAATCACATCGACCGTTGTATTAGAGACGCGGACTTAGTAACGTTGTGGTTTTTCGGAGCCGACCGGTTGACAATGACCTGTCATTCAAGTTGGACAAAGGTTGAGAGAGAGAGAGAGAGAGAGAGAGAGAGAGAGAAGGAGAAGGAGAGAACATTAAGGGAGAGTGGGGAAAAAAGAAATACTTGTCCATCTTTTTGTCTCTGCCTGTCTTTCTTTCTATCTCTGTCTCTGTCAGTCTATCTCCCCGTTTCTTCTTTGTCTCTGTCTCTGTCTAATTTATATCTATGTCTATGTCTCTCTGTCTCTCTCTGTCTCTCTTTTTCTGTCTGTCTGTCTCTGTCTGTCTGTCTTTCTCTCTGTTCAACTCAAGAAGAACTTAATGGAATAATTAATTATTAGTTCTGTACAGAAGTACAGTTGCCTAGTCAATTATCCTCCCTCCTTTCTGGTTATTATAGATAAGGTAAATTATATTTGTTGGCGTAGCATAGTTTTTAAAATTTGCTTGATTAAGCTAACCGGTATTAGCCAAAGCCTTGCACAAAATAATGTCGAAATATTGTAGCTTTGAATTCGAAAGCTACATAAAGCCAAGAATATCCTCTGTCTACGCCCACGATATGACTTAAAGCAGGCTTTATTGGTCCACCCTGTAACTAGTCCAAAATGGCGACAGGGTTACAGGGTGGACCAATAAAACCTGCGCCATCCGGTTTCATTGTAAATATGTTCACACACCCGGGTCAAAATGCATGGCAATACCCTCGCAGTATTATGTCACGAATACAGCCATTTTGAGGGGGGGGTTATTTCACACTGAATTTCGTGAATTTTACCCAGTGGCTGTGTTGAAAATATATCCAATGAAACCGGATGGCACCGGTTTTTTTGGTCCACCCTGTACATACAACGATAACTTGCTGTCACTGGAGTCGATACCACAGCACTTGGAGATGAATGACGAACTTTAAAATCGCCCTCACTAATTTGTGTGTAATCAGCAAAATTCTTATTAGATCTTATCTCAATTGCCTTCGATACGAAGACCATGACGCCACACAGCACTCAAAGATTATTGCTGTCCTAGAGTCACTCGTACGGTCGCATTGATATAGCGCCGATTGCACTCAGTCACTGATTAGTGCGTCATCTGATATACACTACATGTAGCGGTATTTCAAAGGTACACTGTAGATTAAGCGCCTTAGGAATAAGAAGAACCCAGTACATGCTTGTATATGATAGCTAATTATACCCATAAGTTCTTCTTGAGTTGAGCAGAGAGAAAGGGACAGAGACAGAGACAGACAGAGACAGAGACAGAGAAGAAACTGAGAGAGACAAAGACAGAAAGCGAGAAAGAGACAGAGAGACAGAGACAGAGAGGCAGAGACAGACAAAGAAGAAACTGAGATAGACAGAGACAGAGAGCGAGAGACAGACAGACAGACAGACAGTGACAGGAGGTAAAAGAGAGATGAGTTTCGCTATTCTCTCTCTCTCTCTCTCTCTCTCTCTCTCTCTCTCTCTCAACCTTTGTTCAAGTTGAATGACAGGTCAGTGTCAGACATCGGCATGGGTTAGGTCCATCCATGGGTTGGGTTGGGTAACGTATACTGTGGGTTGGGGTGGGTCAAGTAGCCCCCTAACCATATTGCTTTCGTGAGTTGGGTTGGGTCTGAATCATTATGGGTTGGGTTTTAGAAATTGGACACAAGTACTGCACCCGATAGCGCTACATAATCTCGCGAGATTACTTACATACTTAGTCACTTGGTCGGAATTTCTGATAAGAATTTGAAATGGAAAATACTTTAATACAAGTGACCTAATATCTCGCATTTATTTTAAAGGTTAACAAGTAAAAAGTCATCCAAAAATTCATTATTCCTTCCATCTCCCTCAATACATGGAGCTGCTATTGTTCGTCAAGAATTTTCGAGAAAAAGGTAAATCAATTTCAAAAATATGGATCCAATCAAAATTCTTGCTGTATACGTCTGCCTTTTTGTTTGTCACAAAATCTCCCGCCGCCCCCCCCCCAAATCCCAGCACTAACACCGATTTTTGCATTGAACTATGTGTCTTCCCCTCCAGCCAAGTCAACCCCCACTCCCCCAAAGCCTGGATGGAGTCTGGATAAAACGCTGGCTGGTCCTCTGTTCTTTACGACCCTAGAACCGCGCGCCAGGATTCCAGAGAACCAGTCGAGTGCATTTCCTACAGTAGCACTCCATTTCGCATTATGGTCGCACTGGAAGCGTCACGTGACCTCTATTTATGCACCGCTTTGGAATTATTATTATTACCGGCAACACCTGCGCGAGAAACAGACGCAGGTTTCGACGGACGTGGACAAATCGGTTTCTTTTCATTTTCTTAGCAGCTGTCACTCAGTACAGGTTCAAAATAGAAGGTCACAGACTGACTGTATAGGTATACGCATTTTAACGGCTAGTATGGAATTTTTATTAGTTGAGATTTCTATGCTAAAGTGTCGTCTGCGTCCAAAAGTAGCAGACGGCAGCCTCAGAGGCGTAGCCAGGAATTTGATTTGGGGGTATAATATCATTTGAGGGGAGGGGAAATAAATCTTTAAAAACGTTGAAAATCTTAAAAAAACACTAAAAACTAGGCTGATTGGGGGTGGGGTGGGGTATATAAACCATCATACCCCCCCGTCGCTACGCCCCTGGACCGCGTGGTGGCCTTTCGAATGCCTTGCGTCTCACGTGACAACTAAAAGGTCCCTAATGAAGACTAATGAAATTATTATCGTTTTTGGACAAACATTCGTTTATGGAATTTCTGGCGGCATCGTCTTTTAAATAACTTTAGCGGACGAACACAAGACTGAGTTTACATACTTGCGAGCACAGGTCTGTTTGGTTGCTTGTTTGTTTGTTTGTTTGTATGTCATACGAGAAGATATGCAAAGACAAAGAGGGGATGATGAAGAGAGACATTCTGGATTGTCTGAAAGAGAAGTTATAAATAATAATAATAATAATAATAATAATAATAATAATAATAATAATAATAATGATAATAATAATGGATAGATAGATAGACGCATATAAACGTATGGAAGGTTGGATGCTGGATAGATAGGTAGATTATTGGATTGGACGGACAGACAGACAGACAGACAGACAGACAGCAGACAGACTGACAGAGAGAGATAGTAGACAGATAGACATACATGTATATATATCTGTCTGTCTATCTGTATATATCCGATCGATATATATATATATATATATATGAGAGAGAGAGAGAGAGAGAGAGAGAGAGAGAGAGAGAGAGAGAGAGAGAGAGAGAGATAAGTAAGAAATACTGAGACCTAGTAATAAAGGCAACCTGAGAATGAGAATTATACATGGAAGGAGAGAAAGAGAACGAGAGAGAAAGAGGGAGAGAGATGGAGGGAGAGAGAGGGACAGAGGGACAGAGAGGGAGAGCGAGAGAGAGAGGAGAGAGCGAGAGAGAGAGCGAGATAGAGGCAGAGATGGAGAGAAAGCGTGCACTTGACTTTGGCCTTCGCTATGCTTATTGCACTATATAAATTGTCATAATAATAATAATAATAATAATAATAATAATAATAATAATAATAATAATAATAATAATAATAACTTGAATCTGGCGTTCTGTCGAAGAACAGATTTCTCGTGTTTAGAGGCGACGGTTTCCTGACCCAACGATCACTGACTTACTTACTTTTCGGTGCATGGATCACCTAATAGCCGTTAATGTTGTTATCCACTTCACGACCGAGAAGAAAAACGACCAATATTTCCAGAGCTTCTCTTATTCCCCTTTGAGTGTCAGTACTCCCCCACATAGTGCCAAGCAGAGGCGTCACTAGAGCTGACGTCACCCGTAGGGGAGGGGTAAAGCCACGGTATCACCTTCTCACGGTGTCACCCCCCTAAAAGTACACCATGGAAACCGCCTTGGATCATCCTTAAAGGTGTCGCCCCCTTGTCAATGCTTTATCCAGACTCCAGTCCTTGGAGGGAGGGAGAGAATTGACTTGGTTGGAGGGGAAGAGGCACAGTTTAATGCACTATTTTTCAGCAATGAGATCTTTGGGAGGCAGGGGCGTCTTTATATGTAAAAATTCGGGCACAGTGCCCGGGGCCCCGCGCATCTTAGGGCCCCACCCTTTTTTTGCTTGTCAACATTCAAAAACGTTGAGCTGACCATTTTTTTTCCCAGGATTACCATTTTTGCTTTCAACATTCAAAAACTTATCAACATTGGTCTTCACGTTTAGGGCCCCGCAGTCCGCCAGGTGCCCGGGGCCCCGCACTGGTCAAAGACGCCCCTGTTGGGGGATTCTGAGTTGTTTTTTGGCGGGGAGGACAGTGCCCCTTGTGATGCTGTAGTTGGTATCGCCCTGTGCGGCCCGCACCCCCTCCCCCCTCTGCCCCCGCACTCATCTGGCGCAAGGCACTCAAGAGAAACCGTTGAAAGCAAAGGTAGGAACGGTCGTCTAGGATTATCTCTCATGGATAAAGGTAAAGATTATGTAAAGTTAGTCCTGTACTCGAACGAGGGCAGGCAGGGGTCCGGCGCTGATCTCCGAACACGAGGCAAGCGGCGACGCAGGTATAGCTTACGCCAATAATCTAGAGTAGTTTGCCATTGCTATATCTAGACCCGCGTTTTACCTTCGCAGCTCAACCCGTAGATAAAGCTTGTCGAGTTAATAGTTTAAAATACGACCACGAAATTAGTCAACCAAATTCCGTCGTTATTCGCCCATCTTGACATTTGTCTGCGGTGTGAGTGAGTGAGTGAGTGGGTTGGAAAGAGGCCATTGCTGTGTTTTGATACGATGGATGGGTGGTATTTGCATACTTTGCATACTACTCAAGGAGACCAGGGTCGTAGCCAGGAATTTGATTTGGGGGTGTAATAATGTGATTGGGGTTGGGGGTGTAAATCTTAAAAACTTTAAGAATCTTAAAAACACATTAAAAAATTTAAGGCTGACTGATTTTGTGTGTGTGTGTGTGTGTGTGGGGGGGGTATACATACCGATATGTCCTTGAGGGAGACGATATATTTTATTTCACGTGGGTTGAATATTTCTGCTATTCTGGAATGATGTTCTTATCCGGTCGTCAGATAGAAAGCAAGACAATTCGTACCGGGACCTCTGACTTGTGTCGAATAATTTGACAGAGAGAGAGAGAGAGAGAGAGAGAGAGAGAGAGAGAGAGAGAGAGAGA